>CAJQZJ010033660.1:1708065-1773625 GCA_907164525.1 Lophiomys imhausi | reverse complement strand
ATATAATGTCTGGATAAGAATTAACTGCAACCAAACCAATTAATGATAATATAAATACTGGTTAAATAGTTTAATTAGCTATATTTCTTTTCACAACATCTTATGAACATAGGATGTGGCCAGCATCAGAGGGACCTCAAGAAGCATCCACTGTACTTTCGACAGTAAACAGAGAGTTGGCAGTGAACAGATCTGCACTTAGGGCTACAGTTCTGTACAGAGATCGAGCTCTCTGACAAAGCCACCATCCTACCAGGCAAGAGGAAAACTCTAAGGCTTCTGCAAAGAGTGGAATCATTGACAAGTCTGTGGACAAGAGAGAAAGGCAATTTACATGCAATGAATCCAGGCACTTCATTCCTCTGAGGGGTGGGGAGCAAACTCAGAGATCCTGACTGCATTTTCTACTTAAGAATTTCATACAATTTATCACTCCCTGCAAGAACAAGGCTATTAGAGAGGAAGACCTGGGTGCCCAGACCTTCTAGAAGGCCAGTGAAATAGAAGACAATGTCCTTCCTAGGATTCCTGTGAGAGAAGTTAAACATAATTGTGGCACATTTTCTCACACAGATACCCAAATGCAGACTGGAAGTATTACATATCAGTGTGTCAGTCTCCCCAAGGTGCTTGTAGAATGAACCATAATTTATTCTTTACTTATTTTTCTCCTTTAAATGGATATGAAAATGGGTTTTACAAGTTTTTTGGATGCAAATCTAATAAATTTTTAAGAAAAGGGAAGTTCAATATACAAAGATCAATACAGATTTAGCCAAATATAATCTTAATTTTGTATCAATATACAAAGATATAGAGTATATTCAATAATCTATCCTTTTTTCTTTATCATTCCTATATTATAACTATATCCCATATTTCTCAAGTCTTTTCACCCCTACATAGGAGAGAAAGGAGGATACCAAAAAGAAAAAGAGAGAACTCCCTGGTTCTAATCTCCAAAACCAATTTAACAAGACCATTTAATAGCTTGTAATCTCTCCCCCTAATAACAACAAGTATCTATAACCCATTAAATGACCAAAGTGGGGGGAATCACTCACCCCACCTCCTGGAGATGGTACATCACTCTCTTAAAATGACTTCCTGCTGATATGAGACATAGTAAACCTGTTTGGGGGCAAACAAGAATGGAAAAATGGTTAAGCATATTATAGAATCATTTGATGTTCAGCCCTTTTGTGCTCAGCTATTTAAATGTCCTAAGAAGTTTGTAGACAGAAGCTGAACTTTAGGGATTTACTGAAGTTCTGGCTGGAACAGTCTGTGAGGCTGAACAATCAGCAATTTTGATTTGTTGTGGTTGTACACTTTTGAGGAAACAGCTACTGATCTTTGTATATTGATACAAAATTAAGATTATATTAGGCCAAATTGGTATTGATTCTTGTATACTGATACAAAATTAAGGTTAACTCGTTTTAAGGTAACACTTAAAAATGAAATGTGAAGTTTTGGCCTTTTGTTAGCAACTGTCATAAACTGTTTAAGATAATTAAGAAATGCAAACTAATAGTCATTCAAGCATTTCATTTTTTTATGTACTAAGGCAGTCTATCACAGTTTTTTCTAAGTTAATCAGAAATCAAGTTGCTAAGAGACAAGCAGCATTTGCTTATCCAAATATAAGGAGATAGATAGGTGGTCTTCAAAAACCTCAAAAGATCTGCAGAATATGGCATTCAAAGATGTTTTCTTAACTTAAGATAGTTTTGATATCAAGACATGTCAGCTCCTGACAGCACCCCCAGTCTACTCCAAGTACAATATGAGCATCAAAGAATCTCCAATTGGAGATGGTTTAATTAATGGCAAGCCTGTCACTTGACAAGAAAAATCCCTTGCTTCAACTGTAGACAGACTGCTGTCCAAAGACAAAACTTGGAAGCAGGTAACTCGACAGCCTAGCTCTGCCAAGACAGGGTATGCAAGTCCTTCATAATTCCTGCTTTACAATCAATGTCTGTCAGAGAAATGGGGCCAAAGGGCTGAAGATTGATGCTGTAATGTATGGAGAGAAATTGGGAACTGTCCAAGCAGCCACTGGTATGTCATTTCTTAGTTTTGGAAGCTGTGGGCCCTGCACTTCCTATATAATCAGATATATTTATCCCTATCAGGTCTCTGAGGTGGTTGAAGACTAGATAGCTAGAGTCTCATAGTTAAATTTTGAGTTGTTTAGGAATCAAGAGGGTGTTCTGGATCTAAGAAGATGTTTTAAAATGGAGATGCAAGTTAGGATGGAAGCTGAGTTGGATATAGAACTTTAAACTCATGGAGATGGATAGATAGTAGAATGTTAAATAAGTTGCCAAATACATATGGACTGGACATTAGGAATGTATGCTAAGCTTTATAATTCTCATAATTGTGGCCTAATTATTTCTGTTTTGTATTGTATTTGTTGTTATAAGAGAAAGAGCCATTTGTTGGACTGAAAGGAGGAGCCATTGAGGGGAAAAAGAAATACCTTAAACTTAAAAAAAAAGGAAGTGGATGGGGGAGTTGAGGGGAAGAGGGTGGGAGGGTGGGACCAGAGGGGAGAGTAGGGAGGGGATTGTGATTGAGATATAACTTGAAGAAAGAAAAGAAAAGGGAAGTTCAACAGTTGAGATCTGCTGGACTTTAGAATTATTAATAAAAATTAAGGAAGGGAATGCTGCTGCTGCTGCTCTCCCTGTAGTACAAAAGATAATACTGCTTTCTCCCGGGAACACAGTGCACTCTGGTGTTATCCATTCAAATTAAAGGTGTGTGAGCAGGCAGGACAATCTCTCCATTCTTAGTTTGTTTCCAGTGCCCATTCTTTCCAGTTTTTGGTTTCAGAACCATCCATTCCTTTCCAATACAAAACCATGCAAAACAGAAGCATTATCAACAGGAGTAAGTGCCACAAATCTCAATATGAATGTCATTAAAAATACTCATGCAATAGTTACTAACCTCTGGAATAGAACACTGTGATGTAGCACAGGTCAGAAATTTCCCGTTCCCCTTGCTAGGATTTGGTTCTTTGAAATTCTCTAGGAAATACTAGAGTCCCCTGTTCCTCTGTAATACATACTACAGAGGACAGCCCTGGATTGCTTGGACTGACGGCCTATAAGCTGCCAAGGTACTTTCCACAATAATTAAATACACCAAGACCTTTTAATGTTTTAACACTCTATCCTTAGCTGGACAGACTCTCATTTAGCTACTCTAAGTTAACCCAGATCATCTAATCCCAAACTGCCGTGTGCCGGTAATTACCTTCCAGCATTCTCAAACACTTCTATCTGCTTCCATGTCTCCTGGTGGAATGAGCTAATCCTCTGTGTAAAACGCAGGGTTCCTGTTTAATCTCAGAAAGTCCCGCCTTCCTATACTCTTTCTGCCCAGCTAATTGGCCATCAGCGACTTTTATTGATCAATGAAGAGAATGCCTCAGAAGGGGCAGAAACCAGATCTAAGCATCGAAATCAGCCTATCAGAAGCAATGATATTAGACCTTCCCCAACATTCCCCAATAATATGCATATGGCTCCAACCTGGAGGAGTGGCCCCTGCCCCAAGGGGCTGAGACCAAATCTCTGCTATGGTCTGAGTATCTTGGGAATATGATTCCCAGATTCTAAATAATGATCCTCAGAAACAGGGTTTGAGAGGTGTGCTATGGGTAGATGAAGTGGAATTTGGCCCACAATGACATTCCTGACTTTCTTAGGACAAGGGACATCATACCAGTTCAATCTCAGCCATATCCTGATGTGGCCATAAGTTCCTGCTGCTAAATGCACCATGTTCTTAGAATTCTCAAACTCTAAAAAGAAACATATGTTTTCATTATAAATTACCAGTGAGGGATCAATGAGATGACTCCTGTCACCAAGCCTAATGACCTAAATTTGATCCCTAGGATCTACAGGGTAAAAGGAGAGAATTGACTGCTATAAATATAGTCCTCTGACCTCCACACTGGAGTTATCCCATGTGCACATATGCAAACACACATACATATATACAAACATGTACACACACACACACGTACACACAGAAGCATGCACACAAAATAATAAATAAAATGTAATTTTAAAAGTTATGTTACCCAGTCTTTAGGTGTTCTCTTATAACTACAGAAAATATTCATAGATACTCTCCCAATGTGTTTCAACAAGAGCTGAACCACAGTGAAGAATCCACATAATATACAGCAAAGCACCATTTGGAGACACCAGTCTCTGAGGTGAAATATTCACCTCCCTTACAAATTTTACCCCCTGATTCTCTACTCCCTGTGACATTTTTCACTGCAGAGTAATATGGGTCCCCACACTATAGCCACAGTTCCAAGTACTTCTGATTGGCTGAGAGGGTCTTGAAGAGACCAGAGTCTGCCTTCTGGGTGGCTCTGGTACCCCCATCTCAGGCAGAACCATGTTGAGAGATGGAGATATAACTTGTGGCTGGTATCATACAGTTTGTGAATTCACTGTGGGCCTTAGCCACAGCTTCCCAAATACACAAGCATAGAGTTAAGAGAAACCTAACAGTGAGAAAACATCTTCAAAAAAATCACTAGAATTATGATAACATAAATAAATAAATAAATAAATAAATAAATAAATAGACATTTATAAATAAATAAATAAATTTGTGTTTAAACGAATCTCCTTGTATAGGAGATGTAGTAGACAGAAGTGGTCTGAAGTTTTGTTTGGTCACTGAGGAGAGCTGGATGGCTCTCAGTGAAGAGAAACCAAGGCTACCATGTTTCATGGCTAATGAGGATGGCGAGTCATGAGGCTGAAGCCGCAGCCTCCACAGAGATCTGGAGCAGACCAAAGCCAGGCTTACCCCACCCTGGAAAAACTGAACAGCCACTTCCCTAGAGTTGCAGACCATGGGAAGTTTGCAGGGACGATTAATTTTGATAACAAGGCAAAACATACAATTAAAAGAACAGGCATAATTTTTGAGATAATTGAAAAATAGATTGAGTTCAAGTTAATTCATGTAAACACAAAATGCTATAAAAGTAGGTCAAGTGGTAAAACTAGCATACAAGCCAGAAATTCTTACTTTTTCCTCCCTAAAAAGCCGTATTGGCAATGGCTTCGTCTAATCTTCATGGCAAGCGCCAATTTTTATACCTTGCAGTCCCTGGTAATGTGTCATGGATTAGATGGTAGCAGCTCTGACTGTCTTAGTGGATCTTTTGCTTGACTGGTCTCTTCAGACTGACAAAGAATATATGTATATATTTATACATAAATGTATATGTGAGCATATATCCTTTTTAATTTTAAAGTTTCTTAAAGCACTGGTAAGTTGTAACTTATAGAAATGCTTTACTTTACATATGCTATTACAATAAACTCTGTAACGAGTACAAGATTTAAGAAGCTGGAGAGATGTCTTGGGAGTTAAGAGTACCCGCTACTCTTATGGAGAATCTGAGTTTGGGTCCTAGCATCTAGCTCAGGCAACTTACCTCCACTTGCAACTCCAGCTCTAAAGAAATTAACTCTCTCTTCTGGCTCCATAGGTACCCCCTCCCACACACATAATTTTTAAAAAAGAGAAATCTTGTTGGGTGTGGTGGTGCACACCTTTAATCCCAGCACTCAGGAAGCAGAGGCAGGTGGATCTGTGTGAGTTTGAGGCCAACATGGACTACAATGTGAGTCCAGGAAAGTCAGGGCTATTACACAGAGAAACCCTGTCTCCAAAAACCAAAAAAATAAATAAATAAACAAACAAACAAATAAATCTTCCAAAAGTACAAGAAAAAAGTACATTATTACAAACTTCAAGGAAATGCACTCAAATCTCTACTCTGTCTACTAAAGACTACCAAATATCAGATAATTTATCTCACATAAATTAAAACTTCATCTTTTCAGTATTCTGTATAATCTGCTACTATCCCTAAAAACAAGCACGCACATTCACACTTACAAATCCATCTCTGGAGACTGGGAAGAACACCAGCTACATCTCCATGTGGTTTGGTCTTTCCACCTGTTCTCATCTAGAGAAATTATGTAAGCTGGTCATCATCATGGCACCTAGCCATACAATGTGAATAGAGCCAAGAGTTCCTTCCTCCTGTGGCATCACACCTGCAATGGTTACCATGACAACGTGGCTTCCTAGCATCTCAGTGCCCTTGGTTTCTGTTAGCTTGTCAACACTCAGCTGGTAGATCCCTGAAAAGAAGTCACACCTGCCCCATCCATGAAGACCCTCAATAGGGCCAACTGCCAGGATGCACCTTCCACATGCAGTCATATCAGAACCTGGGCCCAATTCCAACACAGCACTCATGCTGACTATAGTTGCTTCCCACATGCTGTGGGCATGCAGTCTCCAGACAGGAACACCACATACCTAAGACAGATCATTTGTCCCTGTGACACAAGCCTTCCTACACGCTACAGGAAGCAGCAACATCCTGCTGTGGAGAGAAGGGTACCAAGCTACCTCTTGCGTGCTACAATTTGAATAAAGTTCAACATATCGAACCAGTGACATGAGGCATATAAATAACAGGTGGGCTCAATCATCAATATGCACATACAATATTAAGCACAGGAAGTGGGAGAGTATGTCAGCACATAACAATATGACAACACATGAAGTGTGGAAGTGTGAACCAATCCCATGCCCAGTTCTGACCTTACAGCGACTTGTGTCAAGACAGGATGGTCAACCTCCTGGAGGCCAAACCTTCATCCCACCAGCTGAACAAGTCCTGAGCAGATGTGTTGGTTTGAGGTCTTCACTTTGAGCTGAGGTGGAATGCAGGACATGGGGAGGGACTTCCTCAGGCCCTACCCCACAGGACCCAACAGCAGGAGTTTATTACCCCCCCTTGCCGGCATAGCTCTCCTCTGCCTCTAAGCCACTCACTCCTGCACTTTTTCTACCTCAGTTTAGTAGGTCTCATTTATATCATTAGGTTACCAACTTCAGATTTAAATATTTAACATAATACAGTTAAAAAATACATATAAAAGAAAACTAAGAGATGGCTGTTACATTTTTAAGTAACATTTTTATTACTCTTTAAATTTTTCATATACTGATACAATGTATTTTGATAATATTGCTTTCTTGTTCTTCCTTTCTGAAGCCCCTGTTTCTCCCCACCCCACCCTATACCTCCACACTGTGGAACTCTGCTTTGCTTTCTCTTTCTTCCTTTGTGGGAGACTTACCTGGCCATTAGATTTGCTTCCAGCACAAAACAGACTCTATAGGTTTGACTCTGCCTGGCTCTCACTACACAAACTACAGCTAGTCAAGCCACTATATCAACGCATTGTTGTGTAAGAGAAATTTGTTTTTAAAAAAATTTCCCCTGTATCTCATTATGCATAACTTGTAAGCATGAATATTAAAAACACTTCAACATCACTTAGCTAAGGATCCTCCTTTTTGGGACAGTAAGGGAAACTCAGGAACACTGACCTCTTGTCCACTGCAGGGCATGATCCCTGACCTGAGTCATAACAGGAAAATGACACCATGATGAGCTACAGTGTTACTTACATCCTCAATGCTCTCTCTGTCTCTCTCTCTCTATATATATATATAATTATATGTATAAATTTATTCATTATATGATATATATTTATTATATATAATACATAATATATCAAATATATATTTAGTATATTTATATATTTGTTAATATATATTTAATGTATATAGAATATATATTATACATATATATATTGAATATAGATACTGAGCATTGAGGATGTAACACTGCAGCTAAAGGGACTCAGAACTCAGGATTCAGAAGTCATCATGGTGTCATTTTATATACATATATGTAATATTATACATGTATATAATATATGCTGTCATATATATACATATATACATACACATATATGGTATATGCATATATGTAATGGAGTTTTAGTAACTATCAAAAAAGAATTATATCAACTGTGGAAAAATGGAAACAACTAAAGATTATCATATTAAATGAAGTAAGTCAAGTACAAGAATATATTTTCTTCCTTGGTGAATTCACACATTTTTTATGAAAAGCAAAAGCAAAAGTTTGTACTGAGGCTGGAGAATGGAAGAGTGGGTGGATAGGGTTGAAGAACATGGTGTGCCAGGACAAAAACAGCCTGATGAAGCCCATCACTGCGTTCAATGAGCATACACAATCCAACAATTATTTTACCGTATCAAACATTTCCACCAAGGATTTGAAGTGTGACTCACCCTGTCACTTCAATTAGATTAGAAACAACTCAGCCACAAACCCCATAAGTTGGCTGTCAGAAACTCTCACAGCCAGTCTGGGAAGCCATTCTGACAGTTGGGGTTGCTGGTGGGTCCTTTCTATTAACCTCCCTGACACAGCCTTGCCTCACTCTGGAAGAAGGGGAGCAGCCGTGTCTGAGGGTGCTATGAAACTAAGGGTAGCAAGCGTTCTCCTCCTACCATGTGGCCAGAGCCTGGGACACCCAGCTGTGGACCAGCATTCCTCTCTGTCTGTGCTGTGACTGTGTCATGTTCATAGTGTTAACCATCATAGTGAGCATAGTGACAGCAGTACCCGAGTATCACCGTGTTATCACCGGGTATCACTGGGTATCATCACTGCTTTGCATGGGCCCTCCTCAGCCTCCTTCCCTTCCATTTTCCATGCTTTCTCCCCTCACCTCACACTGTCTCTGACACACAAGATTCTGCTTCATCAACCTCCGCCTGCACTGAGTCCTCAGGTCCCTTCTCTCTTGGTTGGTGTAGCCCATGTTTCTGCCCCACTGAAGCCTTACCCAGGCTTAGGGCAGGTTAGGTGAAATTTTCCTTACTGCCATGAGAGTTCCATGGCAGGGCCACCCAGGAATTTTGTCTGTTCAACAATACAGCTAGCTGCCTTATCTCATTCCTGATTTGTGGACCCTCCTCTAGAGTCTGGGGTGCAAGACTGCATTCAAGTACAAGCTGCACCTCGGAGAGTCACTGATTGTCCCTGTGCCGGGGGGAGACTCTTGTAGCCACATAAGCAGCTTTCCCAGGGACATGGGTTGACAGGATGCAGCCCGTATGGTTTCTGTGATAGGACATATTGCTAATGAGGTGTCTCTGCTCTTATCCCACAGAGAAGAGATGGGAATTTCCAAGTTCTGCAGCCAACAAGAGGCACCTGTGACCTCCAGGAGGCGAACTGGGTTGCCCTGATACAAGGATAGTGGAGCTGCCTGCTCTGTATACCCGGAGGGGACACCCAGACTTCTAGTTCCTGCAGGGTTAAGCCAGAACTATGTATGCGAGAGTTAGTGCCTTTATGCTGAATTGCTGTGGCCTTCATGGTAGATGGTCACTGGCCCTTTCAAAACCATTACATTTCTTGGTGCAACTGAAATCCCCTGAAAATTCTGAGGTTTTGAAGTCAGTATTGAATTCCCTGAAACTTCTCAAAAGCTTCTGGGAAAGCATGTGTTACTAAGTGCTGCAGGATAGGTGTGTTTATGGGTGAACCCACCCTGCGTGTCAGTCTGCCACATTCTGGATCTTCTGCAGCACAAATGGATTCATATATAGAATAGGAAAGTATGCTGAAATACTTAATATGAAGACCATATTGTGCACTTTGGCATATGGAGACTTGGCCATATTCTGCCCATTGGAACAGTGTATCAAAATGGGGTTGCTATGTCAACACAGGAAGTCTGAGATCAGTGGGAAATTTAAATCTCTTTTTCATTCAGTTCTGTAACCCACAGCAATAAAGTATCAGTTTTGCTTGATACTTGACTTCAGTTGTACAGCCCTGTTCCTCTCCTTGGCCACATTACTCATTCAAATTTTTTTCTAGAAGGGAGAGTGTACTTATTAAGAGGTTGGAGAGAGATGGCTCAGTAATTAAGAGTACTGGCTTGTATGCATAATGTTATTGTGTACTGTGTGAACATTCAAATGCTGATTTCTCTCTCCCTCCTATCAGTTGTAATCCTTGTTCTGAGAACCTCCTGTCTCAATGTTGCATATACAATGCCCCTCAATTGTTCCCTGACATGTCAATAAAGAGCTGAACAGCCAATGACTAAGCAGTGGAGACAATAGGGCTGGACTTCCTGCAGCCAGGGATGGAGAGAAAGCAGAAAGCGGGAGGAAATAGAGGATTCAGCCATGGAGAGAAGTATAGGAGACAGCAGGAGAAAGCTGCTGAAGCAGAAAAAGTCATATAAAGCAAATATCTCAGGACTGGGAGGTAGCCAGTTTAGCATAGAGGATTAGAATAGAATAATAACTGCTCAGGTGTTGTGTTGTAAAGCTCTAAAATAAACATAACAGTCCAGTCTCAATTATTTGGAAGCTAGCCAGGTTAAGAGAAAACTGCAACACACTTTTAAATTTACACTAACACTGGACCTGGGTTCAATCCCCAGCACCCACATGGAGGCTCACAATCATTTATAATTCCAGTCCTAGGGATTCAATTCTGTTCTCCGTAGGTACAAGACATATATATGCAGCATCAACATATCTGTAGACAAAACATCCATACACATATCTTTTTTAATTAACCAGCATCTTACATTATCATTATCATTCAATATACATTTTTCTTTTGGCTTTATTGCATGTATTTTTACAATTTTACATTTGTGTATGTGTGTGTGCTTGTACATGTATGTGCAGGTTTCTGTGGAGACCACAGGTATAAAATCACCTACAAGTGGTTACAAGCCACCTGATATGGGTTCTGGGAACTGAACAACTCTAGTCTTCTGGAAGAGGAGTAAATTTTCTTAACTACTGAGCCATCTCTCCAGCTCCTATTTATTTATTTTGTGTGCAAGTATATGTGTGTGGACATGCCCCCAGCATGGAAACGAGAGGGCAACTAAGTTCTTAAAAGGTTTATTATTTGCCTAATACTAAGCTTCATCATAAAACTCCATATTGGAGCATTTACCCATAATCATCTGCAGTGCTAAGGCAGCAATGCCCTGTCTACTTTGTGCGTGTATTTTTCTAAGTCAACAGCCCTCTGATAACAAATGTAATGGGGACATCAAAGAACAGGGGACAAATGAAAAGAAGTTCTCAGCTCTCAGAAAAGAATGAGTAAGGGATGTTGATAATGCACAGAACCTCATGGGAAAAATCTGTGCTTTCAAAGCCTCCCCAAGCTGGTCAACTGGTTAGAATTCAGTGATGCTGAACAGTTGTGATGCCACGGGTACAAAGCCATATTCAGTTCCTAAAAAGCCACTCCTTTCCCATCTTTGTGTCAGACCTAACATCTGCAACTAATAGATTAAAAACATCTTAACAAAACCCTAGTTTCCAGCAACCAAGAGGCTGAGAGTCATCAGACAGCAACCATAGCTGAGACTGCTCTGCTCTGCCATTCCCAGCCACTTAATATTTCCACCAATATATTTTTTTATTGTTGGAATTGCAGCTTTTTGTAAATGTTTATTTGTTACTTCAGGTTACATCTCCATCATAGTACCTTCTTTCCACCCCTCCTAGTCCTGCCCTCCCACCCTCTACCTCCTATCCCTTCCATCCCACTCCTCTGGAGTGGAGTGTCCATACATAACAGTCCCCCGCCCTAGTTCAGCAGTCATATGAGGGCCAAGAGCCTCCTCATACACTGAGGGCCTACAAGGCAGCACCACTAGGGCAAAGGGTCTCATTGACAGGGAAAAAAAGAAAAAGTCTATGTCCATGTTCCCTTTGGTGCGTTGGTTGTAGTATAGATACCATGTACTCTATAGCTAAAATCCGACTATAAGTGAATAGATGCCATGTGCATCCTTCTGAGTCTGGGTTAGCTCACTCAGGATGAGCTTCTCTAGTTCCATCGATTTGGCTGAAATTTGAATGATTTCGTTGTTTGTGATGGCTGAGTAGTATTCCATCGTGTAGATGTACCACAGGTTTTTTTTATCCATTCCTCAGTTGAGGAACATCTGGGTTGTTTACAGTTTCTAGCTATTACAAATAAGGCTGATATGAATATAGATGAGGAAACGTCCTTGTGGTTTGGTGAGGAATCATTTGGATGTGTACCCAGAAGTGGTATGGCTGGATCTTGAGGTAGAGCTATTCCAAGTTTTCTAAGATATTGCCAGACTGATTTCCATAGTGGTTGTACAAGCTTGCCTTCCCGCCAGCAATGGAGGAGTGTTCCCCTTTCTCCATACCCTCACCAGCATGTGCTGTCATTTGAGCTTTGGATCTTAGCCATTTTGATAGGTGTGAGATGAAATCTCAGAGTCATCTTGAGTTGCATTTCTCTAATGATGAAGGATGTTGAGCATTTCTTCAAGTGTCTCTCAGCCATTAGGAATTCCTCCTTTGTGAATTCTTGGTTTAGCTCTGTTCCCCATTTTTTGATTGGATTATTTGGTTTCTTGGCATTTAATTTCTTGAGTTCTTTGTAAATTTTGGATATTAGCCCTCTGTCAGATGTGGGGTTGGTGAAGATCTTTTCTCAATCTGTAGGCTGCTGTTTTATTTAAATGACAGTGTCTTTTGCCTTACAGAAGATTGTCAGTTTCATGAGGTCCCATTTATTGATTGGTCTTAGTGCCTGAGCTGTTGGTATTCTGTTCAGGAAGTTGTCACCTGTGCCGATGAGCTCGAGGCTTTTCCCCACTTTCTCTTCTAATAGATTTAGTGTGTCAGGCCTTATGTTAAGGTCTTTGATCCACTTGGACTTAAGTTTTGTGCAAGGTGATAAGTATGGATCTAATTTCATTCTTTTACATGTTCACATCCAATTAGACCAGCACCATTTGTTGAAGATGCTGTCCTTTTTCCATTGTATGATTTTGGCTTCTTTGTCAAAAATTAAGTGACCATAGGTGTGTGGGTTCATTTCTGGGTCTTCAATTCAATTCTATTGATCCCCTGGTCTGTTTCTATACCAGTACTGTGCTGCTTTTATTACTATTACTCTGTAGTACAGCTTGAAACATGGTATGGTGATGCGTCCAGATGTCTTTTTGTTTGATTGTTTGTTTTGTTTTTTTATTTGTTTGTTTTTTTATTATTGCGAAGGATTGATTTAGCTATTCTGGGTTTTTGTTATTCCATATGAAGTTGAGAATTGCTTTTTCCAGGTCTATAAAGAATTGTGGTGGTATTTTGATAGGAATTGCATTGAATCTGTATATTGCTTTTGGCAGGATGGCCATTTTTATTATGTTGATCCTACCTATCCATGAGCATGGGAGATCTTTCCATCTTCTGATGGCCTCTTCAATTTCTTTCCTCAAGGACTTGAAATTCTTGTCATACAGGTCTCTCACTTGCTTGGTTAGAGTTACCCTCAGGTATTTTATATTGTTTGTGGCTATTGTAAAGAGTGTTGTTTCCCTAATTTCTTTCTCAGCCCATTTATTTGTTGTATAAAGAAGGGCTTCTGATTTTTTTGAATTAATTTTGTATCCAGCCACCTTGCTGAAGGTGTTTATCGGCTGTAAGAGTTCTCTGGTGGAATTTTGAGGTCACTTATGTATACTATCATATTGTTTGCAAATAGGGATAATTCGACTTCTTCGTTATCAATTTGTATCCCCTTGATCTCCTTCAGTTGTCTAATTGCTCTAGCAGGAACTTCAAGTACTATGTTGAAGAGATATGGAGAGAGTGGGCATCCTTGCCTTGTCCCTGAGTTTAGAGGAAATGCTTTAAGTTTCTCTCCATTTAATTTGATATGGGATACTGGCTTGCTGTATATTGCCTGTATTATTTCTAGGTATGGTCTTTATATGCTAATTCTCTCCAGGAAGTTTAGCATGAAGTCCACCAATGTATTTTACAAGTGCTTTTTGTTTATGTTGCTGTTTCTTTGTTCTGTTACTTTTAAAACTTCATAAAATGCCTTCCATTTTGGAGCATGAAATTTAGGGTAACCTAAATCTGTGTTCCTGGGGCACAGTCACTAATGTTTGGCTCCAGAATAAATTATTTATCATCCTCATTAAAGGGAGAGTTTTGGTTTTTTTTTTTAACTGTAATATAGTCAGGCTGAAACAAATAATTTCATGTTTCAAATTACTGAAGCTATTTAATTTTAGTAATTATGGATGTAGCTCTCAGAATTGCCCTCTACAGGTGGAGTGGCACCACTGGGTCCTTCCTAGAAAAGACCTTACCCTGGAGATGTCTCTCACATTCAAAAATCTCTCTCCAGATGCCCTCTTGCAGGAGCTATCACAGGAAAGGGGAAAGCAGAATCTAGGGAGGACTCTGGGTCCTTGTGGATAGAGGAGCCATGGACAGAGGAACTGACCCACTTAACAAGCATGGTGGAGTTTCAGGAAGCAAAACTCAGGGGTTGCCAAGCATGGACTGCTCCAATGTATGAGACTTTGGAAGACACATTGTGCTGACAAGTTGTCATCTACTGCATTGAAAGTGGTCTGTGGCATCCAGAAAGGATGTCCTGTCCTAGACATCAACATGTTTGTTTCAGACGTCTTCCAAGACCCCTTGTCTCTGGGCAAGCTGATGCCGTAACTCTGTAACAGAGACAAAATAAAACATCAAGATCTGAGGGCATTAACATTGTGCTCTCAAGAACATCTAGAAGGCAAACTACTTCTCATACTATAAAACTCCTGTACTGGGAACAGGAAGCCAGAACTTCAGCCAATCAAGAACTCAGCTGACTGATTAATCACCACCCCCCCACCCCCATTTCTGATGGATGATTGTCAATGTGCAATTTGGTGCTGTTGTCTCTCTGTGTTGCTATTTGATCTTTTACTTGGAGACTTTACCCGAGGTGACACTGGGCTCCACTTGTACTCTCTCAGCAGGGAACTAGCAGGCATTCTCAACAGGGCTTCCTCAGTCAGCTTCTGTTATGTGTTTGTAAATTCCAGATTTGACAGTGTTGCCTTTGTCTGCTCTCTCAGATGGACCACTCCAGTCATCTCTGCTGGATGCTGTGAGTGTGGCATTCTAACTGCTTCTCTATGTCTGCTACCTGCTATTTGTTCTTTCTCCTTTGCTTACTGTATACTTAATAAACCTGCTCATTCAAATCCAAAAACAAGCCATCTAAGATCACTCTCCAGTTCTTACAGAACATTGCATGAAAACAAAATATTCAAAGCGGTAAAGAACTGTCATCCTCCCTGATATGGTCTATTGTTTGGACATTAACAGGTGACTTCAAGTTTTGCAAGTGGGCCAACAGAGAAGATCATCACATACGTGAAGTATCGAAAGAACAAGGTCAAGAGGGCAAGTCAAAAGCAAGAGCCTAGAGGTCTGGTGTGTGGGTTTCCATACATAGAAGATCAGCTGGAGAAACATCTGTACCTTGAAATGAAGAGAAAGTGTTCAGGAACAGAAGCAGGGGTGAGGCCGAGACATTAAATGCCTGCAACACAGGGGCTACCCCAGTTGCATATTCATGGTTGTCATCTGCAGCCTGTTCATTACAATGGTGAAGAACTTGAAAGGCCAGCACAGAGCAGCCTTCCCAGCTGGGGGAGCACCGCTGGCTCCTTCAACTTGTGACTAATCAGCTTCATAGCACTTGTTGACATGGTGGTTGATCTTTGCACCTTCCTCAAGACTCTGCAGCCTACAGAACCACAGGAGTAGCCTTCCTGAGAGGCCCCTCCTGTCCTCTCTCAAAGTGGTCAGAGTACTTGAATCTGCAGAAAGAGCTCAGAATAGAGCTCAGGGAATACATTAGAACAGGGATTCCAACTGGGGAAAAATGGGAGCCACCACTCTCTAACACTGGATGGGTTCTCCTTACAAGGGCAGTACCAGAGCCTCACACCCCTACCCCATGTACAACATAAAGATGGGGGATTTTTACATGACAGAGGGGTGGCATTATTCAACCATGTCAGAAAGGCTTTCTCCTCTCTGACAGTCACGTGTCCATCTCTGTTTTCTCTTTCCAAACACAAAGATTATGTTGTTGGTCACTCTTCTCAGCTTCTTCCCCTTATGCAGACCTCTGATACTCACTATTATAAATATGGTCTTAATCTTAGGGAATTCCAGAATCTGAACTTCCCTGGCGGGGTCGGCACACACTCAAATTCTGTGCTTTGATGCATAATCTACAGGAAGTACATGTGGAAATGGCATGGAAGGGGGTTAGACCTGATGAGGAAATAGGTCCCTTTGGATTCAGAGTTTCTATGGTTCTAATTCTGCAATTGCAGGCTGCAAGAATGCAACAAAAGAAGCAGATACAACAGGCAGAGGCACAGGGAACATTTTCTGTGACATTTCTGCCTTATAGTCATGTATATGCTATCAGAGTAGCTTTATGCAAAGAATAGTCTGAGTTGGTGCCATGAATCACTCTTAGTGATACCACTACTTTCATCATAAGTCTCCAAAAACTACCTTAATTGACAGCTATTAAAGATGCATTATTCATGGAAGCTGTCAGACCACAGGGAAATGCTTCATTTCACTAAATTATACTTAAATTGATTCGACCTATTTTGATTTAGAGCTACTAAAACCCAGGAAAATTACCAGCCTATCAAATTTTAAGATGCAAAAGCAAAAGTGCTTAATTTTAACAAATGAAACGTACATAACTAACACCAACCATTAAATTTCTGCTGTCTGAAAAGACCAGAGCTTAGATGTTAGGCATATGGCTTGCAAATAGTGATTTCAGTAAGAACAAAAGCCACATTTTCGTAAGTTGTGCTCAAGCCCTGTATATACCTCCCCAGCACCTTCTTTAACATAAGGTTATGGGACAGGGACCACCCTTGCTTGTTCCATTCAGTGCTGTGCCTGAGAAAGACCCAGTCCTCAATTACTATGTATTCTGTGCCCAAACAGCAAAGCACCTGGGAATATTCTGCAGCAATCACTTTTTTTCTTTCCTCTCCTAAAGTTCAGAGGAAACTTTCATGTTCCTTCATTTGTCAGTTTGACACCTCAGCACAAAAGCCGTTGGTTATTTCTTATTAAGCTGCTTAAATCCCACTGCAGGTGCTGTGCATACAAATGTCCCTCAGTCCCCAGCAAAACACAATTTCCCACTAAGAGGCGAAAAGCCTAAGAATCCTCCCCTAGGCCCTGGCTGGAGAAATAACCAACTTCAGAAAAAAAAGGGTTCACCCTGAAATTTTGATTGACTACCATGGGAAATTTTTGTTTAAGAGTATTGTAAAGATGGATGCAGGTAGTTCTCCACATGCAGGGTTTCACACCTACAGTTTCAACCAACTCTGGATTGAAGATATAGGATTAAAAAGAAATTGAGGGTGGTCAAGAGCAGCCTCGGTAATTTAGTGAGACTGTGACAATAAATGTTTTTAAAAGGCCAAGTGTGTGGCTCAGCAGCAGAGGACTTTTCCACCATGTAAGCAGCTCTAGATTTAATGGGTACCAAAGTAGATGTGTGTGTGTGTGTGTGTGTGTACAGAATATGTACTACTTTTTCCCTATTACTTTTCCATGTGGCACTATTCCTGGGAAAACGTGAACTCACTGAAAATAAGCTAAAAACACCATCAAAATCCAACTTGCTGAAGCAATGAGTTTTTATTGGGGTTACTAACAGGAGTATGGGTAATAGGTTTCTTTCTTGGACAAGAAATGACCCAAATACAGCTGCAATACTGAAGCCCACCCAGCATGGGTGACACCTCACAAAAGCTGGAAACCTGGAGCTCACTACATAGCCTGCAGCTCACATGCTTCTTCCAGGCATCTTGGTGGGTCTTTCTCTTCCTTGGCTGCCTTTACTATTTATATAGTGTAAGGAGAGGAAGGCCTGGGACATCAGGTCAGTTTTAGCCATTTCCTGGGGCTTCTGAGCTGTCTACTTCCTAAGTCTTGGAGGACCTCTTCCCAGAATTCCCTGAGTCTTTAGTGACCTTCTCAGAAAGTTTCTATATATGAATATGTTCTATAGAACATGATATAAAAGTAAGATCAAAAGTTTGAGTTTATATGCTTTATGTAATAAAGTGTTTGCTTCAGAATGGGATTGTATCTGAAGACACGCTATGTTAAACTGAGGCCATTGACTGGGGCACTCACCTAACTTGTGTCTTGTGTCCTTGTCAGAAAATGTAGGCGGGACACACAGGGCTGCAGCTCCAAGGAGTGACCATGAGAGGAGCCAGGCAAGACCATCTGCAATCCAGGGAAAGAAGCCCTCAGTGAGCATGCTCTTCCCATAGCTCTCTCTGCCCATAGCTATTCCAGTCCCCAGAAAGGGAATAGAGAAATGTCTGTCATTTATGTCTATAATGCCTGTCATAGCTGTGGCACTATTAAGAAACAGCTACAGCATTCACATCATCAAAGGCCCCATAGCTTTGGCCTTGATCCACAGCAACACTCACCTTGGATCACAGTCGTCATGTAAGAAGCTGGAAGACCTTGAGACATACCAACAGGAGGCCCCAGCCCTGTGTCATGGTGTGAGGGTGCCCACCTCAGCCACAGCCTCAGGTTATGTAGATGCACAGAAACACTGGCATATGGGGCTAGCCTTCCAAGGTGTTCTAGCACACCCTCCAGTCACTCAGTTCCTTCCAGCTGTAATATTAGATGCCCCAGGGGATTGAAAGGCCACCCATACAGTGACACATCAGGACAAGACACGGCCAGATCTCTAACATGCTGAACCAGAGGCATCAGGCAACTATTTTCCATCACTATTCTGGGGCTGCTTGTTATACAGCAGAAGGAACTGTCTCCACTGAGTTGTGATTTTATAGTAAAACACTTGAAGCTGAATAATTTATAATGAGCATTAAATCATCATAACTCTAGAGTCTCAAAATCTACAACCAAAATCCCAGTAATTGCAGTACCTGTGGAGAGTCACGACTTCTTCTAAGAGATCAATGATTTTTCAACATTCCTAATGCTGTGACTCTTTAGTACAGTTCCTCGTGTTGTGGTCCCCCCAACCATAAAGTTATTTTTATTGCTATTTCATAACTATGATTTTTCTACTGTTATGGATCTTAATGTAAATATCTAATATGCAAGCCTATCTGATATGTAATCCCTGAGAAAGGGTCATTCAACCCAAAGAGGTCAAGACCCACAGGTTGTGAACTAATGCAATAGAGCACCCAGCTTCTACCTCCTCTGAAGGGGAGGGACACTGTCCTCACATGACAAAAGGGACAAAGGAGCAGGAAGAGTGACCTCCCCCGTCAAGCCCCTCCCTAAGCCACCTAGTCCCTCATTCACGGGGCAGGGCCCTCATGACCTGATCACTATCTCCAGTAATCATGTATAGCCGTGTATATTATACTGCTAACAGTATGTATTATGTACTTTTCTGCCGCTGTGATAAAACAGCATGAGTAACGCAATGTATAAGAGAAAGAGATTATTGTGCCTTACAGCTCCAGAGGGCTACAGTCACAATGGTGAGGAAAGCATAGAACCAAGTGGTGGGCATGGCAGCTGGGGGAGTAAGTCTCAAGCTCACAGATTGAACTGCAATACAAAAGTGGAGCGCAAACAGGAAATGGAGCGAGTCTTTAAATTCTCAAGGTGTGCCTCCAGTGACCTACTTCCTACAACAAGGTGTGCTTCCTAAACCTCCACAAACAGCATCACCAACTAGGACCCAAGCGTTCAAACACCTGAGATTATGGGAACATCTTCACTCAAACTACTACATGGTTTTACATCAGAGATTACTGTGCAGTGTCAGTTTTGGAGGGGCACAAACACCTACCCAGTGACAGCACCCAAAATTTCCTTTGCCTGATTGTCATTTATCTACACCCTGTATACAAATGGTTTTTATGACATAGTGGTTGTTTTGTCAGCTCCAACCTATAAGACCTTATAACTGTGACTCTATCACTGGACCCTGTGGGAAGACTCCATAGTAAGGACCTTGTGCTTAGTAGGTCATAGTCTATACTAATAAGCAGGACACTTCTGAAACAGAGTGGGGGAAAAAGAGACAGGGGTAAATTTGGGGGGGGGATAAAGGAGTAGTAAGGGAGGGAGGGAGGGAACTCATTCATAATATCTGTACTCTTTTCATTCTGTCATGTGAGGACAGGGTCCCTCCCCTTCAGAGGATGCAGAACAGGATGCTCTGTTGCAGTGATTCTCAATCTGTGGATCACGACCCCTTTGGGTTGAATGACCCTTTCACAGGGGTTGCATATCAGATATTTACATTAAGATTCCTCACAGTAGCAAAACTACAGTTATGAAGAGTAAGGTCCTACAGGCCTTGTGACCTAATATGGTCAGCATTTTTCCAAGAGAGACAGAAGAGAAATGAGATTCCTGACAGTACTTGTGAACTAAATGACTTGGCCAGTCTTTGGAAGCGTACATGCTCATCACTAATACCACCATACATAAACAAAGTTTACAGAACCAATGAATATTCTTTAGTTTCTTTCTAGTCATGAGTATAGAATTTCAAAGTGAATCAGGAATATAGCTGTTCTACCCAATTGATATGTATGGCAGAATACTAATTTAACTCTACCAAGATAGAGAGCCTGATTTAATTAGACACAGAATAATTGTTTCCCACATATGACTCCATGAAGATGTAAGACAAATTCCCTAAGAACACCTGAAGACTGATTGTGGGTAAGGCCCTATCTTGTCAAGTGAACTACAGATTTAAACTCACCCATTTTGTAGGCATCACATTGCTTGTCCAATTCATTCATATGTCTGTGTCAGGTTTCCTCTGTAAATCTTTGCCACATAGGAGATGATGGATCACTGTCTAAGGCACTAAAGAGCCACTGCTCATACACACGGGCCTTTAAATCAGGTAGAGCTTGAATAAATTTGTCCCGTACCTTTTTCTATTCCCAGTGACTCTTCCAACTGTACGAGAGGATCAGTGGTGCACATATTTCCCAAGACCCTCTCTATTCCATGACTTAATGCAAAGCAGGCAATGCAGCTCACACGTGTAAAGTGAACAGAAGATTAGCTGTCACTATCCTACTGACCAGAACACTTCTGAAACCGAAGGGGTGGGGAGAAAGAGCAAAGGATGTATTGAGAGACAGAGAGAAGGAAGGGAGGAGAAGGGAGGAAGGGAGGGAGGGAAGTCATTCTTAATATCTGTACTTGGAGATTTCTAGGCCCAGGCCCTGGAAGGTTTTCTTTTCACAGAAACTTCACAGAGATGGACACTATGGGTCTAGGGCAGTGGATCTCAGACTTCCTAAGGCTGTGACCCTTTTAGTACAGCTCTTCATGTTGTGGTGACTCCAAATCATAAAATTATTTTTTGTTTCTACTTCATAACTGTAATTTCACTAGCACTGTGAATTGTAGTGTAAATATCTGATATGCAGGATATCTGATATGTGACCCCCCCTGCAAGGGGTCACACCCCACAGGTGGAGAGTTGCTGCTGTAGAGTGAAACCAGAAGCAGGACAAGTCTGTGCTGATGGTGGCATGCTTTCTATGTGAGAACTGTACAACCAAATTCAGGGATAAGTGGAAATGAAAATGGTCGAGAGATAAAAGCTTATTAACTATTGTATTCAAATTTTAAAGAAGTGAGATGATCTTAATTAAAACTGATACTAGAAAGTAATTAGGTGAGGGAATAGAATATCATGAATGTTAAAATTAGATAAACCTGCATTGACTACTAGGACAAAAATATAATTCTTCCAAAATGCCAGAATTAAATTTAAAAAGATAGTCAAAGATAACACATTAAGGAAACATTAATGAATTTTTAAATGCTGATTATAATTATAACCTAAATCATAAAAGTGACTCAAACAAACAAATACATATTTGGAGATTCTTAATATATGTATCAACAAATATTTGTGGGTTTAACATATATATTAAAATAAAAATGTTTTTAATTTGCCTCAAGAGTAAGACGAAGTTATATATTATAGTTAGAAAATAAACTTAAATATCTGTAAAAGTAAATGAAGTACCAGCAAATATACCTCATTACTATGTATTAAATTCTCAAAAAATAAAGTTAAAATCAAGTAAATAAATAAAATATTTAAAGGTAAAATTAAATAAGAATACCATGTTTCTGTTATTAAAGCTACAACTTAGAATGGAACTATAGCAATAAAACTACATATGCACTAATACAGCACCCAATGCCATTGACAAAAAATACATTATGCAAGGCTACATAGACATACATTAACTATAGTGGGTTCGTGCACACAATTTTAAATTCAACTTAATCATGCTCACAAAAATAAAGAGAAATATGTTATATATAATATAGTATGCCTGCATAATACATATCACGGCACTAGTGGCAGCCAGGCTGAGAATCTCCAACAGCTTGCCTGCCCCTGGACTCCTGTGTGAGGGACAGGCTTCTGCATAGCTCCCTGTATCAGAAGATCTCATGCTAAGCCACCGTTGTCAGCCTCAGTGTGTCCGCGGGTGCTTCCACAGCCCTTGGGCCTTTTGCCAGTTCATTCTTGGGTCTGTGTTGTCTCTGCAAACCTTAGAGCGGAACTACAGCAATAGTTATAAGTTATAATCATAAGAGAGGGGTAGGGCCTGCCAGATGAGCCATGGAGCTACTGCTCATATACGTGAGCTCTCAGTCAGACTTGAGCCTAAGTTATTCCATATTTCATTCTATTCATAGTGACTTTTGGACTGTACCATAGGGTCAGTAATGCACATTCTTCATAAGAGTCTCTTTATTCCATGACAGAAGTTAAATAAACATCTTGCAGGCGATAAATGTGGAGTGAGTAGAAATATACTAACTGCTATCCCCAAAGCCTTATTAAGCAGGACACTTCTGAAATTTAAAAAATAAAATAATATAATATATATACATGTGTGTGTGAATTCCAATTTTCATACTCCAGATTACTTGAATTCACTGGTTCATGTTTTCATTGACAGTAATATTTAGAGAATGCTTTTGTATTTGTCTTTGGGAGATGTAGTGCATTTTCAGTTCATTTAACCTTGTTGATAGGTACCCAGCACCTGGATTAAGGCACCTCCAGGTTAAGAGATTTGGCATCTCTAAGAGAAAGTTCTGACATTTGCAATGCATCACAACATGTCCCCATGTCCAGGTCTCACCTGATGCTGGTCAGTGCAGACAAACAAAGCGTCACATAGCCCTGAATGTGATGTTATTCTTCTCCCCATCCTCACATCCCTTTTCCTGAGATGCGCTCTTCATATCCTTTATCTCACCTATGTGGCCATCCACACTGACTCCTTCTCTTCTCCCAGGCCTCCTTTCATACCGAGTACCAGTGCCCGCCATCCGCAGAGCCCAGGACCATGCACACTGCTCCAGAGGCGCTATGCCAACAACACTCTTGATGGTGGCAAGCCCCTTTCTGTCCCATGGGGCTTTTCTTGTAAAAATAGTTGGGGACCTTTTTTATTCAAGGCACTTGTGTGTTTGTCACTTAGCTTTCCTGAGAATCTGGGAAGACCGTGTGAGCTCCATGCTGCGGAGAAGTAAGAGATTTAATTCAAAAAGTCCCACAAGGATTTCGCAGCCCACCTTTTGTCACAGCAATAGTAATTAAAGTCCGGTTGAGGTTAATGGAATCAGCCATTGTTAGAAGCCACAGTGACAGCTCTCCAGGTTCTGACTAATTGTTATTCTAAAAGAGGCAACTTCAGCCTCAACCTTCCCTTAAATAACTCTGTGATTATGTCTTGGCATGCTTTCCCAGCATGGTCTGCACTGGTGTGTATAAAATGTAAGTCACCCTTAAGTTATAGTCAAGCAGACAGGGGCTTAACAGTATGTATGAGTAGGTAGAAAAGATCTCTCGGATGATTTGTCAAGTTGACTGGACTTGGAATCACCTAGGAGACACACTTCTGGGTTTGTCCATCAAGGGGTTTCCAGAGAAGCTAAATTTAAAAAGAAACACCAGCCATGAATGTTGGTGGTGCCAACATGATGGTAGGACAAAGGTCCCAGACTTAATAAAATGGAAAGAAGAAGAGAAGACCAAATGAACCCCCTCATTCATTTATCTCTGCTTTTTGCTTAAGGACACAAGGCAGCAGCTGACTTACACTCCTTCCACCATGCCTTCCCACCATGATGGACTATTGTCACCTCAAACCAGGACCCTTTCTGCCTTGTATTGATTTTGTCAGTTTTTTTGTTACAGTCACAAGAAAAAATGACTAGCATGACCTTTTATTTGTCCCTGTTAACATCAGACATCCCTTTAGGGTATAGGGAAGATTAGAGCTTTGACATCAATCTGACAGCCTTCCTTTGCTTGAGATGCTAAAAGATGCACAGACTTCTCCTAGGTGCCACTTCCCACTCCACACAACAACCATAGGAGAAAGTCAAACACAGTAGACTCATAAGCTTGATAAGTAGATGTCAAAGAGGGAAATGGCACTTAGAACCTGTTCCCCGGTTTCCTTTGGTGAAAGACACTCATTAAGGAAGCCTTTTGCCAGGTGTATCCACCAAGCAAGCTGAGGGGGGTGTGTGGTTCTATGACTTGCTTGAGATTTAAACATCCCCAGAAGGAGTTGAACATACAATCCTGTGGAAACTGGAAGATTGACTCCGTGAGCTGTGAGTTCTCTGGAAGGTGAACTAGGGACCCCTGGCAGCTGGATGCAGCAGAGAGCGCTGCAGTGGTCTGCCCCTGAGCACATGGCCTTCACAGAGTTGATTCTTAGATGAACTGTCGGAGAACTTGGCACAGATGCCTGAAGGACCTCGTGCCATCATATTTAATTCCTGGAGTCACTTGAAGGAGGAAGGAGATGCTACAGTGTCCATAGAGAAAGTTAAAGCACTTCTTGTTAAAATAGCATCGCTGGCCGGGCATGGTGGCGCACGCCTTTAATGCCAGCACTCAGGAAGCAGCGGCAGGCAGATCTCTGTGAGTTCAAGGCCAGCCTGGTCTACAAAATGAGTCCATGACAGCCAAGAACACACAGAAAAACTCTGTCTCAAAAAACCTCAAAAAAATAAAATAGAACAATAAAAATAATATTGCTGTTCCTTGTGGCCTCAACCAAGACAGGCTTTAGCATGTTTTTAAGCCAATGGCCTCAAAGTCATAGGCTACATGACGTCCTACTTTTTCCTAGATTATCAAAAAGACTTTTTAACTCCTTACCGTCTCTCATGATTTAGCTACACAACCCTATGTCCAACTCTCTAAACTTCTGTTTTAACATCTATCACATATCTAAGATGCATCTATTTACACTGCTCTGTAGCCCCCGTGCTCACTGTTTTACAGAGACCATTCAGTGACCCATCTACAACCCGATGAAAGTTTTTAAATGTAGAAAGTTTTGTCTACCACAAACTGTCTTTGCAAACTTAGTATTCAAATGACTTAAGATTAAAGAATTTTAAAATCTCATGGCTATTGTTCTATTTATTCTTAAAAACAATTCCTATTTAAAAATTCAAACACTGGGTTGTTCATCGGGCTTCCTATTTGCTGGAACAAATGCTCAATAACTTTCCTCCAAGCCTCAGAGGACATCTAAAACTCAGCAACAGATTAGAACAACAAGAACTGAGCACTTCACAGGCAACGATAGATAAAGCAGAAACTGTACAGTTGTGCTCTGAACACAGGGAGCTAACCACCTGGGTAAGTTACAAAACTTCCTGGATAAAGGCAAAAGCAATTCCCTGCCTCATTCTTAAGTTAAAGAAGAGAAAAGGCATCCCAAACCTTTGTTCTAATTCCCAGAATTCTTCTGCTTGTAACTTAGAATATACACAACAGATTTAATATTTAGGTTTCATTAAAAAGATCTTTCTTTGTTTGTTCCCGAGTGTAAGCTTTAAAAAACAATATTGAGACATAAAAATTGTAAAATGCCCTTATTATACAATTTGACAAAAATACTTTTCTTGATTCTATTAAACATAGAGTGGGAGCATAACAGGTTTGGTTTTGCACACCAAAGAATAGGTTGGGCTGTTGTTTGATGGAGCTAAACTCATTATCTTCTCTAAAAATTCAAACTGGGAGTATTGGGTGAGGAATCATTGATCTCCTGAGACCCTCAGCCTTGGAAGCAGTCAGATTCAAACCGTGGAGACTGGAGAGAGTCCCTGACGTGTCCTTCCCCCTTAGCAGACAGATGCCACACCCACTCTTTCCATAGGTTCTAAGCATTGCCTTCAATGCTGTCACTGTCACTGCATGCCAATGCCAATTTAGAGAAAGTTTCACTTGAGAAATTTGGTATTTTCACAGAAAAAAGCATCGTAATAAAGATTAAGAAAGTGGCATTGCAGCTGAGTAGGTCTATGAGCAACATAGACTGACCCAGGCACTCACAGAGGGGAAAATACCACCAAGATTTAGGGCTGTGACCAAGACACAATGGGGAGCAGGGAAAGTTGGTGTGTCCTCCAGCAGCAATATTCAGTGCAAACCACCTCTGCTGATGTTAGTGCTAAAGAGAGTGCTTTGGCTTTTAAAGCTGAGTAAAATTTCTTTCATTTATTTCATTTTACACACACACCCCATTCCACCAGTGTTAGAGATGAAATCCAAGACCTCATGAAAACTAAGCACCTGTTCTGTTGGGAGACTGGTGGCTTATATCTCCTGGTGAAAAGGCCTAACACCCAGCGTGATCCTTTGGCCATAAAAATAAAGACACCAAGACCTTTTAATATTTCAGTGCTTAGGCTTTTCTGGGCACACTCTCGACCAACTTATCTAAGCTAACCCAACCACCTAGTCTCATCCAGCCATGTGGCTAGCTGTACCTTCTGAGCCCACAGTCACATCTGTCTCCTGTCATGTCTCCTGGTGAAAAGCCTTCATCCTCCTCCTCCTTCTTCTTCTCAGAATCCCTTTCTTTCTCCTAGGATGTCCCACCTACCACTTCACTCTCTGCCTAGCTAATGGGCCATCAGATTTTTATTAAAGCCAATCAGAGAAGGCCTTAGGTAGATGAGGAAGGACGGAGATACAATTTGACACAGTGTACCCCAACACTGTTCAATCTCTGAGCTACATCCCTAACCTCCTGGCTCTTAATTTAGGTATGACTAGCATTATTCAGACTCGAAACCTTGAATGTAGACTTTACTAATCTTTGCATATGATTATCCCTAAGGAACCAAGATAAAGAGCATTTTCAGAATACCCAAAATACTCCCATAAGCCATATCCTTGCAAACACTCCTGATGTCATATATATTAATGTATCTCTATTCCCATATCTTTTTTCTCAATGTATTTTTATAAAAACATATTTCAATCAGTGTCTTTAGGTTATTAAAATGTCTAGGGCACTGTGAATTCAAAAGTATCTATTACATACTTATACGTCTGATGGATGAAATTAAACCTTCCAGTTTATTCTTCAATGCCCTCCTATACCCAGTGCCACTGTTAAGAAATCTGTTGTTAATCAAATTCTACTCATTCTTGTCTACCTACATCTATTCGCAGTTGGGTACTGCATCATCCAGTTCTTTTCTGAGCTACAGATTTCAATACTTTTAAACTGGATTGAATACTCATTGTTATCAATGGGAACTGCTGCCCTGTGCAGGAATGAGAAAATAATTGTTGTGTTGTATCCTAGAGTGGCACACACATTGCTTTCCCACTTTTCATGGCTCCTGGTCAAGGAAGATAACTGAGTCATAGCCCATTAGAAACCTGCTGAGATTCACAGCCAATCATTAGGCAGAGCTCCTGGATCCATGTATAAGAGAGGAAGGAGGACTAGAAGATCTGGAGGGGACAAGAACTCCACATGAAAATCAGCAGAACCAACCAACCTAGGTCCCTAGAGGCTTACAGAGACGGAAACACTAGCCCTCCCACAAAAGCATATATAGACTAGACCTAGGACCCCTAAACATATACAGATAATAGGAAATTTTGTCTTCATATAGATCCCCTAACAAATGGAGTGGAGGGGGGGCTATCTCTGTCATGGTTTCTTTTGTCTATTAGTGGAACACCTTACCCTAGTTGGACTGCCATGTCAATATGTGGGAGGATCCCCTCACCTGAGAAGGAGAGGATAGAGAGGGAGAAGAAGGTGGGAGGGTGGTACAGGGAGGGGAGGAGAGATGGAGAAGCAATGGAGATATAACTTGATTAAATTTTAAAAAAAGAAACCTGCTATAATATCAATCAAGTATATTCCAACAGGCTTTCAAGTAGATTAGGAAAAATGTGTCTTTAAAAATTCAAGTTAAAGCAATAATATTAAAATCTATGCATTAAGGTATTCAACAGTTTTACCTAAAATTTCATGGTGAGTTGGCTTAGAAGTCTTCAAAAGCTAGGACCTTTCTAACTATGGAGAAAATCTCAGGTTTCAAGCCAGATATATTCTAACAAACAAATAATTTAAACATCTACTCTATTCTATGGTCGTCTTTCCTAGATTAAATTACTTATGTGGTTTTTTCCATATATGACTGTCAGAAAAAATATTTTTAAAAATATAATTTGGTTTAATACAAGTTAATATTAGACATTGGTTTATCTTGCAGTAATAATTCACCAAATTTGCACTGTTTATCTTAATTCGGTTCTGGAATAATCAAACCAAAAGATCTCCATCTTTACATGGTCTTATTCATTTATACTTTTCTGAGCCACAGGGAACCATATAAAAACTGTTCCCTCTCCCTGATCAATCTTCAGACAGACTGAACACTCCACAAAGGGGTACTGGGTTCCACTCACTGAATTCTGAGTTCCTAGGTCCTGTGTAAGATCCACTACCACACTCCAGTGACTTGGAGGAAATAAACACAGGCAAGGTTTTGCTTTTTGTTTTGAGGAGTTTTTTTGGGGGGGGGGAACAATGGATAGCTTGGAGAAACTCTGTCAAAGTCATCTCAGAAGCCTCCAGCTCCAGGGGGACATCCTGCTAGACTCTGAAGCTTAGGAAGTGTCAGGAAGTCAGCTGGCTATTGGCACAGTTAGGCTCATAGTCTGTCTGCAGCTGCAAGACTGTGAGTGCCATGAGTTACATGGCTTGAGTTGGGGTATGAGTGGGGTATGAGTGGCATCTCTGAGTGGAGACGTGCTATTCTGAGCTGACTAAAAGAACATGAGGTTAGAAATGATCCAGCCAGAGACTCGCTGCTACAGTACAAGGGTTTTCCACTGTACCTTCCCAATACAAATGGGCCAGTCAATCACCTAGACAGGAAAACCCCTTCAGGGGAGGCTGTTTGTTCTAGAGAATTTAGGAGTGGTATAAAACCTGCCTAACATGTAGACTGGCACATCTCTCTTCCCATGATCTATTTCTCTGCTTCACAGTGTGCACTGCTCTGCGAGGGTCCCTTTGGGGCTATTCATACATACCAATTGTGAGTGTTCCACCCTCCTCTGTAATGAATTCTACCTGTCTTCTATGCAATTTTCTAGATGTCCCATCTGAATTCTTTCAACAAAGATCAAGGACTGCAGAATAGGGGCTCCAAAGAGCTGATCAGGATACCATAGCAATGAGATGGGTCACTAGGAACCAAATGACCCAGACTCTGTGGGAGAGTAGATAATGAAATCAGCTCACAGAGAGGACCATGCTGCACAGTCCCCATGCAAAGTGAACTGTCCAATCAGTGTGCTGCAGGGAATTGGCAGGAGTCTGTTTGGCTTGGAGTTAGATATGATGACTTGTTCTGACTGGTTTCATGTCAAATTGATACAAGCTAGAGTAATCTGAAAGGAAGGAACCTCAATTGAGAAAATACTGCCATAAGATCCAGCTATAAGGCATTTTCTTAATTAGTGATTGATGGGGGAGTGTCCCGCCCATTGTGGATGGTGCTACCTCTGAACTTGTGATCCTGTGTTCTAAAAGAAAGGAGGTTGGGCAGCCCAGATGATCAAGCCAGTAACCAGCACCCCTCCATGTCCTCTGCGTCAGCCCCTGCCTCCAGGATCCTGCCCTGTTTCAGTTCCTGTCCTGAGAACAGTGATATGGAAGTGTAAGCTGAAATAAACCCTATCCTCCTCAACTTGCTTTTTGGTCATGGTGTCACATCACAGCAATGGAAACTCTAAGACAACAACTATGAGGACTCAGCTGGAATCCCTGCAAGGCTGGGGCCCAGGTGACCAAAAACTGGGGGCCATCTAATCTTAGCTCCCTGGAGTTCCTACAGGAGCCATGAGCATGAGCCCCTCCTTGAGATAAGAAGAGCCAGCCAAGTTTACCAGCCAGTACAAGTGCCATTTGAAGCTGTGTCCTATGTAAGGAATAAGGCTTAGAAGACCATTGATTTCCCTTTTACAAAGAGAATGCATGTTCACGAAGGCAAACCCCAACCATGAAAGTAATCTTTCTTCCTCTACCAGAAACAAAGTAGCCTTGCGCTTAAGATGATACCAACCTTGTTGGCTTGTTGGTCCCTTCCCCAGCTTGGCCCAGAAGCCCAAGCCCGGCCCTTCATCTAGCTCTTCTCAATACTTCTCTCCTTTCACATGTTGCACAACTCTGAACACTAGTGGCCTCCATTTCTCTGTCTACCCCCATGCGGAATGTAGAACAATGTAATCAGATCTGCTTTTGTCTCTTGCTAATAATCTCCTAACACTGAGCCTTGAAACCTAGCTGTGGAAGGTTTTCCCTTTGCACCTTGAGTTCCAGAAAACAGAGCAGGGAGCACAATGGTGGCATGGGTGTCTGAGAGGCCCCAGGTTGACAGTGACAAAAATGAGAACTAAGTTATTGTATATACTTTTAAAAAATTAGGGGCTGTGATGGAGATGTAACTTGAATTAATAAATAAACATTTAAAGAAAGAAAGAAAGAAAACACCAAAAATTTATATTTTCCCTGTAGAGATGAACATTTTGGAAAATAACACCTCACATATTCCTGTGGACTGATGAGCCAACCACAGAGGTGGCATGAGGGGAGCCCACTGCTCCCTTTCCAGGAAAACAAGAGACATCAAAAATCCAAATCCATCCTCAACTCTTCCAGATGAAATGCTGGTCAGGTTTGGCTCGTTCTAAACAAACAAACAAAAAAATGTTCCATGCTACTATCAACACAAATTACTAGGAGGAATTTGTTTTCACCATCTACAAATCTCAATTATGAGAAAGGAAGATTATATTTGCTGCAGAAGTAATTAAGTGTTAGTGGAGTGTCTTGTACATTTTCAGTTCAAATCTTTGGAAGCTGTTTGGAGCTCACAGTAGCCAGAGATCCCTCTGTCACTGTGCCAGGTGCAGGCCCTCCAATGGCTCCATCTGCCATACTATGAAAGCCTCCCTAAGCATGCAGAGATAAGATAAGCTTTCCATATGAGCCAAGCACTAAGACTGGTAGTGTAGTCTCAATGCTCTGAGGAATTCTTGTCATCCCTGAGAGTACAGAAAAAGGAAAGAGTTCCAGCACAGTCTGGTGCAGGATAATGGCCTGCAGGATGCCATGGATCTAAATGGCTCTGGACTACTGTTTAAGCAGGGGAACATTGTATGTTCCCAGGACCTGTGTCTCTAGCCAAGCACATTATGCCAGGCAATGACATGTCTAGAAAAGGGAAGAAGATGGTGGTTTGTTCTTCCTCCTCAAGTGTCCTACCTGCTGATCTAATTCAGAGGACAGGAGACACACCAAGTGAAGGCCCTGAGCACCCTACCCATAGACCTGACAATGTCACCAAGGCCCCTGAGCTGTAGCCTGAATGTGCTCAGAGCTCACTGTTGAGCTTTGTGTCCTAGGAAGGAGTTGGTAGCACTGGCATCAGATCAGAGGCACCATGCTGAGAGACAGGTCAGAAGGTCAACACTCATCCCAGCACTGCCTCAGATAAAATGATCCAAGTCAGAAGTACTCTGCAGGAGCAAGAAGAAGTGGCTGGGAAAGGGCAATCCCTGTGTGTCTGAAGTCATGGAATTTGCCCTCCTGTTTCCTTTGTTCAGTGCTTACTGATGGAATGGGGTGTCTAGAGTAGGGGTGACTTCATGTTCCTTAATTCATTTGTTCATTTGTTCACACACTTGCATGTTGATCTTCAAGGTGGTGAGAAACCCAATAACAGCAAGAGGGGACACAGTGAGCATAAACCTTGAGCCCCATGGGGCCTAAAGGCCTTTACATAAAAGAAGCAAATACACACACACACACACACACACACACACACACACACACCCTCATATGTACACAGGGAGACATACAAACATTCATATACACACATAAACACTCATACATAATCACACACAGAGACACACACACCCTCATACATACACACAAACATTCACATACACACATATACAAACACACATACAATCACACACACACACACACACACACACACACACACACACACACACACAGGCAAGCTCTCTAAAGTCATGTGGCTATGTATGAGGAGTGCTTATTTGGACAAGCATTCTGCAAGAGTTAATCCATCAAGGAAGAAGAGGGTTTTCTGCCTTAACAGGCAAGCCCTTTACCACTGAGATCCACTCATCGGTCCAATCAGAAAAGATCTAAAGACAACCAAAAGATGCTCATAATCTTAAAGAGACAAAAATTGGGGTGGGAATCTTGAAGTGTAAAGTTCTGTGGAAACTCTAAATCCTGAAACAAATATCTTCAATATGTACACACAGCTAATGAATCTTCAATGACCCCACGGCCACCTGCCTCATGAGTCACCCACCAAGCTCTTGCATGTACAAGCCACATCTTCCCAACCATTTCAGAAGCCCACCCTACAGACGTCCTTGCCCTAGCAGTCCGAGCAGACTTCTCAGAGGTAAAATCCACCACATACCTTCCTCTACTCAAGCCCATCATACTGAGAACTACAGAGAATGAAGTGATATTTCAACTGGCTCACAAAGTCCAGAATAGCACCGGCAATGGAAATGGGGGCAGAGAAAGGTCTTTAGTTAACAATATTCCCGGAGACACATCAAGAAGGCAGACAGAAGCAGACAGAATTAATAACATATTTTGTCTAAGCCAATGTATCTAAAATATAATCATATGTAAAATATACCGAGATTGTTTTACATTTCACTGTGCACTCAATCCCCCTGATTATCATACATACCCCAAGAAGAGCACCATCTCCATATCGCATGTAAATTGTGTTTTAATTATGTATCCGCAGTGTGGAAGGAAGTCATAGGTCACAGTGCTTAAAATAAAGTTCTCCTCCACAGCCACCATCATGTACAATTAAAATGCTAAGAAAGCCTGTACTGGCTCAAAGCATGGCTTCCTTTTACCAATTCATATAAGAAAGAAGGAATATGCTTAATTGTGTGTGATAGGGACAGTGTATACTCTTACTATAAGGCAATAAATAAATAAATGCAAATTAGGAATCATTACTTTAGAAAAAGTTTCCTCTGATTAGAAAGACAGCTCGGAGTTGAAAAATGTTGAAAACAATGTAAAAGAATAAGAGTGGGACAAAAATGTCAGCATTTGCATATGAGAGAGATACTTAAGTCAATTGTAGGTGATAAATAGGAATAGAGTAGACATAGAGGTAAATAAATATACCTACATAGTCATGTATCCACTTATCATTTAGATTATCTGGATGATAAAGACAGATACGGATATAGATATTGGTGTAGAGATATGAGGGTCACTAGTAAAGAAACAGCAAGTCATGATGTTCCCCTGCACCTGACAGGAGAGGATCTATACTGAACTCTGGTGAACACAGATGAGTTCCTCAGGTCAGAGAGGCAGTCCCATGGCTGTCATCAGTCTTGCCACGTACCAACACCAGAAGAACATTTATGTTGCAGAGCCTACAAGGACCCATGATCGGGATGGAATTGTGACATATGTATATATATCCTGTCCTTATCCTCAAGACTGAGAGCTGGAAGTCAGGAATTTGAGCTCCACTGATCCTATGAGATTGTGACCTTCACCAGTGAGAAGAGACGAAGTCACTCACACTACCAGGGAGCAAAGACACAGTCACAGACTTGGCGAGGAGGCTACAAGAGCACACAAGTTTACAGTGATCATAAAACACTAAAGTCTGGGATCCTAAACCTAGAGTAGCAAACAGAACGCAAACCAAAGACATGCAGGATTACAGAGGGAACACAAGTCCCTGAGGCTCATGGGGAGTAAACTCTTGTATCCAAATAAAGCAAGACAATGACTCCAACTCCCATTTTAGCAGCATACTAGATGCCTGGGGGACCCTGAAGGAGACAAGCTGAAAAAAATGTCCTCCCCAACCCAGTTCTTTCCTGGTGTGGAGACATTAGTTTGCTCTGGTGGAACATAAGGAGGTTTGCTGAAAGAATCAAACTTTCCAGGATCCATAGCCAGAAGGGCTTTTGCTTTTGTGCTACTACAATTGATAACTGAGAATGAATAATTTGTGGACAATAGAAATGTATTTCCTATAGTACTGAAGTCTGGAAGTCCAAGACTGAGGAGCTATTTCTGACATGGGTCTTCTCACTGCATGTATCCCCTGGGGGAAAGAGAAAGGTGCACCCTTCCATAAAGAGGCCATAGCTGTGATAACATGTGGCAGCTTCAGTCCACTCAGCAAGACAGGCTTCCAGAGTCCCTGCTACTCAACGCCCATTGCTTGAAATTAATCTTCCAATATGGTCACCACAACAGTAGCTTTATCAAAATAAAAGCTCAATTCATATACAAGGAAGTCTGTAAAGCCTCCTGGAAAATCTTATGGAAAACCAGAGGAGAAACTCTAGTGGTGTATAAGGACATCGGGACTAGAGAGACGGCCTTGGTCAGCCCTAATGTAGGAATATGAAGCATATATAATTAAGGAGAAGAAATTTTAAAACTGTATTTAAAATAGCTACAACTACCTCCTAAATTTTTTTACAATGAATTTAATTGCATTAGGCACTCAAACATACATTTAAATAATACCTCATGGTAACTTGGAGTACAAGATGTGTTTACCACAAGGTTTTGATATATGCATGTTATTATGGTTGGGCTTGTGTGTTTGAGGCTTGGTTGCCAGGTATAGCAGCTTTTAGGATAGAAGTTGGAAGGATTGTAATATTGTGATGTCCATGATTAACAAAATCAATAATAACTTGATGATAATATTGGGAGGTTCTAGACACAGGACATGGGGCTTAGTTGGACAAAGCAGCTCACTAGAGGGAAGCTGCCCCCACCTTACTTCCTGGCTGCCATGGGAGTGAGTGGCTTCTGTTCCCAGTCACCAAATGCCATGATGTTCTGCATTACCACAGACACAAAGCAATCAAATCAATCAACCTCGGGCTGAAGCTTCTAAACTTGCAAGCCAAAATAAATCCCCCCTTTACATTATTTTTCTAAGACATTTGTCACAGAGGCAAATATTAACTAGCATACATACATTATAATATTATTACCAGTCTCTTCACATGGTTAACTTTGTTGAGTATATAGTGAGAACCTATGTATGTCATCACATTGCTAGCTATAAGAACTGCACTCTCGACATTGGCTGTCAGAACTTGCAGCAGAAATTCTGTGCCCTTTGATAAAAATCTACCCATTCTCCACACCTGTTCCAGCCTCTAGCAACCATAATTCTACTCTCTGTTTCTATGAGATTAATGTTGGTAGAGTCTATATTGTTATACGATATTGGGGAGAAATGTAAAATTAATATCAGCCTCCAAACTAGAACAAAAGCAACTGCCCAAACAATGACTCTTCCAAGTTCATACTGATGAATGAAATACTTCCATTGGGGTTCCTTGTAGGGTGGAAGGAAACTACAGATGGCTGTTTTTACCTGAGGTTGCCAATCCCTCTGCTAATCAAAGTCTTATTTCATGTGACTCATGTCCACAGAAGAACTAATGCAGCCCGTGTTCAGAGTGTCACTTGGTGTTAAGGCAGTGGAAGTGGACAAGCTCAAACAACATAATGCACAAACCCTAAGAAAGCTCAACATGAGCTGCATTCTTTCTTGCTCTCAGGAGGGATCCTGCTGGTCTCAGGGAACACTGTCCAGACATGCGAAGGCAGGCTTGCGTTACTGCAGTCTGGCATGTAGAAGAGCTGAATGGTGGCTTCCGGCAAGTTGACACTAATATGGTGAGGCTCTGTAGAGGTAGTCTCATCATACACACAGAAGTGAAGTCATGTAGACATGTCCTCTGAGCTTTATCACATTGTCAGATGCCAGGATTCCTTCTATTTTAAGAAGAAACAGTATTCTAATATGTTATGCATGTACAATAATTTTTATTCCATTCTGGGGAATCAAACCTTTAGCACTGGGCCTGCTAGGCAAAGGCTTGATCACCAGGACACATGTGGAGACAGCATTACCTGTTTTTCACCCATCTACGGACAGACACGGAGGCTAACCCTGTGTCTTGGTTTCTGTGAATAATGCTGCAAGGAACATGGAGTGTAGACATCTCTTCAGCAAACTGATTTCATATCCACTGGGTATATTCCCAGAAGGTAGGAAATTGTGTCGCATGGTAGCTCTATTTTTAATTTGCTGTGGAAGCTTAATACTGTTTTCCATAATGGCCATACTGATTTATATTCCCACGAATAGTGTAAGAGGACTCCCTTTCCTCTGCATCCTAGATACCCATCAGCTCTTGCTTTTTTATGAGCATTTGCCTCAGATGTAATAATGGGCATTAACTCCATGTATGGGTATGTAAGAGGCCTAAGAACTCCCTCAGAGGACAGGGTCTCACCTACAAATCCTTACTGTTGAAGGCACTGCAGTGGTCAGTATCTGCCTCCTGTTGCACTGCACCTGAGCTTCTCCAGCAGGGTCTCTGAACAGATGCTCGGTGGGAACGCAAGACCCATTTCTCCTATAATTTCAGATGTAGCTTCATTTCCATTCTGGAGTCTGAAGCAGTCTCTTTCTACCTTCTTTACATAGAATATATAACAGACACACACACACCACATATCACAGGCCAGTTGGTGGAGTCCTGTGCTATTGGGTGATGGATAGGAGATAGTGTTGTGAAAGTGATCAAGGACTTTGGGGGTGGGGACAGATTCTGTTGCAGCACCTCTCTCAATAGGAGCATTTCACAGTAGGCCCTGACTCAGTGATGGTTTCCTGAACAGTTCCTGTGAGGTTAGCACAGCTCTGGTAAGAACCACTCAAGCAGCTTTTGCCTGATATTGGGGTCCACTTAAATGGTTATGGCAAAAGTCTGACCTGACTAGCATGACAGCTTTGGTGCGAGAGAAAGGGATGCATAATGGATGATCAGATACAGAAACCTAGAACTGTGTCAGAGGAGTGGAAGCAGTGAGTACATCTGCAAAGGTTAGTGACAGGCAACATGCCACCAAGGGACAAGACTCAGACAAGGTGATGGTTCACATGGCAGGACTCCTCAGCTCACCACAACCTTTCCTAAATAGAACTCATATCATCCTTACTTTCCCATCATAAGATAAAATATATTCTCAAAAGATTTCCTATGTGCAAAGACATTTTGCCTTTAAAAGTTTTCAACGGGTATACAGTTTGAAAATGGCCTCTACCCTGGTTCTTATGTAGACAGAGGAAGCAGGGTCTTAAAAACACAGAGCCAACTTCCAAGTTCCTCCTGGACAAAATGGAAAGTGGCCCATGCAAGGGACAATACATAGATTGCCATCTTATGTAAGTCAACTTGCTTCCAGATGTTTCTGATATAAAGGAAGGACTCCCAGAGCATGAGAATTGAAGGATTGCATCCCATAAAATGGTCCCATTCCAAGGAAAACCAAAAAGGGGAAATAGCTATGTATTAGGAGATTAATGTCTAAACTTAGTTGTCCACTTGACTACATCTGGAATCAACTAAAACCCAAGCTTCTGGGCACCCCTGTGAGGGATTTTCTTAATGAGAGTGTTTGAAGAAGGAAGACTCACCCCAAATCTGAACTATACTTTCTGATGGCAACCCACATAAAAGGACATGGAGGAAGGAAACGTTTGCTTTTTGCCTGCTTGTCCTTACTCTCACTGGCAAGTTCATCTATCCTGCTACTGAGGATGGTATTAAATCCACCTTCTTCGGGATTATAACATAGACTATAAAACAGAAGATCCCAGGGACCCTCCAGACTCCATCACCAGACTGGAATTTCAGAGACATCCAGATACATGGGTAGAACAATTTCAGGATTTTCAGCCTCATTGTTGGACTACCCAGACCACATCCTGTAATCCAGTCTAACAAGTTCTCTCTCCCTCTCCCTCTCCCTCTCTCTCTCTCTCTCTCTCTCTCTCTCTCTCTGTGTGTGTGTGTGTGTGTGTGTTTGTGTGTGTGTGTGTGTGTGTATGTGTGTGTATTCTATAAGTTCTGTTCCTTCAGAGATTCTTAATACAGATACATTTATAAATTCAGGAAAAATATAATTTTAATTATAAGAGAAACTGATTAAAAACTGCTAAATTAAACAATAAGATGTTGCTGCTAAAAAACCAGTGTATTGTGTTTTTCTGACTTACATGGGAATTATGTATAAAGCTTTATCTCATATGGAAAAGTTTGGGCCCAAGTAATTATAAGACTTGTCATCTAAAGAAGGAGTCTAGGGTTCTGTGATGTTTAAGATGTTTTCCTGGGCTGGACCCTTATGGGTATGCAAAGTGTCTGTCATTCCAGCATCAATAGTTAGTCAGTAGAGACAAAAGCTCTGCCCATGATGATTGCAAATACCTAAGGGGGTTAAGAACTGCCAACAGGGTTGAAATAATTTCTTCTTTTAAATGGATGTGTCTGTGTCAACATGTGTGTAAAGTGTGTGGACTGTGAGCACCTCTGTGCACATGCAGGATGTGTACACACATGCAATACTGAAGGGACTAACCTCTTGAGTCCTCTCAACCTGGGTCATCCAAAGAACCCCCCTCTCATGTGTTTATGATGGAAACGCAGACTGTACCCATGCTGACATCTTCAAGACACATTCCTGTCAGGCTGGGCCCTTCCATACTAAAAGATGTTTCTTTTTCTCCCTTGAAGGAACTGGCTGTTTGTACCTCCTCTCCAGCCTCTGCTATACCTTCTTTTTCCAAGAGTGATAGTTTTATGTCTCTGGGTTAACTGTTAATTCCTGGAGTCCATGATCTGGTTTTCCTCTTGGCTATTCTTGAGTGCCCCCCCAACACACACACACATCATCCTGATGACATGAACAGTGTACAAACAGTGTCCCTGTGTGCCTAGTTCATGAGCAGCTCACAGCCCAGACCAGCTTTGCCCTTCTTACCTTTCACAGGAGCCCTGCACATGGTCCCTACTTCAGCAGGTGCGAACACTGGGAATGAGCAGCATAGTCAGGAAGCAGAAGGCTCACGCTCCACTTTACTGTTCAGATCAACGGCAGATCCAAGAAGTGATTAGAGCCAAAGGCTTCTTGGTGATTTATGTGCTTAATTAAAGGCTCATAAGAACTCATTAAGGAGTTACATAAATCGTCTTTATTCCCTACATCTGGATTATTTACACATACAGACTCGTATTTATGGAAGAAAATAGAACCATTCCATCACATTTTCAAACTAAAATCAAAACACGTTTGGGAGCTGCTGATAGAAATACCACATTAACTTCTAAGCAACAGAACGTGGTCAATGGAATCTATGTGCCATGTGTATCTCCCAAGCATTTTAGGGTATCATAGACAAAACGCCAAAGAATGGGGCCCTTCCCTCCTCGCTGGAGGTGGTCAGTCACAGTTCATTTTATGAAGTGATGAGTCTGACCCTGAACTGAAATGGCCCCTGGTGACTTATTAACACAAAAGCATCTGTTTAAAAAAATGACCTCTTCTCCCTTAGTTAGAAATTAAAATCACAATTACTTCTATCCACCAGTTTTAAAATTATCACTGTGAAGTCTCCATGTTCACGGTACTTGTAATTAACCACATGCCACTCAATTTCCATCTTTCTGTATGGTGTGTGTGTGTGTGTGTGTGTGTGAGTGTGTGTATGTGTGATGTGTGTGACACACTAACACACATGTGAATAGAACTCTCCTTATAAATGGAAAGTGCTTACCTTCAAAATTTTAATAAATACATGTATGAATTTGTTTTTTCTTCAGAACACAGTTATGACCGCTGTGTTGCCAGGGACTGCATTACCCAGGCCTCCAGCCCACACCCTGAGCAAACCACAGTCCTGGGACAGGATGGGTGTGGCTGTTGAGTCCCCACCCTGGAGTCTGTGGAAATGGGCTTTGAAAGCTTCTGAGTGACACGGGTTCTTTTTGCTCTAAACTTCCTGTCCACGTGAATTATTTAACGCAGTGCGCCTCCGTCTCAGTGTCTTCTGCAAGGACTCCATGGCTGAAGAACCTTACCTCCTACAGTGAAAACCTACAAGTACAGTGACGGGTCAACAAAAGATCAGTACATTAAGTCAGGGTCTCCTAGGAATAAGTAAAAAAAAGAGAGAGAAAAGATCTTCTCCTGACTCTGATGTGGTTGAAGACTAGTTATTGTCTCAAGTTAAATTTTAAGTTGTTTAGGAATTAAGAGGGTGTTCTGGGTATAAGAAGGTGTTTTTAAGTTGGTAATGCAAGTTAAAATGGAAACTGAGTTAGGTATAGAACTTTAAACTCATCAAGATAGATAATAGAATATTAATATCAGTTGCCAAATACATATGGACTGGATATTTGGAATGTATGTTATTTATACCTTATAATTTTCATAATTGGGGTCTAATTTTTCTTATTGTTTTGTATTGTATTTATTGTTATAAAAGAGTCTTTTATTGGGCTGAAAGGGGGAGCTTTTGGGGGGAAAAGATACACACCTTAAATTTAAAAAGACAGATAGGAGGGTGAGGGGGGAAGAAGGTAGGAGGGTGGGACCAGGAGGGGGAGGAAGGGACTGTGATTGAGATGTAACTTGAAGAAATAAATAAATGTTGAAAAAAAAAGAAAAGATATGAATTCCTACTATTATAGATGGAGGAGGGACCATCCTACTGAAATAAAAAACATTAAAGTGATAATAAAGGAGTATTATGACAGAAACAACTAGATGCCCACAGTTGTGACATCAGGAAGAAATGAAAAATTCCTCCAAAGGCTATTCTAAAACTCACAGAGATCTGCCTGCATCTGCCTGCCTCTGCTTCCTCTGCCTCTGCCTCTGCCTCCTCTGCCTCTGCTTCCTCTGCCTCTGCCTCTGCCTCCTCTGCCTCCTCTGCCTCTGCCTCCTCTGCCTCTGCCTCTGCCTCCTCTGCCTCCTCTGCCTCCTCTGCCTCCTCTGCCTCCTCTGCCTCCTCTGCCTCCTCTGCCTCTGCCTCCTCTGCCTCCTCTGCCTCCTCTGCCTCTGCCTCTGCCTCTGCCTCTGCCTCTGCCTCTGCCTCTGCCTCTGCCTCTGCCTCTGCCTCTGCCTCTGCCTCTGCCTCTGCCTCTGCTGGGAATACAGAAATGTGCCACCATGCCCAGCAAGACACTCCTAATGAAACTCACATGAAGAAAAGCAGAATGCTTAAGCAGGTATGCCTTTATCAAGTAAAAGAAATAGAATTGACAGCTTCTCATTATCAAAGAGTATCTGACCCAGATAGGCTGCCCATGCATTATCTAGTCCATTTAACAAAGATCAATGATGTTGACTCTACAGTGTTCCAGGTAATATAAGTCAGAAATGCCTCACTCCATTCTGACATCAGGATCCCTCCAACAAAGTCAGAGAAAGGATACCACAGACTCCCTCTCACAAAATCCCCCAAAGTGCTCACACATCAAATCCAGCTTAGTATAAAGAGAATACAGCACAACCAACTGGGACAGATTCCAGGGAGACAACATGAATTTGTATGTGTAAGTAATCCAGATGTACAAAATAAAGACAACTTATGTAACTCCTTAATGAGTTCTTATGAGTCCTTAATTAGGCACATAAATCACACTCACCAGCTCAGGAGAAAAGTCATTTTTACATACAGTATAAAAAGCATGATCCACAGAAGAAAATATGAAAAGACACCATCAAAATGAGTAACTCCTCCTCTCCCACAGAAATGTTCATAGAAAAATAGAAGCCACAGATTGAGGCAAAGAGAATCATATGACAAAGACCAGTAATCAAAATGTGCCAAGAACTCTTGAGACAAAATAAAGGGAGTGAAAACTGAGACCAGACACTTCACCAATTCATAAATGGACAATGAGTCAGAGCCCTGCACCTGACAGCACCAAAAGCCCAAACAGAAAAAGTGTCTTAAGAACCTCTTTCCTGCAGCAGGACTCCCACCTGCTGGGCAGTTCTTGGCTAAACTGGGTATGTTCTCATCATATGACCCAGTGTATGCATTTACCCAACAAGGACCTGGAAGTTTGTGTGTACACAATAACCCACATGTATGCTTACCACAGCTTTGTTCATAGTTGGTAAAGTCAGAAAATAATCACAGTAACTTGTGTGTGTGTGAGTGTGTGTGTCTATGTGTGTGTGGGTGTGTGTGAGTGTGTGTGTCTATGTGTGTATGTGTGTGTGTTAAACATTCCATGCACATTTATGCATGTGGAAACCAGAGGTCTAGTTATCTTTCTTAGTCACTGCCCACTGTATTCTTTGAGACATGGTCTCTCACTCAACCAGGAGCTCAATTCTGCTAGACTAGCTGGCCAGCAATATCCAGGGATCTGCCTGCCTCTATCCCTCTGGGGCTGGTGTTACACATGTGCAATGCAACATGCATCTTTTTCACAGGGGTACTGGGGTTCCAAACTCACATCCTCACACTCACACAGCAGGCTCTTTTATCCTTGAGCCCTCTCCTCAGCCCAAGATGCCTTTAATGGGTAAATGAATAAACTATTTTTATTTAGTTACAGAAAAAAAAAAAAACAAGGTTGAAAGCATCTATAAAAACAGGGTGGAAACTTATCTTGCTTTGGACAACTTGATATCCCAAGAGGGGCTAAAAAGTACTCATAGGGTGACACTGTAAAGATTAGTGGGTACCAGAACTCATGGGAAGAAGAAAAACAAGTAGAGTACAGAGGATTCTTAAGGTAGTGTTGATACAATGCTATCACCATGGCATGCATTTCTCCAACCCTTAAGAGCCCAGGAAGACAAGGAAAGCTTGTTCACCTAATATGAGTGTACTGATTGATTTTTGTCAATTTGACAAACATGAGAATCTTAACTGAGAAAATGCCTGTGGTCTGTAGGGTATTTTCTTGATTAATAGGAGCCCAACTCATTGTATGTGGAGTTACCCCAGGGTTTGTGTTCCTGGATGCTGTAAGAAAACAAGCTGAGCAAGCCTTGAGGAGCAAGCCAGGAAGCAGCACCCCTCCGTGGTCTCTGCATCAGCTCCTACCTCTAGGTTCCTGCTTTCAAGTTCCTACCCTGATTTCCCTCTCTGATCATGAACCTGAGAGTTCTAAGAAATAAAGTCTTTTCTCTGCAAGTTGATTTTGGTAACTTTGGTCACATTTTGTTCTCTCTCTCTCTCTCTCTCTCTCGTCTGTCTGTCTCTCTCGTCTGTCTGTCTCTCACACACATGTACACACACAGTTTTAATATTAGCTTACAAAGTATGACAAAACACTCCAAAGAAACACAGAACTTCTCCTTTTTGTTTTTTCTGGTTTTCTGAGATAGGGCAACAGTGTCATCCAGTTTGATCTTGAACTTATCACACTCTTCCTGCGTCAGGAGTCTCAGGGTTAGAAATAAGACCTGGAACACCATACCTGCTGTAATGAATTTACAGATCAAGGAAACTGACTGGAAGTTAGGGTGTAAAGATGCTTTGGACCTTCTTTTTAACATGTTATAAACAGAAAGTATATCGACTTTTGTTTTAATTATGAAATAACTTCTCTTACAATTTCTTTCTCGAATAACTATTTTAAACTTCTGTGACTAAGTCTCTTTTTAAATAGTAATGAACTAATTTCTGAAGTACACTTTTTCTTTCTGAAATCATTTATGATTTGGTAGATCTTAAATTAAACATACAGAGTTAAACTCATCTGTAAGTCCCAATTTATGAAACTATACAGGAAATCACCCCTAGGCAGAACAGGAAATGATCAGGGGTTGATTTCAAAGCCTGAAGGTAATGCTGGGGTACATGACAAGTCCGTAATGCAAGCATCTGCAATGCAAAAGATGTAAAGGGCTGTCCTCCCCTAAGTATGGCAAGGAAGATTGACTTGTAATTGAGAAGCCTGAACTATAGTATTATCATCAAGCTCATAAATCAAATAGCATACATCAAGTGAATGAAAATCAGTACTCACAGTAAATCCAAAAAGGAAGGCAATTTCAAATGAAATATTCAAACATCTACCTTGACTATCCCACCTATATTATTGTAGTGTCCATAGATATACAGGAAGCAACTAAGATATAGGATATTGGAGGACACTGGAATTTCCAGGGGAGGGACAGAGAGAGAGAGAGAGAGAGAGAGAGAGAATTGTGTGTGTGTGTGTGTGTGTGTGTGTGTGTGTGTGTGTGTGTGTGTCTTTATCTGGATTTAGGTCTTCTGGGTTACAAAAAGCACAAATATGGTGAGGTGGGAGGCAGACTCTAACTCTACTTCAGTAGTTCTTGGCTAGTTCTAACTTTGCCTGCTGACTCCTCAAACATGTCACGATAAATTCTCTCACAGTAGTTGGGCATCATGGGACCCTCAGTCCCTGGATCATCCTCTCTGCCTATTAGTTAAACCCGTTAGAGATAGGTTGTCCCTCCCCACACCAAGGGTAAGCCAGACAGACAGAAACATGCTTGGCCCAGCACGAACCAAGTCAACAACCCAGGGCATCTAAAATCCAAGGCTGCAACTGAAGTGCTGTGAAAGACTGCACCTCAAGGATCCAAGAGCCCACATGGTTCATCTGCCACTGGGCAGCCTATCAGAGTAGAAACTTGGGGTTCATTTCCGGCACCTCACAGAGGCAGACCCCTCCCCTCTGCAGATGACCCTGAAGACTCTTACCCTCTTTCCAACCCAGGGAAATTCTCAGTAAAACTGTAAAATGACATGGTATTCATAGTCAAATACAAACTCATAGCAAGTAGAGAAAACTAAGAATACAATTTAAGCCGTGATACAGTGTCATCCAGAGATTCTGAACCTGTTTGTCAATAATGGGAGTGTAATTCCCATGTGCTCCTCCAGGGGTGCCATCCTCCATCATTGCTCACAGCTTGAGCCAACTGCGTGCTTCTCTCCACTCAATTCGTACCTTACTTGACTCTTTCCCTCCATAAGTATTTACTGAATGTCCATGTCAGCAGCCTCCTTAGCTCCCAGCAACCACTGCACCTCTGCACACTCACGTGACCTGGCTGCTGCCTGCTAAGGAGTTCCAGTCCTGTGGGCCTTCTCAGCAAGGCCTGTTCCTCTGTGTAGTTGAAATCCGATACAATGCATCCTTCTTGGTAAGTCAGTGAATGGAATAACATTCATTTCCATATTTTCTAAACAAAACTTAACTTAGATTGCTTACTAATCCTTTCTGGTATTAACTTTATTTTCCCCATCGCATGAATGCTGTAAGGACATGTCGCCAGACATCCTCAGAAGAACAAACTAGGATACCATATGAACTGTGTGGTTGAATGGACTAGTATGAACTGTCCTCAGGGTCAATGTCCCCAGAGAAGCTGCAACTTAGACTATCTAACACTCAGACATGTGCTGGCTGGTGTTCTCCAAATTACCCTATTCTTCAATAAGACAAAATTTAAAAGTTACTTATATTTCACATTTTAGAAAGAAGCATGTGCTTCAAAGTGTTGTGTTGATACAAAAGGAGCAGGGAGCACAGAAGAGGCTTCACTGTGGGAGATGAAGAGAGCACCATGGGCTGCATTGCTCCACAGCATGGAGGCAGGCAGCTGCCCTCCTGTCAGGGTGGCATTTACAGGTGAGACCTTGGGAGGTAATTACGTAAGATAAGGTCATGGGAAGGGAGACCCACCACGGGGTCTGTATCCCTACAAGCACTGCATGGCTTGAGGTTTTCCAATTCCAGGTGCCTTTTCCAAAACTAGACATGTGGACCAAAGCAGCAGTGTGCCTATGATATGAGCCTGGATTTCTTCTAGCCACTCTGACATAAGCTGTTTTCCTTTAGAGATGCTGCCTGTGGACATTGTCTTTTACATCTCCCAGCTTTGGAGTCTCTACCTGCCATTTAATTACATCTGAGAAACTTACATCCTCATTCATTTTTAATGGCATTGAATGACTAATGGTATCTTTAAAATAGGAATGGCTTTATATGCCCCAAAATGAATAACTTTTCTGAGATACAATATTGTTAAAGATTCCATCTCACACCTGTCAGAATGGCTAAGATCAAAAGCTCATATGACAGCACATGCTGGCAAGGCTGTGGAGAAAGGGGAACACTCCTCCATTGCTGGTGGGAGTGCAGACTTGTCCAACCACTATGGAAATCAGTCTGGAGATATCTTAGAAAACTTGGAATAGCTCTGTCTCGGGACCCAGCCATACCACTTCTGGGTATACATCCAAATGATTCCTCAACAAATCACAAGGATGTTTCCTCATCTATGTTCATAGCAGCCTTATTTGTAATAGCTAGAAACTGGAAACAACCCAGATGTCCCTCAACCAAAGAATGGATTAAATAATTGTGGTACATCTGCACAATGGAATACTACTCAGCCATCAGAAACAATGAAATCATGCAATTTGCAGCCAAATGGATGGAACTAGAGAAGCTCATCCTGAGTGAGCTAACCCATACTCAGAAGGATGCACATGGTATCTATTCACTTATAATCAGATTTTAGCCATATAGTACTATACTACAATCAATGCACTAAAGGGAACATGAACATAGACTTTACTTGTCAATGAGACACTTTGCCCTAGTGGTGCTGCCTTGTAGGCCCCCAGTGTATGAGGAGGCTCTTGGCCCTCATATGACTACTGAACTCGGGCAGGGGGCAGGGACTGTCATGTAGGGACACTCCACTCCAGAGGAGTGGGATAGAAGGGGTACAGGTAGAGGGTGGGAGGGAAGGGGTGGAAAGGGGACACTGTGATGGAGATGTAACCTGAAGTAATAAATATTAAAAAAGGAAGAAGAAGAAAATCCAGAGGCACCAAGGAGTACATTTTAAAGAAGAAAAAAAGAGAAACCAGGCTACACTTACTAGTGACTTCCTGCCTCAGGCTCCCATGTGTTGGGTTTACCTGCATGAGACATCACACCTAGCCTAATTTTCAAGGAAGCTTAATTGTGCTTTTTCTAATGCTGATGTTCTTCAGAATGATTTTCTATCGCCAGCTATGGGCAACTGATAAAAGAAGGGACACTCCTCAGGAGTAAATTAGATGTATACCCAGCAGGAGTATTCATCATTCTAACCAGAAGAGCTCTTGGACTATACCAGAGCATTGAATACATTATTCAGTAGGGCCATCTCATGACCGTTGAGACTGAACCCTGGATAATGGCAAGATCAATGGGCTGTCACCAATACAGCCAGAGGCTTGGCAACAATGCTCCTAAGTGAGTTACAGCAGAACACAAGTCACAGAGCGCTGTGAAGTATTTAATAACAAACTGAGCAATTAAAGGACAAAGAAGATAAATACTAACAAGGGAGAGCCATTCGTGCTTTCAAGAGAGCAAGTATTTTCCCTACTTAGTGAGTACTATGTCCTCAAAGGAAATCAGCAGCACCTGGACTAGCCACATGCAAAACAGGACAGGAGGCACCCATGTTTCAGAACCGAGACAGACCCAAGTGCTCTATAGGGCCCTACCCAAAGCATATGCTTTCCTTGTGGTTTATTTCTACTTTAATTTGTTCTAAAATTTGTTTCTGAATGTGGATTCCTGAAGAGACCTTTAATGTTGTCAAGGTTACACTGTGCATTCATGACAGTGAACTGTTGTCAAATCCTTCCTTAGAGCCATGTGTCCTGTGGAAGACGTATTGAGCGTCTCCATCTGTGGGGTTCCAATGATCACTCTGGGGAATAAGACTGTCTCTCCTGACAAGTAAGTCTGCTGTAAAACCCACGGGAAAGCCTTGTCGGTGTGAAGGACATTCAACTATACAGAGAATCCATGCGCAGCTCACCCAAGTGAGCCCAGGAAATGAACACAGGAGCTCTGACATTGATAGGCCACTGTCAGTGCCTGTCCCGAAGCTGTACCCATAACATCCTCCTTATTTATCAGGAGTCAGGACAAGAGAAACAGCTGGAGGCAGAAAAAGGCTAGATAACAGCGTGGCTGGCACAGCACCTAACAGATTCAGTGTTCCTGGTGAACAAGGACGGCTGATCAAATACAATCTACTCTTCAATGAGATGAGCTTCTATAATAGAATTTTTTAAAAAACACATACAAACAAAAAAAAAATAGTGAACAGATTCCTTGGCAAACATTGACTTTGAAAAGGTAGCATTAAGGGGGCAAAAACTTGAATTGGATTTTTCTGCTTTATATGGAAATTTGCTTCGTTTATATGAATATTTCAGTAGATGCCTTCTGAAAATGTTAAATCTCGCTTCACAAGATAATAAGGAAATAGAAAAGGACCACGAAGTCATCAGGCCTAGTCCTCTACACAAGTTCATAAATGGATCACATAAGACTTTCTTTCTCAAAAAATAATTGTCAAACTTAACTCTGATTAACCTGTTACAAAACTAGGTCAGCCAGCTCCAAGGCTCTATCCACTTGGCACCTTGTGGTCAGGACTGGGGCAGCTGTCATGGACCAAGAGAAGAACTCTGACAAGGAGACAGGATGCAATGAGGCTGAGGAGGGCAGTGCGCAGGCCTGCACTTAGGGGCTGCAGAAGCAAGCAGGCTCAAAGAAAGCCCTGGATTATCCCAGACATGAGAGGCAGGACTCCCACTGCCACTATACTATGCCCAAAATGGGGAAAGCATGTGAAAGAGCCACAGCATGGACAGACAATGTAGCCCAGGAGGAAAGTATAGCATTTTCAGAGTACACATTCCAGGAAGCATGTTCAGATGGCAAAGGCCAGTAGAAAGTGTTCAGAGAACAGTACAACATGGTCTTGGAGTTGTATGCACTCATTGTAAAGAGACCATTGTTGTCAGAGTACTCAGAATTCAGAGAGTTATTACAGAGGGTGTGTTCAAAGTGGAGAGGCACACAAATCTAAGATCCAGGTGTGCCAATGGGATTCACATTCCCTCATCAATAATGCATTCCTGAGAACACTCTTCCTCACTAGGCCTCTCTACTTTTCGTGAGTTGAACTCCTCAAATTCTACCATGCGCTTCCAGTCTCCCAGTGATTGTATGTGATGTAGCAAGTCTTCTCTGTGGAGTTCACCTTCTGAAGCTGATGGCAGCAGAGTAGAGAAATCTCAGTGGGAGACTTGTAGGGAAGCCCCAGGCAGCCAGTGCTGGGTGCATATGGTCATTTTATCTACACAAGCCAATCTACCAATCACTTCGACCACCACTGTGGACACTCTACTGGATGCCTTCCATGCTCTATCTTCTCCCAATGAGAAACTTTTAATTTCTATACCTAAGACTGAATAAGGACCCAGGAATCTTAAGTCCATAAGGCCACAAGAAAGGGAGTGACTGTCAAGAGTCAGGGATCTACCCAACTGAGAAACAGCTGCATACAGAACTGTACTCCATTGCTTGGATGTGGAGACCCATACAAATGTGGGAGACAGAAGAGGGGACACTGTGGGGCAGGATGGATGGTGCTAAAAGTGACTTCCAAGCCAGGAATGGTAGTAGATGCCCAAAATCTCAGCACTTGAGAGTCAGAGACATAAGAATTGTTATGAACTAGAGGCCAAACTAGGGTACACACCAAGTACCAAGCCAAAAAAAAAAAAACATGAGTGTCTCCCAAGTACTATGTCCAGACAAGATAAGAAAACTTTGAGATCACATTGTAATATAGATGAATAAGTAATTTCAGAAAATATTAAACTTCAGATCCTGGCAAAGAATAGAGGGTCCTGACTGTACTTAACAAGCCAGTAAGGGCTGGAAGAGGATGCACTCTGGCACATCCACAGGAGTGAAATAATGTGTTCCGTTAAATCAGCAAGGCACTTCCAATATAAGCATGGTAGGGACCCAAACCTACAAATGCTGTCAAGAGCATGAAGTGACAAGAAAGCTCTCATGGCAGGTAGAAATGAGAAAAGGTAAAGCCACCCTAGAAGGCTGTTTGGCGGACTCTCACAACTCTGAACATAGCCTTACTATGAATGAGATGTGTCCTCATAGGCTTGTGTATTTGAACATTTGGTCTGTACACAGTGGTGCAGTTTGGGAAGGTTATAGAGCCCTGATGGAGGAAGTACAGCCACTGGAAGCAGCTATCGCCTGGCCCTGTCTGTCTTCTCACCCCCTTCACCCCCACCCCGTCCCCAACCCCACCCCCAACAATGTGATCAGCCACTTTCTTGCTCTTGCTGGCATGCTTCCCCTGAGGGTTGCTCATGCCTTTCCCTCCATGATGGGCTCTAACCCTCGAGTTCTAAGTCAAAATAACCCTTTTTTCTAAGTTGCTTTTGGTCACAGTATTTTATCACAGAAATGGAAAAGGAACTAGTTCATTTACCATAAGGTCCTGTAATCACACACCTACATGTTTATCCAAAAGACTGGAAATAAAGATCCCCCTGCCCATGATCTGCCTCAATACAAAATACAAAATCCAGTCTGGCTCATACTTTAATCTGCTTAATGCCACTCCAGTGGCATTAAGGTTCAAACTAGAACCCCTACAATGGTCTGCCCCAGGGCTGGGGGATCTTTTTTTTTTTTTTATAAATACTTTATTTTTTTTCTTCAAGTTACATCTCAGTCACAAACCCCTCCCTATTCCCCCTTCCTATCCCGCCCTTCCACCCTCTTCCCCCCAGAAGTTTCCCCTTTCAGTCCAACAGATGGTTCCTTCTCTTATAACAGTAAGTATTATACAAAACAACTGATATAAATATGCCACATTTATGAGAGTTAAATGGCCCAGTATACCTTCCCAATGTCCAGTTTACACATATTTGGCCCCTGACTTTAACATTCTACTATCTAACCATCTCCATGAGTTTAAAGGTCTATATCTGACTCAACATTCATACTAACTTGCAACACACTTTTAAGAGTATCTTCTTAGATCTATAACACCCTCTTGATTCCTAAACAACTCAAAATGTGGCCCTTCCCCTTGTGAAGCCTACACCATAGCTGTAGAGAGAAGGGAGCCTAGGACTAGTGTGGAACCTGGGTGGGAAAAAAAATCCCTTCTTTCCAACTTCCAGCCCAAAGAATGAGCCACTGTGCATCACTCCTCCTGGAAGTGCTGTGTGAGAATCAGGTTGCATTCATTTATAAAACATAAACTCCATTGACCCAGCTATCCCCAATACTCTGAAAGAAGGGGCAGTGTGTGGGTCTGATGAAAGAGGGGACATAACTATAGAGTGGAGAGGCATCTTGATCTACAGCCATTCAGGACACAGTCAGACATCTTTAACAGTGGGTGGCTGCTTGAGTAACACACACACATACCATGACGGAGATAACAAGGACACAGTAGTTATTTGGTAGCTTGGAGATGCCACCAATGGAAATGAGATTTTCAGTGCAATGGAGAACTAAAACAGCATGTTTCATGGGCTTTGCATCTCAACTGTTAGAAACAAATTCATACCTGTTCCATTATACTGAAAAACGATCACACATGCAGCATCTCAACTGTCAGAAACAAATTCATACCTGTTCCATTATACTGAAAACGATCATGCATGCACGAAAGCTATAGTATAAGATACTCCACATGCTCAAAACTAGATCCCTGGAGGGGGTAAAATTTCAGTTGTAACTTCAACAATGTTACAAACTCAAGAATGAAAACTAGGTGACTGGAGCTGCTGTTTCCAGCAGTGGCTTGAGCAAGGCAAACATAAGGACTGTGGGAGGAAATACTTGAGGGAAGAGCTGAGTGGAAGGTTAAATGTTGAGGGAGTCTAGGAGGGACTCCTGGAAAGTGAAGTTGGAAGAGCACAGGAGTATAAGCTCTGCAACTGTGAAGATGAAACTATGGGTGCCTGATGTGTACCTGTTCTGAGTTGGACTGTTCCTTCCTGGAGGCAGGAGAGAGGGTACACAACAGGGAAACACAGGAAGTTGTAAGGTTTAGGAAGCTAACAGAACTTACAAGACTCAGATTGCTCAGAAAGTCCTAAGAGTCATGAGGTCCATCCTAAGGGCTAGATAAGCAGCCATCAGTTGCTGGGGAAGAGGGGACTCCTCTGGAGTGGTGCAGGGAGCCCCAGGGATTCAGCTTTTGTGAATCATCACCTATGGTGGGTGGGCTTCTTAGTAATACAGCTGCCTTTGAGTTATGCTACTGTAAGTAACCCCAATAAGCCCTCTTCTATTCACTAATAGAGATTCAGCTAGGTTTTTGTTGTTTTTATGTTTTGTTGTTGTTACTTGGATTTGTTGTTTGGGGGGTTGGTTTTTTGTTGTTGTTGTTGTTTTATTTTGGATTGTTTGTGTTTATTGCCTGTCACTGTCCTATCTGGGAAGATGACTATTTATTCATGACTTCCCAGGAAGTCACATAACAGCACTACTAAAAGAAAAGGACCAAGACATAGAGCCTATGTGTCCTGAAATAAACCTATGTTTAAACTAACTGAAGGTAGGTTGCACCTTGGTGTTCCATGGAAGCAGTGATGTAGGGGATCTGGAAGCCAGAAACCTCTCCATAGTTCGGGTGGCTTGTTTCAGGCCTCTGCATGGCCATCTCTCACACATCTAGTGATAAATTCATTACAGACCTCTTGACTGCTTGCTGACAGAGGTCTCGGGATTCACCTATCTATCTGTTTATCTATCTATCTAACTATCTATCATCTATTTATTGAGATTATAATCGCAACATTTCTCCCCTCCCTTTCTCCCTCCAAACCCTCCCATATACCCCTCTCCACTCTCCTTCAAGTTCATGGATCCTTTCTTTTTTCACTAATTGTTATTGCATGCTTATATGTTCAATATGTAATATAACCTGTTCAATCCATATAATATTACCCATTTTTGTGTTTTCAGGACCATTTAGCACTGGACAACCAATTTGCTGTGCTCTTCCCAGGGAAGGACTACCTCTCCCTCTCTCAGCTTTCTCTAGTTCTTTGTGTAGAATTTGAGGCCCCATAGGCTTTTTCCCATCCATGTTCATTGATGTCATCCTTTTTAGCTCATGCTTGGGCAGTCATGTTGGTGAGATTTTATGGGTGTGGCTTCTAATGTTAGTAGGAAACATAATCTCACAGAAAACTCCATGGTCCTCTAATCTTTCTGTCCCCTCTTTTGCAATGTTCCCTGAGCCTTAGGTACAGAAATGTTTTGTGGATGTGTCCATTGAGACTGGGCTACACAACTCTGCATTTTGATTGATTGTGGTTTTTTGTAATGATTCCTTCTATTAATTCCAACAATTGCCCACAGGTAAAGAGTGAGTGTGTAGTTCTTAAGGATTTACTTCCTATTTATTATAAAACTTAATGGGATTGCTAACAAAAACTGAGGACTTAAAATCTGAGAAAATGGACAACTATTACTCAGACTTTCAGAAAAAAAAACAAACAAACATAGCCTAGTGATCAATTGATTTGGGATTACTATGCTACCTCTAATCTTAATGATATGCCGGGAATGATTACAACCAATTTTAAAGAGAAGTTTTAAGTAGAAACTGTTTATTTAAAATAATAATGTAAACTTGGTAGCAGGGAAGTCAACAGCCTAACTCTGCCAAGACAGGGTAGGTAAGTCCTTCATAATCCCTGCTCTACAACAAATGTCTGTCAGAGTAACAGGACCCAAAGGCTGAAGATTGATGCTGGAATGTATGGAGAGAAAATGGGAACTGTCCAGGCAGTCATTGGTATGTTCTTTCTTAGTTTTGGAAGCTGCAGGCCCTGCACTTCCTATATAAGCAGATATATTTATCCCTCTCAGGTCTCTGAGGTGGTTGAAGAGTAGACAGCTAGAGTCTCATAGTTAAATTTTGAACTGTTTAGGAATCAAGAGGGTGTTATAGATCTAAGAAGATACTCTTAAAAGTGTGTTGCAAGATATTATGAATGTTGAGTCACATATAGACCTTTAAACTCATGGAGTTGGTTAGATAGTAGAATGTTAAAGTCAGGGGCCAAATATGTATAAACTGGACATTGGGAAGGTATACTGGACCATTTAACTCTCATAAATGTGGCATATTTATATCTATTGTTTTGTATAATACTTACTGTTATAAGAGAAGGAACCATCTGTTGGACTAAAAGGGGAAACTTCTGGGGGGAAGAGGGTGGAAGGGCGGGATAGGAAGGGGGAATAGGGAGGGGTTTGTGACTGAGATGTAACTTGAAGAAAAAAAAATAAAGTATTAAAAAAAATAAAATAATAATGTGCCATTTCCTGCCTAACTGCCTTTGTTAAATGAGATCCCTTTTCTGCCTGCATATCCACAGAGAAACAAAGGAAATGGTATGGTCTCGCAACACTGACTAGATGCCTGGGGATGAGGCTCAGTTGGTCAAGAGTTTGCAGTGTGCTGTTCCTAAAGAGGAGTCGGTGTTGAAATTTAAAATTTGGTTCTCCTATATTGTCTCCCATTGGAAAATCATCTAGAGTGCTCATTGATTATCACACTATCAGGTTTCCATCTTGATCTGAGAAGAAAGGACTGGCACAGGTTTTTGGAGACACACCATCTCAAATGTGGGAACCTGGCAGCTCAGTCTGTATGCTCACACATGGTGAGGTGTAACTCAGAGCTGGAGAGATGCAAAGCCTTTCTTCACCAGAAGGGATGGTGCTGGGGATCCCATAGAACCTCATCAACAGCAAGCTGGAAATCTGCTGGCCTGGTACAGGAAAAGACAGCCAGCCCACTAGGGAAGCAATGGCAGTAATTTAATGTCTTGGGTCTCAGAAAAGAAAATATTCATAATCTGAAATCCTTTTAAGAGAAGAAATGTATTCCATTTCTAAAGAAACTTGGGCAATTCACCAGCTAATTCTTCATTGATTTATTCATTTCCTTAAGGTTAAATAATGCAAGTTTTCCTCCTGAGATATTTAACTGAGGCAAAATCATGAAACTTTTTCAAGTAGCAGAAGGAGAGAAATACTCCAGGAAGCTCCATAAAAGTCTTTTGTTAAAGTTTTATATATATATATATGGGGGTGTGTGTAATAACTGAGTCTTGAAATATGGGTGGTAGTATGTGGGAATGAAGTTCAGTAGGGGGCATATTCAGATTTCCCCCCACTGGAAAACCAAACAGAAAGCCCTTGTTGGGTTTTATTTAGCAGGGATTATTTGGTTTTGTTCCAAAAAATTTTAAAGGACCAGACATCCTGTCATTGAAGTGCTGATATGGCTTCTCTGCTTCCATATGTGTCTGCTCTGCTGATTCTAAGAGACTGGGTGGGAGGGTTCAAGGCAGAAGAGGCAGAGTGGTTTGGTATCAAGGTGGAGGAAACATGAAGTAGAAACGATAAAAGAAAACCAGGTGTGGAAAGAAGCCTGGATCAGCCAAGCCTTTGGTGTAGAATCATCCAAGTTGCTTTCCTGGACATGTGCACATCTTTTCCAAAAGCAAATGGGACATTGGAAAACATACTCAGGCTACAGACAGATGAGATGTTTCCTCAGTAGTCTGAACAACTAGACAGCTTATTGGGAATAATATCAGAAAAGTCACCAGCAAATTCATTGGCTCATTTTGAAGGAAAGGGGGTTAGTGGGTTCACAAAGCTATCTGCTGCCTGTGATGAGAAAGGACCATGTCACTCCCCCACTTTGACATGTTAAAAAAAAACCCAAGCAGGTTCAGACCAGGATCACCATGCTGCTCACCTGCCCATAGGAAAAACACAACATCATCTCAACTCTTTCCTTGTCCATAAAATATGCCCGAGAAGTCTCCAAAAGTTGCTATGTTCCCCATCACACTGCCACCATGTGTTTCACAGAATCATCAGGGAGTTGGTTTCCAGAATGTTCTCAAGAGATGGGGGCTTGATTTCCAAGATGGCCTCCTTGGGTCAGTATATCAGTTTCCTAGGTGGTCCCCCTGATATGAGTCCAAGCTTAACCCTTGTTCCTCAAAAATCCACCCTCTCCTAGCTGCCTCCTTTTTATTTTTCTGCCCTCCACTCACACAATTGCTGGTACTCCACTGTGCCCAAGTCATACTTTGTCCATGACCAACTCTGGGCTACTGTTTCTCATTGCCTCACATTGTCTGACTTACTCTTTGAACTAAAAAGAGACTATTATTCTTCACCAACTTCACAGTGCCCCATTTCCTATGAATCAACCTTTACTCCAGGCCCATCAAGTCATGTGCAATCCTAACACTGTGTCACCGTGTAGGTTGGCCCTTAGCCTCTTTGAGGCAAGGAGGCAGATTTCTTTCCATCTTTTAGCCTTGGACTGTCACTGAGCTGTTTTTAAATGAGAAGAAGCCATCTAAAGAAAGATACAGCACAACAAACCAAAACCTTGGGGTTGACCTTGGACCATCTGAGTTAACTCAGGGACCTTACATGAGAAGTAGGGTGCCCAGACTGTTAGCAACAAAGTCAGTTTCCAGAGCTGCTTCTGACACAGGAATGTGTAAAGGAGAGGCCATTACTGCAGCATAAACTCAGTAGAACACACACAGCACACACAAGTAAACATGCACACACACATATGCATGCAAACATCTATGAGTATACACACATAAACATGCATGCATGAGTACACATGTACACACACACACACACACACACACACACACACACACACACACACACACCATGGGTCAGAGGCTTCATATCAATCATGGCAGGGAATTTTCAAATACCAGAAAGTAGAGGGAGGCAACAGAGAGCCAAAGCTGACAGTAACTAGATATGGAAGACATGAAAGTGGCCTTAAATAGTCCAGTCATGTTATCCCTGGGGCTTCTACATGGATTAGGACAGATACAGGTCTCATGTGCAATATTCTCCAAGGCTGGGGAAGCCATGTCCTCGCTTCATTCCCTTCCCTCACAATAGGAATCCCAGGACATGGTGGCCTCTAAGCACAGATCTGTGCCATCCTGTGGGACAGGTGTGTAGTTAAGGTGCACGACTCCACATGCTATCTTTAGCACATCTGCTCCCAGATATTCCAAAGCACCAGCACTCTGGAATTTATGCTCAGCAATGAAGTCCTCACAAAGAAACACTTCCTTGTCCCTGGGAAGTTTCACAAGTAGATGTTTCTGTGTTAAGGATGGGATCCAGACCTTCCAACCTTCCCATGATGTCATCACCCAGAGGAAGGATCTCTGGATGCTGCTTTACTTTCTTTTCTACAAGGCTGTGGTGGCCTTCAGGAGATCCCAAATTGCACCAGCCCAGTTCTTTAGCAAAGGGAAAGTTAGCATACTTGAGGGTGTTCTGAAACAACTGGTCAGGTCAGGTCGACAAGCCTCACAAAGGTAACTGTTGCCAGTCATGAGGTAGATTTGAGCAACCTGGGGCTCATGAAGTCGTCAGCACTAACACAGAACTAAAGGAGTCTATAGCAACCAAGAATGTCATACTGGCCCACTGACCATAGCAGTATCTTATATATTCAGGGGACCAGAAGGAGTGTGTCCTAAGTCCATCTTGCTGGGGATATCTTGCAGCACCTTTCCAGTCCTAAGTGTATCTATAGAGAAGATACAACTAGCAATGAGTAGAACCACAATGGCTCCTTTTTAACACACTCTCAAGTTGGGGGAGCCCCAAGTGAATGCTACTAAAGTCCCCTTGTCATGTAAATGTTGTGATCCAAAGACAAGATGATATGGCCAGGGAACATCAGAGGTCATTGCACCATCAGTGATGACCCTTATGCAGAGACATATTTCCTGTGATCCCACTCCACACACCTAATCCATCTGTGGAGACAAACACATGCTTGCAGAATTCAGTGAATGCTACAATTACTGACTCTAACAGCTGCTGTTATTTCCAGATGTTTTCCTCTTCACTGAATCAATACAATTCATCAAGACATATATTTCACAAAGCTACCGAGTTAGCAGGCGAGTCTCTGACACAGGAAGTAGAGAAACAGACCAAGTTTCTAGCATCCCTTCATTTACTGAGAGCAGCAGTGGCTGTCAGATTATAGATCTTTCAATACAAGCTTAGGGTTTCTTCAAATCTGAGTTACAGCAGTTCCAGATTGAATGCAGCCTAATTATACCACGGTCTCAAAATGTTCTCCATGATAACTCACACAACTGTCATCACAATTGACAGCAAGTTTTCAAATAAAGGTTAATGAATACAAAAGTGACTAGAATCCATAGCACAGTCTACAGTGCAGTGTGTTCCAGGGGGCTGGTGTCCTAATTACCTTTCAACCTCTATTCAGGTGTGTACAATTACTGAGTCATTTTTCTGATTCTATCTAGTGTATAAATCTTGTGATAACTGTGTCCTTTTTACTTTCAAACAGGAAAAAAATTATATTTCAAGTCAAGTTTCTGGCTGTGCTGTGATCGATAACTCCATCATCTCTAAGATGGAAATCTGACATCCAAACCATGCACATCATGTCTCCTGGTCTCTAAAATGTTAAATTGATGACTTATTTGGGATATGGTACGTAGGATTATTTTCTCCTGTCCAAAACAAAATATATTGTCAAAGGCTTAATTTTCTTTTCTCATACCAATCAATTTTGATCCTACAATTTTCTGCCTCAAAATTCCAAAGCAAAAAATACTGCAAAAGCTCCAAGCAGGCAGCAGGACCCTGTCAAGGCCAGTTCCATGCTAAAACACTAAGAATACCTCCACCCCAGATGTGGAAAACAGTTCTGTAGTATATGAGTGACGGATTCCAGTCAGGGAAGTAATCGTGGAAGACTTTGGTCATTTTCTGTTGGACATTAATTTCTTGTAGGAATAAGAAATGGATTACTTAGACACAAGATCTGTCTTCTAAGAATGGTACTAATTAATCCAAGAAAACTAGACTTGCTGTAATGAAAATCAATAAACACTAGCTAAAAACTACAGAGTCAGGGATTGGATTTGTCCAGTATTTCTTTGTTACATTGAGCAGATTCTAGCTACTGACCCATAATCAATTATGAATCACGTGGCTTCTCATGATCTCAGTGTGAGCCTGAAGAGTGTATATGTTTTATAGAGAATCTGTAAGGGTAACTCCTGTTTCTTTGAAGATTAGAAAAGGATTACTTGAATGTATAGCAAAAATACAAATATAGAATACTTGCCTATAAGTTTGGGGATTTAAGAGAAATGCCCCAAAACAATAGTAGGATAATATAGCTAAAATGGAAACTACTATACTTTGAAGCATGATGTACTTTGAATATAATATACTTGACTCATGCTGCTGCACCACACGGTCCTTAAGGACAAGGACTTTGTTTCTCATAGGTCTGGAGGCTGAAAGGGCCAACATCAAGGTTTTGACAGCATCAGTGTGAGTTGATCCAGGACAGAACATTGTGGCCATGCCTCACAGCAAATGGTGAAGTCTAAGACAAGACTGGCAGCCAGGATCCAGTTTACAAAGGTGCTTCCCGTTAAGTAGGGTACAACCCTGTGGTCTCATGTGCTCCTAGAGTCACCAGCTTTTCACACCATCACATGGTGGTTATAGGTCAATACATGAATTTTGGAGCATTCACAACCTAGAAAATGCTGACCACTTTCTAGGCACAGTGGCACATTGGGAATCCAAGAATTCATGAGCCATGTTTTCTGAATTATGGGCTTAATAAAAAAGGGAAAATAAAAGGGATGAAAACAATGTCTAACAAAATACTTCAAAACCTAAATGAATTTGCAAGGGTAAGGTGCAGAGGAGAATTAAGGAAAACCTAGGCTAGGGAGCAGATGACATGCCTTAGGAAGTTTATTATGTGGTTTTCAATATATACAAAACATATTTCACATGCATGTATGGTCTTAAAGAATAAATATACACCACTGGCACTATAAAAGCAAATGCCACCAATGCAGTGACATCCATATCCTTTCTTGCCTGGCCTGCTACAAACCTCCAGCCTCCCATGGAAGCCATTTAGCTTCAACAGTTCTACAATGCTTATTTCCCCAGGTTCAGTTTTTCTGTGTCACTATAACAAAATGTCTGATAATGAATGACTAATAAAAAATATTTCCCTCATTTATGGTGAAGGTATACCCAAGATCAAGTTACAGCCTGTTTTGGTAGCCAATGAGGACACAGTCTCAGGATAGCACTCTGGAAGCTGTTGTAAAAGTTGTAGATGTTATTGGTCTTTGGGAAGCTTACTGATGAATATGCTCACCATTTCTAGTTATTTCTGAATTCTGGCTGGCTGATTCAACTCAGATGTTCTGGCCCAAAACTCCTCTCCAAGCTGACTGTTTTAACCTGGCTTTTCTCGACTTCTCGCTGAATTGCTCGGCTTGGCCTCAAACTAACTCTAGCAATCTGTTCTAATCCTCTAGCTCCTTCTCATTCTCTGGCTCATTCTATCTTCATCTGTGTCCAGCTTGTTCTCTCTGCAACCTGTCTCTATAAAACTCTCCCAGTAAAACTGCCTCAAACTTAACTGTCACCAACTGACCTGGCACAATCTCAACTCCACTGCACTGCCTCTCAAATGCCTCTCACTGACTGACTGACTCATTGAACTCAGCTCAGCTGAATTCCACTGTAAACTGACTAACTGACCCCCAACAACTGACTGACCTCATCTCAACTCATCAACTGTCTGAACTCAATTGCCCCTTTCCTCTCTGTTCTCATGAGAGTTGGGTGTATCCTATTCTGTCTAATCTTTCTCTGAATAGTCACTTTGTCTACCCCTCACTTAGACATCCCTTTCAAACATATCTGCTTCCTTTTATGAACTAACCATACTTTCATTGTTTTGGATTAAGAACCCCAAGGGTGCAGCAATGGCACACATACTTAGGCTGGTGACCAACAGCTCTCCAATAGTGCTTAAGACCTGCCCAATAAGAGGGACACCATGCTTGGTACTGGAAATCCAGCTAACAAATCACTGCTAGTAAAATCATGGTTATTGCAGAAACCTACAACCATTAATTTACTAAACCAGCCTTATCAACCTGCCCTTATAGCTACATATAAGTGCAGTGTTCACCCCTCATCAAGGAAACTTCTTCGCAGCAGATGGATTCTGTAACAGAAAACCACAACCAATAAAAATGCAGAGTTATGGAGCCCAGTCCCTAAGGACCCAAAATACTCCCATACCTAAGGCTCAGAGAACATTAAAAAAGAGGGAATAGAAAGATTGTAAGTCTCAGAGGATCATGGGATTTTCTGTGAGCTTGTGCTTCCTAGTAACCTCAGAAGCTAGACCCACAAAGTCTCACATGACTTTCCAAACATGAGCTGAACAAGGATAACACTAGTAAATGTTCTGAACTGAACAGAGAAAAAAGTCCATGAGTTCTGAACCCTACTTAAAGAACTATAGCAACTGAGGAAAGCTGGGGATGGGAGAGGTGATCATCTCTGGAGAAAAACACACCAATTGGTTGTCCAGTGCCAAGTGGTCAGCCCTGAAAACATATATAAAGGAAAGGTAGCATTATATGGACTGAACAGGTTATATTTAGAAATGATATGCATATGCATATTTATATATACATGCAATAACAATTAGTTTTTAAAAAGAAGTCATGAACTTGAAGGAGATCAGGGAGGGGCATATGGAAGGTTTAGATTGCAGAAAGTGGAAGGGGAAATGTCATAAATTATATTCTCAAAAAAATTTTAAGTATCTGGCTACAAACCTGATCTAAGTTTAGTCCCTGGAACCCACATAAAAGCTGGATATAATTGGCAGCATCTAAAATCCCAGTATCTTCAGAAAGTGGAACACAGAAATGGGGAGAATTACTTAGAAGGTAACATGGCACAGGAAGTGAGGCAATATAAACCAAGAAACAGAGTGCCCAAAAAGCCCTACTGTGTGCTGTTAGTGGACTTCTACAATGTATGACTATACTGTAATCCTCATTTGTGGGCATAGTTACAAAAATAAAGTAGATTTTCTGAATAGGTATCTGACTTGCTAAAAAAAAAAAAATAAGGAGAAAGAAGGAAGAAGGAGGAGAAGAAGAAACTTGTCCTCTGATCTCCACACAAGATGCATTGTGGCACTGGGCACAATCACACAGGCACACAAAAGCACAGGAACACACACACACACACGCAAGCACAGTATGTACTCCTGATAACACTGTGAACTACAGTGTTAAAGATAACAAGTACTATGTTATATAGATCACCATATTAACATGTAATACGGTCTTTATTTATTGATTAGGACAGCTCCTTTTTGGATTTTTTCCACTTCCCTCTCTCACACTTAACTTTTGTTGTTTTTTTCTCTAAACACATTAAGTGATTAAACCTTTCTTTGACTTTGAAAAATATGATTAGTCATCTATATAAACACTTACAAGATTGATCACTGGAAGTGACTCAAATAATTCTAGGGTACAGTCTTTTAGTCTGCCCATTATTTATGAACATTTGGAAACACTACAGACCAATCTGGCAGGAATTAGTAACCCAATGCCACATCACTAACCCTGAGTGAGAATGGCATGGTCTTTGTGGAAGAATGTTAGAAATTTCTAGACCCCTTGTTCCTATTTTATTGGCTCATTCTAAATGCTTGGGGTAAGTGGCTGCTTCAAAGCCTCTTATTTTTCTATCATGTTTTATCACAGTGCTAAGAGGGCACTGCCAAGTTTTCTGGGAGATGACAACTGTGAAGAAGAATCAAAAGGAATATTTTGAAGACTTTTAAGCATTTTAAAATCTGATGTCAAGGAAAACAGCATTAGAAACCGTTCTTTTAAACTTTTCAATTTAAAAGTGCTAATACGCATTTGACCTCATAATTGTGTATTTCAATCAAATGACTGTTTTGCTTAGGACTGCAGAGCAGGGGAGTGTTGAAAAAAAAAAAGTGTTGTATCAGTCAACCTTAGAACTGCCCACAAGATTCACAATACAAAAATCATCACTACTAGTTTGAGTTTTCAAATGGTAGGTTAAACCCTCACAGGGGAGGGAGTATCCTCCAATTGGTAAGGTGATCTTTGGAATTATATTCATCCTCTGTGTGAGACCATCACAAATTAATATCCTGAGCACTTTACTTTCCCAGCTCTTCTGTCTACAGAGTGGAGATTCCCAGGTCTCCATGGCTGTGATCTACAGCCAGGCTTACAATCCCCTCTGGTCTGTGTGAATAGTGTTTGGTCATGTGGGTCACTTCCTGTAGGTCAGAGCCAAAGTCCTATAGGTCAGAAATGAAGTCTCTTCTGGGTAAAAGAATATTTCTCCTTTTTTGTGCCTACTACAAACACACCCCAAGGAACACACACTTTTATACAAATGACATTTCATACTGCACAAACTATGGTTTATCAGTAAATCAGAACCTAAAGTCAGTCAGCAGCAGCTATTGGAAGGACACATGCCTTGTCCACTGGCAGCAGCAGCTATGATTTGAACCTGGAATGTTTCTTGAAGGCCCATGGGCCAAAGACTTGGTTACCAGCTGTGGCAGCTTGAATAGATATGGCCCCCATAGACTCACATATTTGAATGCTTGGCCAATAGGAAATGGCACTATTAGGAGGTATGGCCTTATTGGAATAGGTGTGACCTTTTTGGAGGAAGTGTATCACTGTAGGGGCAGGCTTTGAGGCCCCCTATGCTCAAGCTACACCTAGTGAGGCATATAGTTTCCTGCTTCCTGGAGGTCAAGATGTAGAATAGTTGGCTTGTCCAGCACCATGTCGGCCTGCATGCTGCCATGTTTCCTGCCATGATGATAATGGACAGACTAAACTTCTGAAACTGTAATACAACCCCAATTAAATGTTTTTCTTCTCTTAACTTCTTTTTTTAAATTTTATTAATTTTATTCATTTTACTATTGGATCATGGACCCCCCCCTCCTCCCAGTCCCATCCTCCCACCCCCCACCCCATATCAATCATCAATTTTAAAAAAATGCCCCCCATGCTTGCCTATAGGCCAATCTATTGGGGTCAATTTATCAATTGAGTTTTCCTCTTCCCAAATGACTCTAGCATGTGTCAGGTGACAAAAAGGAAAGAAAGGAAGGAAGGAAGGAAGGAAGGAAGGAAGGAAGGAAGGAAGGAAGGAAGGAAAAGAAAAATGGATGCATGATGACAGATGATCGACAATAAATAAATGATAGTTTTATGACAAGTAGATAGATAAGATATACATATGTGTAGATAGGTCTGCTCACAAATGTTCAAACATAACACGTTCATGCCCTTACAGAAGGTGTCTTTTAAGGACCTGCTTCATGTGACAGCAGAACTATCAAGTCTGAGTCTTTGAAAACCCACAAGTCCTCCTCATAAGTTCTTGAGGCAGAAAAGTTTCCTTCTTTGAGAAACTTCACTCTTCATTCTGAAGTATTGTCCTGAGCTCACAAGCTCACATGTGCTACAGGAGACTGTCTTGCTCAATCTATTGATTTACATACAGTAACTCCCCAACAGATAAGAACAGTTGTTTAACAAAACTGCTAGGCACCAGAGTTCAGAGGACTGGTCCACTTTTGAAGAATATTAAGTGTGCCCCTCCTCGAGATGATAGTTCTCCTATAGAGATAACTTTTCCTGTCATGACCTCAAGACCAGAAGTCAAAGGACATCTCCAATGTCTTGAAGTCTATCCCTTGCCAAGTGAAACCCTTCTCCTAATGTGGTCGTGTGTTTGCATTAAATGTTTCTCTTTGGGATGCCATTGGAGGCATGCAACTCCCTACTTTGTTTTTGAAATGCATCTCTACTAGAAAGGATAATCTTGTTAAATCATGATTTCTTGAGGAGCTACAGAGAAAGGCAAAAGAGGATAAGGTGAACTCTTGGATGGCAGATCATAGGGTAACTGAGCAGGGAGCTCCCTGGCTTTGCATCACTGTACATCCAGGCTGCTGGCAGAGGTTTGAAATCTCCATTCCTGCATGGTCATATCTCACAATTTGCTTATGGCACACCACCCCTGACCACAGGAAATAGCTTGCTTGCTTTCCTTCTTAAGAACATAGAGATATCCACAAGCAATTCGGAAGATGCTTAAGCAAGATGGAAAGAGTGGGCAGTGAGATTTTAGGTCATTTTAGGAACTGAGAGTCACACAGGTGATAGACATCAAACACAGAGGAAGCAAACATCCCTTGTTGTGACCCAGCTTATCCTATGGCTCCTTATCCAGTAAAAAGGAATTCTATTCTTACTTGATTTCTGATAGCCTATCAGTAAAAAATACACACATACATACTCTCACACACATGCACACATACAGAGAAAGAGAGAATCCTTCCTTAGCCATGTTCAGGAGCAAATAGGAGTTAGTTCCTTTAAACACATGGAGATGGTTAGATAGTAGAATGTTAAAGTCAGGTGCCAAATACATATGGACTGGACATTGGGAATGTATGCTAAGCCATATAACTCTTATAATTGTGGCCTATTT
>CAJQZJ010033660.1:1675130-1703065 GCA_907164525.1 Lophiomys imhausi | reverse complement strand
AAAAAGAAGGGAAGAGGATGGGGGGTTGAGGGGGAGGAGGGTGGAAGGGTGGGACTGGAGGGGGGAGTAGGTAGGGGATTGTGATTGAGATGTAACTTGGAGAAACAATAAATAAATTATTTTAAAAATAAATAAATAAAATAAAAGTTAAAAAAAAAAAGAAAATATATATTTGATTTTTTAACTTTTATGTATTTTCATTTGCATATTTCCATAGACTGACTTCACAGTTATATTTTATCATCTGTTGTTTTATGGCAGAAAGGATTCCAGCTACCAGCTGTAGTAAGGGAAAGTACCCTTTTGTACCCTGTTTAAAGACAACAGCAAAAAGTTGACATTTCTAGTTCACAGTATGAAAATAAATTACCATCTGAGGCTTTAAAGTCACATTAACAGTTTATATAATTTGTGATGTTTTAGGAAATCTGTCTCTGGTATAGTTCAATTGCATAGAAAGTACACTCTCACTAATTCACTAGCTTCTACTTTCCTTTATCTAATCTTTTTGTAAAAAACTGTTGTGGTTGGACATGGAATGTTCCCTATAGCTCATGTGTTTGGGGCGGAGGAGGAGGTTGCACCTTGCTGGGGTAAGAGTGTCACTCATGATGAGCTTAGAAGCTTTATAACTTCATGTGCAATTCATTCTCTGCTTCCTGTATGTGGATGAACGTGATCAGCCAGTTTCCTTCTCCTCCCACCATGCCTTCCTTGCCTGTTGCCATGTTTTCCCTTCTACTCTGAACTCTCTCTGGAACTATAAGCTACAACAATCCTTTCCCCACAAAGTTGCTATATGCCGGCATATCTTATCACAACAACAGAAACAGTCACATTCCTTTTAAAGTTCATGAACACACAGATATTTAAAAATGAAAAACATGGCACACTGTGAGCACATGGATGGTTTTTAACACCCCAAGACCTCACAGCAGACAGTGATTAAATTAAGTCATCTGACCTGGAGGTAGGGAGGGTCAGGTTCACAGTCTGGGGCTCTGTTCCCAAGACTGCCTTCACTCCATCATTTTAGACACCAGTCATAGTCTTGGGTTATTTCTCACAAGATTTCATCCAGCCAGCTTTATTACAATTATCATTTATTACCAAGTCTGCTGTTTTGTTTTATCACAGAACTCAGGTAAACAGTTATTGTAAGGACGTGGGAAAGAGAAGTCCTAAAGAAGGTACATAGGCAAAGGCCAGAGTCATCTGTAGGTTTTACTTTTGTTTTTGTTTTCATATGTAAAAGTGGGGAGTTCACTACTATGAGAAACTCTTTTATTATTTAATATCAAAGTTTATTAAGGCAAGGGGGAATCCAAGATGGTGACAGATAGCACAGACACATTTTGAGCACAGGGAAAATAGCTACAACATCTCAGAAGTATAAACAAGCTAGGCAACAACCTGAGAAGGGCAAACCCACGGAATCTCACCTGGTGATCCCAGGAACTAGTGGGGGGTCCCTGGGTGGGACTTGCAGACACTCAAGGAAACAGACCTACCAGCTGCGGAGCAGAAGCCAGGGGCCCAGAGCAGAAGCCAGGGGCTCTAGAGCAGAGGCCGGGGGCCCAGAGCAGAGGCCAGCAACCCCAGAGCAGAGGCCGGGGGCCCAGAGCAGAGGCCTGCGGTGTGGAGCAGAGGCCTGCATGGAGCCTGCTGCAGAAGCAGGCTCAAGCCACTCAAATACCCAGTGAGTAGGTCCAAACCCAAGATAGGGGAACTCACCAGCCTCCAGAGCACCCAGCTTCCATGTCGCATTCCTTACAGAAGAACTGTGGGACCACCAACTTTATCTCCAGCGGAACAGTGGTTTGGGAGGTGCAAGCATATCTAAGCTAAGAAAGGTGTTGAACATACAGGTCCCTCTACTGGATATGCAATCACATGGAAGAACATTGCACCCAGACAGGGCAGAGGGCTGCTCTTCGCACAAGCTGACCTTTAGCCATCTGGTTGTCCTTAGCTGATTGTTCCTGATGTCTTCTGGACCTGGTGCCAAGGAGGGAGCTTCGGTGTAGAGTCTGTACAATCTTGGTGGTCTGTAGCTTAACACAAGCTAGGTGGGGTCTTGAGATGGGACCTGAGTCTCGGTGGACCCCAAAGTTCACCCTTCCCATTGTGTCCCAACTGAGGACTCAAGTCGGGGATTGGGTGGCATGAGTTATTCCAGCCTGCAGGGTCGTGGGTTCTAGCAGGTCTTCCCAGTGATATTGGTGGGGCTTGGAGGATAATGGATTGTAGGCTAGAGCCACAGATCTCCTGCCACTCGTGTCTGGTCCAAGGGACAGGTCTATGGTCATGGCCCCCTCAGGTGGCTTCTTCTAGGTGGTCCCCAGGGCACCTCTGTGGCCCTAAGCAGTAAGCTGTTGTACTCTATATCACTCAGGCAGTGCACAAAGGCCAAGAACTCACTGATCCCGTGCAGTAGCTGTAGATGCTGAAGACAGGGTATCCCGCCAAGAAGGGGCAAGGTGCACTGGCTCTGATATGAACACTATACCCTGTCTGCTAGGCTTGGACTGAGTGGAGTTCCACAGTCTTTCAACTTGACCACCCTCCTTTCAGCCTGCTCTAATCTTACCATTTCAGTGGCACTGCAGGTCCTCTTTTGTGTGCTGGTGTGACTGTGTGAATGCTGAGTGCTCAGGAAACCAGGAGGTACCTTTATCTGGCAATTGGGGCTGCCTACCAAGGCCCTACAGTGATCAGACCTGTGGGACACTGTACCAGTGCCATTTGCCTGCCTGCCACCATGCTCTCCCACCATGATGAGTATAGACTACCTCTCTGAAACTATAAGCAAGCTCTCTCCACCCTCCCCCACTCCCAGTTAAAGGGTCCATTTTAGAAGTTTTCTTGGTCTTGATGACTTTCAATACAGTAGAACAGTAGCTAAGAGAGGAGGCCCCATGGCTTCTGGATACAAAGTCTTGGCAAAGTTAACACATTTCCAGTCTAACACATTTGACATATGAGGCTAGTTTGCCAACAGCTTTCCAGATAGAATACAATATCCCTTCCCACTTTACCAACTCTGCATTGCTAAGAATATTATAAATCACCCAAAACTTTGTGTTACCTCTTATGAGTTTATAGCCCTTCTAGACTCTGGAGACAGCTCCCCCTTTATACAAAAGATAAATGGGCTGAGAAATTAGGGAAACAACACCCTTCACAATAGCCACAAACAATATAACATACCTGGGGTAACTTTAATTAAGCAAGTGAAAGACCTGTATGACAAGAACTTCAAGTCCTTGAAGAAAGAAATTGAAGAGGACACCAGAAGATGGAACAATCTCCCAAGCTCATGGATAGGTAGAATCAATGCAATAAAAATGGCCAATCTACCAAAAGCAATATACAGATTCAATGCAATTCCTATCAAAATACCAACATAATTCCTTATAGACCTGGAAAAAACAATTCTCAACTTCATATGGAATAACAAAAAACTCAAAATAGATAAAATCAATCCTGTACAAAAAAAAAAAAAACATCTGGAGGTATCATCCCAGATTTCAAGCTATACTACAGAGCAATAGTAATAAAAACAGCATGGTACTGGTATAGAAACAGACCAGTGGATCAATGGAATCAAATTGAAGACCCAGAAATGAACCCACACACCTATGGTCACTTAATTTTTGACAAAGAAGCCAAAACTGTACAATGGAAAAAGGACAGCATCTTCAACAAATGGTGCTGGTCTAACTCAATGTCAACAAGTAAAATAATGCAAATAGATCCATTCTATCACCTTGCACAAAACTTAAGTCCAAGTGGATGAAAGACCTTAACATAAAGCCCAACACAATAAATCTAATGGAAGAGAAAATGGGGAAAAGCCTCGAACTCATAGGCACAGGTGACAACTTCCTGAACAGAACACCTTAGCTCAGCTAAGACCAGCAATCAATAAATGGGACTTCATGAAACTGAAAAGCTTCTGTAAGCCAAAGGACACTGTCGTTAGAACAAAATGGCAGCCTACAGATTGAGAAAAGATCTTTACCAGTCCCACATCCAACAGAAGGCTAACATCCAAAATTTCAAAGAACTCAAGAAATTAAACACCAATAAATCAAATAATCTAATAAAAAAATTGGAAACAGAGCTAAACCAAGAATCCACAAAGGAGAAATCGCTAATGGCTGAGAGACACCTGAAGAACTGTTCAACATCCTTAATCACCAGAGAAATGCAACTCAAGATGACTCTGAGATTCCATCTCACATCTGTCAGAATGGTTAAAATCAAAATCTCAAATCACAGCACATGCTGGCGAGGTTGTGGAGAAAAGGGAACACTCCTCCATTGCTGGTGGGAGTGCAAGCTTGTACAACCACTATGGAAATCAGTCTGGCGATATCTTAGAAAACGTGGAATAGCTCTACCTCAAGACCTGGCCATAACACTTCTGGGTATACATCCAAATTATTCTTCACCAAACCACAAGGACATATCCTCATCTATGTTCATAGCAGCCTTATTTGTAATAGCTAGAAACTGGAAACAACCCAGATGTCCCTCAACCAACAAATGGATTAAAAAAAAAAAACTGTGGTACATTTACACAATGGAATACTACTCAGCTATCAGAAACAAGGATATCATGTAATTTGCAGCCAAATGGATGGAACTAGAAAAGCTCATCTTGAGTGAGCTAACCCAGACTCAGAAGGATGCACATGGCATCTATTCATATCAGGGACCAGCCTTTGACATCCACAAAACCACTGAGAGTACATAGTCGGTGATAGGGGTCAGTAACAACTCTTGGAGACTGACATCTTTCTTTCAGAAACCTTCTAAATTCAGGGGTTGCAAGCACCAATAATGTTGGTTAGTTTAGAAAAGAGAAAGGAGAAAGGGGGAGAGAGAGAGAAACCTATGTCTTTTCTCCTCTGTAGTTCAGAGGAAGTCTTTTGCTGGTGACTTCCAGAGTTAAAATGGCCAACTTTTTTCCTTTGGTTGGGGCTGTAAGCCCAGGAGATGGTAAAACAGCCTTTGTTTTGTAATTTACTGCAAGCGCTTGGCCTATTAGCTGGCAGGTCACCCACTGAGTGTTCAGCAGACTAAACTACATTTTGACCAATTTATCTCAAAAGTTGATGGTGGACCTCCAAGGTTTTTACCTGATCCATGAGTTATATGAAAATAAGAAAGGGATGAGAACAGATGGACTCTCTCACACTCACACCAGAAAGAAGAAATGGACGAAGCTAGGATGCAACGACTTCATAGTTAAAAGGTATTTATCACAAGGACAGATAAAACCATAGCAATAGGAGGGCACTTAACAATAACACATTAAAATTTGCTTTTCTATACATAAGTTAAAGATGACAGTATATTATGTCAAACCTGACAAGGTATAAAGAATTATAACAATACAGTTTGTGTATTTTGTCATTAGGATTTGTACTAATATTTAGGCGTTTCTTGATAGCCTCATATCCTAATTTCGTGGGAAGTTTAAAACCCTTAATTAGATTTATGGTTTGCATCTGGAGTCAGTCTTATCACCTCTAGAGTAAAAACTTATCTGAGGTCATAAATCAGGCATGTCTCCTAATGAGATACACAATGTTTGGCAAGAGTGTTTACTACAGCTATATGTTTTTCTATCAGCTATCTAACTTCTTTAACTTCTACAATAGTTTGGACTGAGTCAGGAAGTTTGTAAAACTCTTATCAGGAATAGTAATATCACCTTTGTAGGACTCTGTGTGAAGTCTGGCCAAACAAGGAGAGTGTCAATTAGCAATGAGGGAAACTTCACTCCATGTCAGTTATAACAGAAGAAAGGAAAAGCTGGGTGTTAGCAAGAAGCAGCTTTGGGGTGCATCTTTAGCGTAGACTTCGTAAAATGCCGGATAGCTTTTTAGGAAGCTTACATGTTTATAGAACCCCTTTCTCAGAGAGCTTCTGACAATGCTTGAACACTGTATGTTAAAAGCTTAAGAACAGCGAATGGACATGAAGGAAGGAGCCTCAAGAGCATTTGGCTCCTAACATATTCACTTATAATTGGATTTTAGCCATAGAGTACAGGATAACTATCCTTCAACCAACACACCAAAAGGAACAGGAACATAGACTTTGTTACCTGTTAGTGAGACACTTTGCCCTAGTGGAGCTGCACTAGGCCCCCAGTGCATGAGGAGGCTCTTGGCCTTCATATGACTGCTGAACTGGGAGAGGGGCTGATATGTGGGGACACCCCACTCCTGAGTAGGATAGGAGGGAGAGGGGGCAGAGAGGGGGAGGGTGGGACTGGGAGGGGTAGAAAGAGGGCACTGTGATGGAGATGTAGCTTGAAGTGATAAACATTAAATAAATAAATAATGAAATTAAAAAAAAGAAATAAGAAAATAAGAAAGGGCATTGTGAAGAAACGGCAAAGGCAGGCAGAATTTTATTAAAGCCTGGGAATAATAGTAGAGACCTGGAAACTAAGGATCTCCACTCACTTCTCCTTCCTAGTGACAGAGACAGATCAGAGACAAAGCAGAACAATACTTGAAAGAACTCGCTCTGAGAAGGTCAGGGTGGGACTCCTGCCACTATCATCTCCTCCTACAGGATGCAGGGGCCAGTCACTCAACATCTTGAACCTCAAACTCATTACAGCAAAACTAAGAGTAGAAATGTCTGAAGTCTTGGCGGGGCTTGGCAGATAACAACCACAGAGGATAACACCAATGCCACTGAACATTCAGAAAACAGAAGCTAAACACAAACTTCTGTCCTCCTCAGCACTCCGCACAGCCAAGATTAAGCAGTGACATGGGTCAAGGGGAAGACATGGAAAATCTATCAGGAGATCATTTGAATGGAAATGGTTACAATCCAGAAAAATATTACTTCTATAAAGAAATGAAAGAGGTAACAAAGAATGAGCAAATGGAGGGAGACAAGGCAGGAGGATGCAATAGTATTTTTTCCCAAAATACGATATCAATAATTATTTAAGTAGTATGATCAAATACATGCTTTATATCCTGCCTTAAGTTACTTTAATAAGACATAAGGAACACATTATAGACTATCTAGACAGAAACCGAATCCTCTGAAAAATGCCTATATTTTCAGAATTAAACAGCACCACTCTGAAAAATGAAATTTTTCTCCTTGAGGCTCTACGGATGGTGCCCAGGCCCTCATGCACATTAGGCAAGCGCTCTGACACTTGGTCCGACCCCATCCCTGGAAAAACATTTCTGATAGAAGGTCTGACAAAATAACTTACTAGTGACTATATGTTTTAAATCTAAATCTACGTTTAATAATTCGATGAACTTTAAAAATGAAGTTTCTCCTTTACCAGCTTATAAGCACAGCCTCATACTTTGTATCAGCAGCCAGTCTATCAATCCTTCACTCTGAACACTCCAATGATTAACCCTTCCAGCCTCTGCACAATGAGCCTCCACACTCAGAACAAACTCCCTCTAACCCACACCTTCCTCGATGGAGTCAGGCATTCTCCGTCTGCTCTTATTTTAAGCAGCATAAGATATTATCATTGATTTACAAGTGATGTTCACCTAAGCACCTTACCAACAAATTAGCTCTGGTTGATATTTTCTGTTTTCTGAGGGGCCATGTCTTGAAATGGGATCATTTCCTCTGTGTCACAAGAGCTCCCATTAATATTTCCTTAGGTGCAGTCCTGTTGGTGGGTCACATTGCCTTTTTATTTTTCTTTTTACTGACTTCTTTTTACTTGTTTCATTAGAAAGTCATCAGCTTCATTTTGACTTTCCCTTGGCACAGCTGGTTGAGCTGGTTGGTTGGTTCCTTTTGATATTTAAAGTATTGTCCTTATGTCCTTGGAGTCATCTCTGTGGATCAGAAGTCAACCTTAGCCTTACTGCTGTGTTTGGTGTTCTTGTAACTGGTTTTAAGCAGCCAGCATCTATGTCTGGTATTGGTTAGACTTTTTTCTCTGGGCAATAGCAGTTTGATTGCGATGTTATCATGAGATTCCCTTTGTGTTCCTCCAACACTTTCATATAATGTATAATACATATAGTATGTATTACATGTAGTGATTTATATGCTATATAATGAGTTATATGTAGATATAAATATAGCTATGACTCAATTCTATTTCCTCACTGCCTGACTAGGGTACTACACCCTTAAATCTCTAATTGTTGATACTGTAACCCATCCAGAGTTCCCAAACCCCTCCTAGTTTTTCTGCTCAAAGTCCAGTCAAGCAGCAAATGATCCTCTGGGTATCTTAGGACTCCACTCTGAAGAGAACGGCTCACGCTGAGAAGGTTGCTTTTGGCTCACTTCTTGGGGTCTTCCTCGAAGTCTTGGATAAACAAGTCCCATTTACATAGTTTTCTGTGGAGTACCAAGGTCCCTGTTGCTGTTGTTATCTTGTTTTCCAGGAGCCCTGAGCAAGAGTGTTCACTGTGCAAACAGTTTCATTGTAATAAGAAATGCAACTTCTAATCACAGAATTTTAATGATTATGTTAACCATTTAATTATCTTTGCTTTAACATTTTTTTAAAAATCCAATCATATTTCATCTTAACACTCTTCTTCCCCAGCACCTGACAGTGTGTCTGAAGGTGAGGACAACTTCCCCGTGAGCAGGGAAATGATGAAGACAGATGACTCCATTTAAAGGGCTTGAGTGTGTTGGCAAAATGCCCTTACTTTAACTATTCATTTTTTCCCCAAAGAAAAAAATAAATTAGATATATGTTTGGTTCACATCATTCTGGAAGAAACTTGAATGACTCGCCCTTGATTCTGAATCTAAGGCTCTTACAGGATGCCAGGGTTTTAGTGGGCTAAAGGACATTCTTTATAACATCTATTGTCTTTAAAAATCTATATGATAAAAGATGCAAGAATGAGTAAATGCAGTCCATAAAAAAAAAATCACTTTCAATTTACCCTGAATCTCTAAGACTAGCTAGACTTGATTTTTTTTTTTTTTGAACTCTTAACTTTCAAGGACTTTCAAATGATTTAGTCAATTTACAATATAGTTACCCAGGTTGGAAATCCCCAAGATCCAATAAAAGTATTGTAAAGGCAAAAGAGCCACCCTGGACAGGGATTAATAAGCTTTAAGAATGTATCTTATTTCCTTTGAGATAAAAATAATTTTTAAATGGAAATCACAAGATCACCTAGCAGGATCACTGGGATGACTTTTTTAAATACACTGAAGCTCACCAGGAATTCAGGATGCTGGGGTGTAAGTATATTTGCACATCTATCTAAAGACCCGCTCTTTAGATAAAGTCTTGCTTTGAGATCAATGTCCAAGATCTCTCTCTCTCTTCCCCCCAGACTTGTCCTTCATACGCCTTCTTGTTTGTTGATCTTGTGTTGATATGACATAAATTTCCCCACCAGATCATTTTGTTCACTAGTTGGCTTTTACTCTTTTTTCTTTTTTAATTATTAAGAAGTAGCCTACATTCCTCAAAATTCACCCACTGAATGTGGACACTGGATTTCAGCATGCTTATACCGTTACATATCTTACACCACAACCAACCATTGAATTTTGTCATTATCTGGGAAGATGTTGGGATCCTGAGCCACATCTCTCAGCTCTTCCTCTCCCTAGCTCTACTTCTTTTCACCTCCATAGAGGTGGACATTCTGCACCCCATGCCCTTTGTGACCAGTATCTTTGACAAACTCTCCTCAAAGGTCCAAAGGGTGAAAGTTATGCAAATAGCATATTTCAATAATTCACTTCATTTTATTGTCAAATAATATTCTGTTGTGTAGACATACACATTTTATTTGCCTATCTGATGGTCATTGGAGTAAATTTTGCTTTTTTTGAGATTTTTTTTATAAATAAATTTATTTATTTGTTGCAGCAGGTTACATCTCCATCATATTGTCCTCTTTCCCCCCTTCCCTGCCCCACCCTACCACTCTCTACCCCCTAACCCTTCCATCCCACTCCTCTGGAGTGGAGTGTCCCTACCTAACAGTCCCTTGCCCCAGTTCAGAAGTCATATGAGGGCCAAGAGCCTCCTCATACACTGGGGGCCTACAAGGCAGTACCACCAGTGAAAAGTGTCTCATTGCTAGGGAGAGAAAACTAAAAACAAACAAACAAACAAAAAGTCTATGTCCATGTTCCCTTTGGTGCATTGTTTGTAGTACAGATATCCTCTACTATATAGCTAAAATCCTACTATAAGTGAATAGATGCCATATGCATCCTTCTGAGTCTGGGTTAGCTCACTCAGGATGAGCTTCTCTAGTTCCATCCATTTGGCTGCAAATTGCATGATTTCATTGTTTCTGATGGCTGAGTAATATTCCATTGTGTAGATGTACCACAGTTTTTTAATCCATTCTTCGGTTGAGGGACATCTGGGTTGTTTCCAGTTTCTAGCTATTACAAATAAGGATGTTATGAACATAAATGAGGAAACTTCCTTATTATTCCGTGAGGAGTCATTTGGGTGTATACCCAGAAGTGGTATGGCTGGGTCCTGAGGCAAAGCTATTCCAAGTTTTCTAAGATATCACCATACTGACCTCCACAGTGGTTGCACAAGCCTGCACTCCTACCAGCAATGGGAGGAGGGTTCCCCTTTCTCCACACCCTTGCCAGCATGTGCTGTCATTTGAGCTTTAGATCTTAGCCATTCTGACAGGTGTGAGATGGAATCTCAGAGTCCTCTTGAGTTGCATTTCTCTGATGATTAAGGATGCTGAGCATTTCTTCAAGTGTCTCTCAGCCATTAGGGATTTCTCCTTTGTAAATTCTCTATTTAGCTCCATCCCCCATTTTTTGATTGGATTATTTGGTTTCTTGGCATTTAATTTCTTGAGTTCTTTGTAGATTTTAGATATTAGCCCTCTATCAGATATGGGGTTGGTGAAGATTTTCTCCCAGTTTGTAGGCTGCCATTTTGTTCGAATGACAGTGTCTTTTGCCTTATACAGAAGCTTTTCAGTTTCATGAGGTCCCATTTATTAATTGTTGGTCTCAGGTCCTGAGATGTTGATGTTCTGTTCAGGAAGTTGTCATCTGTGCCAATGAGTTCGAGGGTTTTCCCCACTTTTTCTTCTAGTAGATTTAGTGTGACCAGCCTTATATTAAGGTCTTTGATCCACTTGGACTTAAGTTTTGTACAAGGTGATAAGTATGGGTCTAATTTCATTCTTTTACAAGTGGACATCCAGTTGGACCAGCACCATTTGTTGAAGATGCTGTCCTTTTTCCATTGTGTGGTTTTGGCTTCTTTGTCAAAAATTAGGTGGCCATAGGTGTGTGGGTCCATTTATGGGTCTTCAATTCGATTCCATTTATCTACTGGTCTGTTTCTATACCAAAACCATGCTGTTTTTACTACTATTGCTCTGTAGTACAGCTTGAAATCTGGGATGAAAAAAACCACATGATAATCTCACTAGATGCAGAAAAAGCATTTGACAAAATCCAACACCCCTTCATGCTAAAAGTTCTGAAGAGAACGGGCATACAAGGACTGTACCTAGAAATAATAAAGGCAATATACAGCAAGCCAGTGGCCAACATCAAATTAAATGGAGAGAAACTTGAAGCATTTCCTCTAAACTAAGGGAAAAAACAAGGATGCCCACTGTCACCATATCACTTCAATATAGTACTTGAAGTTCTTGCTAGAGCAATAAAACAACTAAAAGAGATCAAGGGGATACAAATTGGAAACGAAGAAGTCAAACTATCCCTATTTGCAGGCAATATAGTAGTATACATAAGCGACCCCAAAAAATCCACCAGAGAACTCTTATGACTGAAAAACACCTTCAGCAAGGTGGCTGGATACAAAATTAATTCAAAAAAAATCAGAAGCCCTTCTTTATACAACAAACAAATGGGCTGAGAAAGAAATAAGGGAAACAACCCCCTTCACAATAGCCACAAACAATATAAAATACGTGGGGGTAACTCTAACCAAGCAAGTAAAGGACCTGTACAACAAGAACTTCAAACCCTTGAAGAAAGAAATGGAAGAGGCCTTTAGAAGATGGAAAGATCTCCCATGCTCATGGATAGGTAGGATCAACATAATAAAAATGGCCATCCTACCAAAAGCAATATATAGATTCTATGCAATTCCTATCAAAATACCAACACAATTCTTTATAGACCTGGAAAAAGCTATTCTCAATTTCATATTCTCATTCACAACAAAAAAACCCAGAATAGCTAAATCAATCCTGTACAATAAATTTCGCTTTTTGACTACTATGACTACGACTATAAATTTTACTTGAGTAATTTTGAATTTTTGCTTCAACATGGCTTCCTTTATTATGATGTGAACCCAGAAATTGATTGTATAGTGACTCTGCTTTACCATTTGTGGGTTTGCTGTGCCTTTGTAAAGCATCTACACCATATGACATTCCCACCAGTGTATAAGCATTGCAATCACTCTGTATTCTTGTTCACACTTTATAGCTAGTTGTGGCATTAGTCATGGCCATGCTACCAAATGTGAAGTGAGGTGACAATTCACCAAAGGTCTGATTTTCGTTTTTCCGATAGTTAGAGATGTTTGTCATCTCTGAGTGCTCATCAGCCATTGGCATATCTGCTTGGGAATATCTAGTCATATCTTGTAACAGATAGACAGCGTAATAAAAATTCAGTGAACATTGTGAACAGCATTACTCTAGTCAAGGGTACAATATAAACAACAGATGTCTGAATGTGCTTGAGCTTATTTTTGCCTTAATCTTCCTCTTCTGCCTTCTTTCTTCAGGGTGGCATTCTCGTTATTGTCCTCACATACTTTTTTCCAACCTCCTCACATACCTAAATATATACAAAATTTATTGTCTAGTTTTACTGAAACTAGCCATTATGAGGATGGAGTAGAAGAGATGGCTTGGTGCTCAAGAGCATGTACCCTTGCAGAGTTCCCAAAGTCTGCTCCCAGCACTAATGTCCAGTGGTTCACAGTTGTCATAAATCCTGTTCCAGAGGATCTGACACTCTCTTCTAGCCTCCACAGATACTGAAACTCACGTGCATATACTCACATGTATAGCACACATATATAAACACATAATTCAAATTTTAAAGAATGGTGTTATAAACTTTTTGTTTATTAAATGACATTTTCTAGTATCCATTTGTATTTTGATGCTGAGAGTTGTTGAATGAATGGTATCATACCTTTCTTGTTCCAAAAAATATTCTTCCTAAAGGACAGTGGAATTGTGCTTGCATTTTACAATGTGTGTCAGATGATATCTTGCATGCTGATCCCCTTCCATTTCCCATGTGTTTTATTGACCAAACCCTATGAAACATAGCATATCCCCAGAAATTAATTTTCTGTAGCCTACTTGATAAAAGAGCATTTAATTGTGTAGGGTCATGTGCATGTGTGTGCAGGTGTATGCACATGTGTGTGCCTGCACATGTGGAAGCGAGAGGTCAGTGTCGGCTGCTGTCCCTCAGATGCCACACACCATGTTTTGAGGCAGGGTCTCTCGCTGATTTGGAACTCACTGAGAAGGATATGCTCAGAGGATGGTGAGCCTGAGGGATCGGCCTGTCTCATCTCCCCGGAGCTGGGATTGCAAGGGACAGCCAGCATGCCCACCTTTCTTTTCACATGGGTCCTGGGACCAAGCCCATGCCCTCAAGCTGGAGCAACATTCTCAGCCTCCAAACACAGAATTAAACAGAACTTGTTTAATGTAATCCTCTCCACCCATGGTGAAGATGACACTCTGTATATACAGACTGGCCATTGGATTTCAAGTTTTACTAACTTTTCTCAAATAAATTTTATGTTGGTTGTTTGATTTTTCCTTATTTAATTGTAACAGCTTTTCAAAGCCTAAGATTTTATTTTTACTATACAGGCTACAAATAAAAACTTTTATACCTATAAATTACCTACATTATAATATTCTTCTTTACATTATAGGATTCTTTTTTACCTTAATGTAACTGTTCAGTTTTGCTCTGTACCATGTGTTTTAAAATGTTGTGTTTCTTCTGGGGGGTGGGGGTTTCAAGACAGGATTTCACTGTGTAGCCCTGGCTGTCCTGGGACTCATGCTGTAGTTCAGGCTGGTCTTAACTCACAGAGATCTACCTGCCTCTGCCTCCTGAGTGCTAGGATTAAAGACGTGTGCCACCACCTTACCATCTGGCAAATGTTCCCTTTTTTATTTTGAGTCTTGAACCCACCATCACCAGCTCTTGTTTGTGCCTTGGGGAGGGGTGTGTACTTCTGTCCTTCCATCACATGTTGGAAATGACATCTTCCCTTGGTGGTGGCCATCTGCGCCATCTTCATAACACACTGTGGCTCTCTGCTGCCTAAGTATGTTCCTGGCCTCCCAACGACAGATCCTGTAATTCCCTCTGCTTTATCCTTTTTACCAATACTGCTTGGGTGATTTTCAGTCTCTTATGATGTATACATTTTACAATTCACTTTTATGTTTTATTTCCTTTTTTTCACTATTTTGTAACAACTGAGGCTGTATGCCTTATAAGGAAACAGGTCTATTCAATTCACAGTATCATACACTGAAAGGCTAAACTTCCTAGGAAGGACCTATTTAGCTTCATCATTTTATTGTGGATAGCAGTGAGGACAGAGGTGAAAAAGAGACTACCTCTCAGATGGAGAAGGCCAAGGGGCAACAGGTCCCTCAGTTTATCTTAGGAATTTACACTTGCTTCTACCTCCTAAAGCGCCTACCAGCTAGCTCCCAATAGTACGACTCTGAGAACCAAGTTGCTAGTATTTGAACGTTTGTGGGAAGAGACATATTAGACCATATGAAAACCATAACACCAGATATTAAGGAAAACATAGCTTGAATTTTAATTAACACCTATATAACTGGGTTTGGGCCCAGACTCCCCTTGACTACAGTATCTTTCAACAGTTTTTCATAATGTCTGCCATGTTGATATGAAGTTTTGAACACATACTGTTACTTTTGTGTTTAAATCCTCTCTGATGTAAATGGTGTTTTAGCTACTTCTGATTACATTTGGTTGGTTTGCAAGGTTCCCAGGAACCAGGTAACATGCTAGGAGGGGGCTAAGCCAGCAGACCAGACATGTTCCTTTGTCCCTTATTTAAGCAGAGGCTGTCATAAAGAACTGGTTTTATTGTCGGCTTTCCACATCCAGCTTTTCTGGGTTAAGGAAGCCCTTAGTACCAGAAGTTCTTTTGAATGGATTAATGCATGCCACATTTTATTAAGGGCTCTGGATCTACTTTGATAACTAAATTTTCCCTTTTTAAATCTGATAGTGAGTTCATTAGCATCTAATGTTTTTTTCTTCTAATTGCCTATGTCTCCATGAGGAAACAAAACAAATTTGAAAAGTACATGTTTTAGTACAGTATCGACTTCTTTAATGCAATAAGACTTCACTTTTGGATCTTGAGAGTGTCCTGGTGTTTTGTTTCTGGCACCTGTCCTTGTGGTGCTGGAATCCACATCATCCCTGCTCAGTGACATAGGAAAGTAAAATGTCCCTCTTTTCTTACCTCTCTGTTTGGGGAAGTTTGGGCTTGTCTTTGAAGGCTGGGTGGAAGTCATCCGTAAAATTATCTGAGTTTGGTAGCATTCGCCTGTAAAATTATCTGGGGCTGGGAAATTCCCCTGGGAATCTTTTAAACCATTAACTTCATTCCTTTAATAAGATTATTTAGACCTCCACAGTCTTAAATCACTTGTGGCAGGGTTTTCCACTTAATAACTTTGACACTTTTGTAAAGATTTGTATTTTATCTGACATTTATAAAATAAAGAATTTTATCTAATATAATGAGCAATTAACATAATATTACATATTTCCTGAATTTTAATGTTACTCTGTGGAAACTTATTTTGATATTCTCATTTTCATTTCTTTTTTATGGTATTTACCAAGTTATGTTGTTTATTTTATCTATCTATTTTGAAGAATGGTACCTCCTGGTCCTCTGTGTGACCTATGAAATTTTAAGGACTTTGTCATTTTAACTTCCTTCCTTAATGCACACCGTCCTCTTTTTCTTGCATCTTTACACTTAATTTATTCTGCTTTTGTTTCATTGTATTCAATTTCCATTGTTCTTTCTCATGCCCTCACCCATTTTTGTCTCTTACTTAGTCTAAATTTTTATTAAAGCTTTTGATAAGAGTAAAAATAATAGATGTCGGTTAGGGGGATCCAAGATGGCGGCGGCTGGCGCGGACTTTTTTGATTTCGGGGTCAACAGTCACAAGGCGGCAAGTGTTGCAGGACACTGTACAAAGGGCAGGACCCCTTCTAAATCTCACCCAGCTACACAGGGACCATGGAAGATGCCTGGGCAGGATGCCCTTTCCAACTCTCAACCACGCTAGGAAGGCTCTGGACCCGGGAATGGGGATAACCCATCCCCCAAAAAGGAGAGACCCCCAGTAAGTTCCAACCTAATACCCAGCTGGCAGATTCAGAAACCACGCAGAGATAATCCCCACCATGCTGGGCACTCCCAGGTCTCACACAGACAATCCAATTATCTGGGAAAGGTTGCAACTCTTGGAAGTGAAGTAGCTCCCCTACAAAGTGCCTTCAGATCCCAGTCTGTGACGTCACTGGCCAGCTCCCAAGCCTCGGGAGCGGCAAGGCTATTGGAGCTGAACTGCAGATTTACCCCCTACAGGAACCAACCCCCGGCAAATTGTGAGATATTTGAAACTGTCCTATATCGAACTTTTGTACTAGTAAGGGCCCTTCTGGTGGGGAATCAGAGCTTACTTGTGCAAAGCTCCGCCACCTGAATTAATTAGGTAACCACCTGGGAGGCAGGACTGAATGACTCACTTATAGGGGTGGAGTAAGGCAACTCCTACACAACAGTGCCCCTTTGGACCCAAGTCCAGAAGACAGCAAAAAAAAAAAAAAAATTCCACATGGCCAGAGGCCAGAGACAAAAAAAAAAAAAAAACAGAGCGAAATGTCTCCAACAAAAGAAAGCAACGCTATTCCGTCCAGCCCGAACCACCTCACCACAACTGAAACACATGAAAATGATGACAATTCTACATTATGGAAAGTGATAAAATCCCTTCAAGAAGAACTTAAAAATATGAAGGAATTCAAAGAAGCCACAATTCTACAAGTCAAAACAACGAATAACATCATTAAAGAGCTCTAAGCCAAGGTGACCCAGCTTGAACAGGAAAAGGATAAAGCAATGAAAGATCTCCAGACAAAAACAAGCAAACTGGAGAAGGAAATGTACAAAACGAACACTACCATTCAATACATGAAAATAGAAATGGAAACAATAAAGAAAACACAGTCAGAGTTAAAAGAGGAAATGGAGAATCAAGAGAAGAGAACAGGAACTACGGATGTGAGAATGAAAAATAGGATGCAAGAGATGGAAGACAGGATCTCAGGCATGGAAGATTCGATGGAAGAAATCAGTACAACATCCAAAGAAAATGAGAAAGCTAAAAAAATCTCTCACCCACAACATCCAAGAAATCAAGGACTCAATGAAAAGACGGAACCTAAGAATTATAGGCATAGAGGAAAGAGAAGACTCCGGACTCCATGGCCCAGGAAATATCTTCAACAATATCATAGAAGAAAACTTCCCAAACCTAAAGAAAGAGATGCCAGTAAAAATCCAAGAGGCTTAGAGAACACCAAACAGATTAGATTAGAAAAGAAACTCCTCTCGCCACATAATAATAAAAACTCCAAATGTAGAGAACAAAGAAAGGATATTAAAAACTGTAAGAGAAAAAGGCCAAGTCACATACAATGGCAGACCCATCAGAATCACACCTGACTTCTCCTCAGAAACTTTAAAAGCTAGAAGGGCCTGGACGGATGTCCTACAAGCCCTGAGAGAGCATAGGTGCCCAGCCAGACTACTATACCCAGCAAAACTCTCTATCAACATAGAAGGAGAAAACAAGATATTCCATGACAAAATCAAATTCAAACAATATCTCCTCACAAACCCAGCCCTAAAGAAGATCCTAGAAGGAAAATTCCAACACAGAGAAGAAAACTACACCCAAGAAAACAGAGGAGATAGAAACCTCCACAGAAACTAAACAAAAGGAAACACAAGACGACCATCTATACCAAAATAATAGGAAATAACAACCCCTGGTCACTAATATCCATCAACATCAATGGACTCAACTCACCAATAAAAAGACACAGACTTACAGACTGGATCCGTAAACAAGACCCATCTTTTTGCTGTATACAAGAAACACACCTCACTATTGAAGATAAACACTACCTCAGAGTAAAGGGCTGGGAAAAGGTCTTCCAAGCAAATGGACCCAGGAAACAAGCTGGAGTAGCCACCCTAATATCAAACAAAATAGACTTCCAATTGAAGTTAATAAAAAAAGACAGAGAAGGGCATTACATACTCATTAAAGGAAATATCCACCAAGAGGTCATCTCAATATTGAACATCTATGCCCCAAATACAAAGGCACCTACATTTATAAAAGAAACGCTTCTAAAACTTAAATCGCACATCGATCCAAACACTTTAATAGTGGGAGACTTCAACACCCCACTCACAACTATGGACAGATTATCAAGACAGAAGCCAAACAGAGAAATAATGAGTCTAACAGAGATCATGAACCAAGTGGACCTAACAGATCTCTACAGAACGTTTCACCCAAACACAAAAGAATACACCTTCTTATGAGCACATCACGGAACCTTCTCCAAAATCGACCATATAGTTGGACACAAAGATAGCCTCAACAGATACAAGAAAACCCCTTGTATCTTATCAGACCACCATGGAATAAAGCAGGACTTCAATAGCAAAAGAATCAACAGAAAGTCTACACTCACATGGAAATTGAACAACTCTGTACTAGAGGACCACTGGGTCAGGGAAGAAATAAAGAAGGAAATCAAAGACTTCTTAAAATCCAACGAAAATGAAGACACAAAATACCCAAACTTATGGGACACAATGAAAGCTGTGCTATGAAGAAAGTTCATAACACTAAGTGCCTTCAAAAAGAAAATTGTGACAGCTCATATTAGCGAATTAACAGCTAAACTGGGTGAATTGGAAAAAAAAGAAGCAAACACTCCCAAGAGGAGCAGAAGGCAGGAGATCATCAAACTTAGGGCTGAAATCAACAACTTAGAAACAAAAAGAACTATACAAAGAATCAATGAAACCAAGAGTTGGTTCTTCGAGAAAATCAACAAAATAGACAGACCCTTAGCCAAATTAACTAAAAGACAAAGGGAGAAAACACAAATCAACAAAATCAGAAATGAAAAGGGTGAAATAACAACAGACATTGAGGAAATTCAGAGAATATTTGGATCCTACTTTAAAAATCTATACTCCACGAAATTTGAAAACTTAAGTAAAATGGACAATTTTCTTGAAAGATTCCACCTACTGAAGCTAAATCAAGATCAGATAAACAGATTAAACAGCCCTATAACCCCTAAGGAAATAGAAATAGTCATTAAAAATCTCCCAACCAAAAAAAAGCCCAGGGCCAGATGGCTTTAGCATGGAATTCTACCGGACCTTCAAAGAGGAGCTAACACCAATACTTTTCAAACTCTTTCACAAAATAGAATCTGAAAGAACATGGCCAAACTCATTCTACAAGGCCACAATCACCCTGATTCCTAAACCACACAAAGACCCAACAAAGAAAGAGAACTTCAGACCAATCTCCCTCATGAACATAGATGCAAAAATACTTAATAAAATACTAGCAAACCGAATTCAAGAACACATCAAAAGTATCATACACCATGATCAAGTAGGATTCATCCCAGGGATGCAGTGATGGTTCAACATACCAAAGTCTATCAACGTCATTCACCATATAAACAAGATGAAAGAAAAAAACATGATAATCTCGCTAGATGCAGAAAAAGCATTTGACAAAATCCAATACCCCTTCATGCTAAAAGTTCTGGAGAGAATGGGCATACAAGGGCCGTACCTAGAAATAATAAAGGCAATATACAGCAGGCCAGTGGCCAACATCAAAATAAATGGAGAGAAACTTGAGGCATTTCCTGTAAACTCAGGGACAAGACAAGGATGTCCACTTTCACCATATCTCTTCAATATAGTACTTGAAGTTCTTGCTAGAGCTATAAGACAACTAAAGGAGATCAAGGGGATAAACATCGGAAACGAAGAAGTCAAAGTATCCCTATTTGCAGATGATATGATAGTATACATAAGCGATCCCAAAAATTCCACCAGAGAACTCTTACAGCTGCTAAACACCTTCAGCAAAGTGGCTGGATACAAAATTAATTCAAAAAAATCAGAAGCCCTTCTTTACACAACAAACAAATGGGCTGAGAAAGAAATAAGGGAAACAACCCCCTTCACAATAGCCACAAACAACATAAAATACCTGGGGGTAATTCTAACCAAGCATGTAAAGGACCTGTACAACAAGAACTTCAAGCCCTTGAAGAAAGAAATGGAAGAGGCCTTTAGAAGATGGAAAGATCTCCCATGCTCATGGATAGGTAGGATCAACATAATAAAAATGGCCATCCTACCAAAAGCAATATATAGATTCAATGCAATTCCTATCAAAATACCAACACAATTTTTTATAGACTTGGAAAGAGCTATTCTCAATTTCATATGGAACAACAAAAAGCCCAGAATAGCTAAATCAATCCTGTACAATAAAAAAACATCTGGAGGTATTACCATCCCAGATTTCAAGCTGTACTACAGAGCAATAGTTGTAAAAACAGCATGGTATTGGTATAGAAACAGACCAGTAGATCAATGAAATCGAACTGAAGATCCAGAAATAGACCCACACACTTATGGCCACCTAATTTTTGACAAAGAAGCCAAAACGGCACAATGGAAGAAGGACAGCATCTTCAACAAATGGTGCTGGTCCAACTGGATGTCCATTTGTAAAAGAATGAAGTTAGACCCATACTTATCACCTTGTACAAAACTTAAGTCCAAATGGATCAAAGACCTTAACATCAGGCCGGTCACACTAAATCTACTAGAAGAAAAAGTGGGAGAAACCCTCGAACTAACTGGCACAGGCGACAACTTCCTGAACAGAACACCAACAGCTCAGGACTTGAGATCAACAATCAATAAATGGGACCTCATGAAACTGAAAAGCTTCTGTAAGGCAAAGGACACTGTCATTCAAACAAAACGGCAGCCTACAGACTGGGAGAAAATCTTCACCAACCCCACATCTGACAGAGGGCTAATATCCAAAATCTACAAAAAACTCAAGAAATTAAATGCCAAGAAACCAAATAATCCAATCAAAAAATGGGGGACGGAGCTAAATAGAGAATTCACAAAGGAGAAATCCCTAATGGCTGAGAGACACTTGAAGAAATGCTCAACATCCTTAATCATCAGAGAAATGCAACTCAAGACGACTCTGAGATTCCATCTCACACCTGTCAGAATGGCTAAGATCAAAAACTCAAATGACAGCACATGCTGGCGAGGGTGTGGAGAAAGGGGTACCCTACTCCATTGCTAGTGGGAATGCAGTCTTGTGCAACCACTATGGAGGTCAGTCTGGCGATATCTTAGAAAACTTGGAATAGCTCTGCCTCAGGACCCAGCCATACCACTTCTGGGTATACACCCAAATGCCTCTTCTTGGAATCATGAAGAAGTTTCCTCATCTATGTTTATAGCAGCCTTATTTGTAATAGCGAGAAACTGGAAACAACCCAGATGTCCCTCAAACGAAGAATGGGTTAAAAAATTGTGGTACATCTACACAATGGAATATTATTCAGCTATCAGGAACAATGAAATTATGCAATTTGCAGCCAAATGGGTGGAACTAGAAAAGCTCATCCTGAGTGAACTAACCCAGACTCAGAAGGACACATATGGCATCTATTCACTTATAGTAGGGTTTTAGCTATATAGTAGAAGGTGTCAATACTACAACTAACACACCAAAGGGAACTTGGACATAGACTTCTTATTTTTAATTTACATTTTTTATTTATTTTTATATATTAGTCATATTTTTTTCTATTTTTTAGTCTTTTTAATCTATTTGTCTGCTTATTTGTTTGTTTGTTTTTTAGTTCTCTCTTCCGGGCAATGAGACACATTTCACTGATGGTACTGCCTCGTAGACCCCCAATGAATGAGGAGGATCTTGGCCCTCATATGACCTCTCAACTGAGATGAGGGACTGTTATATAAGGACACCCCACCCCAGAGAAATGGGATGGAAGGGTTAGGGGGTAAAGAAAAAAAATGAAATGTGATGTTTGGGCCTTTTACTACTAACTGTCATAAACTCTTTAGGATAATTAAGAAATGCAAACTAATGGTTATGCAAACCGGTCATTCTGTTAGGTACTATGACAGCCTATTATAGTTACTTTCTAAGCTGATCAGAAATAAACCTGCTAAGAGACAAGCAACATCTGCTTACCCTAATATAAGAGATAGATAGGGCCTCTTCAAAAACCTCAAGATATCTGCAGAATGTGGCATTCAAAGATGTTTTAGTAACTTTAGATTTTTTTATATCAAGACATATCAACTCCTGACAGCACCCCCTATTCTCCTCCAAGTAGAAGATGAGCATCAAAGAATCTCCAGTGGGAGATGATTGAATTAGTCGCAAGCCTATCTCTTGGTAGGAAAAGCCCCTTGCTCCAACTGTAGACAGAATGCTGTCCAAAAAGGACAAAACTGGAAGCAGGTAAGTCGACAGCCTAGCTCTGTCAAGACAGGGTAGGTAAGTCCTTCATAACCCCTGCTCTACAATCAATGTCTGTCAGAGAAGCGGGGCCAAAAGACTGAAGAGCGATGCTGTAATGTATGGAGAGAAAATGGGAACTCTCCAGGCAGCCACTGGTATGTCATTTCTTAGTTTGGGAAGCTGCAGACCCTGTACTTCCTATAACATCAGATATATTTATCCCTCTCAGGTCTCTGAGGTGATTGAAGTACAGATAGATAGAGTCTCATAATTAAATTTTGAGTTGTTTAGGAGTCAAGAGAGTGTTATACATCTAAGAAGATACTTTCAAAATTGTGTTGCGATTAGTATGAATGTTGAGTCAGATATAGAACTTTAAACTCATGGAGATGTTTAGATAGTAGAATGTTAAAGTCAGGTACCAAATACATAAGGACTGGTCATTGGGAAAGTACGTTAAGCCATATAACCCTCATAACTGTGGCCTAATTACCTCTGTTGTACTGTATTGTATTTATTATTATAAGAGAAAGAGCCATTTGTTGGACTGAAAGGAGAAACTGTAGGGGGAAATAAGATATACCTTAAACTTAAAAGAAAAAAAAGGGAAGAGGATGGGGGGTTGAGGGTGGGAGGGTGGGACTGGAGGGGGAATAGGGAGAGGACTGCGATTGAGATGTAACTTGAAGAAATAAAAAATAAAGGAAAAAAAGAAAAAAAATAGATGTAAACTGTGACATTTTCACATATATATTTATGTGAAGTATATATATATATGTATATATATTATTACACCTAGCTCCCTTCCTCCCTCTTTAAATTTCTTGATTGTCTCCATCCTCTCCTAAAGAGGCTTCTTTCTGATTTCTACAAACATGCACACACACACACACACACACACACACTCTGTGCCCTCTCTTGATCATCCTTCATTCTATTTAAATCCCTTTCTTCCTGACATGATCCATCTTCTACTATCATATCTTATATAAATATTCTTCATCTAGAATCTGCATATGTAAGAGAAAGAGAGAGAATACAATCCTAGTGCCTCTAAGTCTGGCTTCTTTGCTTAGCATGATGTGCTCCAGTTCTGTCCATCTCCTTAGAAATGATATGGTTTCATTTTTCCTGCCCTGAAAGACAAGCACATTCTCAGAAAGATTCAAGTACACCAAACACACCCTTTGTCTGACGCCACATTGAAGGATTCTGAGAGGAACAAGGAAGGACAGAGGCCAAGATGAGGATCAAAGAAAAACCCAATTAAGAGCAAAGTCTGAGAGGCCACAAGCCACCGATGAGATAGCTGTGGCTGTTTGTCTGACTGTGTGCCTGGGGCCTGAGTGTGGAGCTTGTGAGTCCTTGCTACCTCTGTGCAATACAGACAGTTGAGCAGCCACAGCCCAGACTCCTGCATCAGCTTCCCTCCTGAAGACAGGGTCGTGAGATATCCTCCAAAAGGAATGCACTTTAGTGAATCATGCAGCACTGGAGCCAATGGGCAAGAAAAGACAGACCCTAGAATTCAAGACAAAGCTCCATGGAGTTCCCTAATTAGAGAGGCCTTCAGGACTCTCTGGAATGTGACTGAGGGGCAGTGGCTTGCTCTGAGGTCCCAGTCTAAAACTAATTCACAAACTCATTCACAACAAGACTGTTTGACTGGTTTGAGAAAAGACAAAAAGCAAACATCTAATGATCCCAACGGCTGAACCAATCTTAGGGTGATCTCCCCTCTGTAAGGCTGCCGGGCTTTTTCCTCCCATGTAGCCAATTAGTAGCACTAATGGGACAAGACTCAGATTAATTACCGCACAAGCCAACCTCTAATGTGTTCCTCCAGTTACTCTCAGCAGCCTGCCTGTCAAGCAGGCTTTAAGAGCATCAAGGAAACAATAGAGCAGATCGATGTGGGCAACGTAGCCCCTTCCCTCATGGCATGTACCTCTGGCACATGGGAAAAGGCTGCACCAGGCCAGCAGTCACTGAGGACACTTAGGAGGAAGACAGTGGATAATGGGTGAGATGAGATTAATCACCCACTGCACTTACCGCCCCTGGATCAATTAGTTATAAAATGACCTGGCTCATATGACCACTCTTAGCAACTGTTTTAGCCTTAGTGAGAGCTAAATGTAGGCGATTACAATTTTGCAAGTGATGTGTCTGTGTGTGTGTGTGGATCTATCACATGTGCAAATGCAAACTTGGGAGTATATGTGTATTCATATGGGTATACACACTCATGGGTGTGTGTACATGGAGAGGCTGGAGGTTAGCTTCAGGTTCTGTCCCTCAACAGCCATGAACATTCACTTCTGAGAAGGCTCTCTCACTATGACCTGGAACTGACAGATTAAGTTAGGTTGGCTGGGTTAGCAAGCCCCAGGGATCCACCTACCTCTGCCTCCAAAGCCCAGCCTCCGGATTATCACCTGGCTTTTCATGTGGGTCGGAGGGTCAAACCTAGATCATTAGGCTCCTGTGGGAAGACCCTTCCTGTAACTAACATTCTGACTATTGACAAGCTGCAGGCACACCCTGCAGAGGCCTACAGCTCTGCCTGTCTCATGCATGGAAATGGCCTTAGAGGTTAGGAAAGCAGGTTCACCTGTATTTCTTGGTACAGTGTGGTCTTTGCCAGGATAGACTTTCCAGTCACTTCATGCCCTGTGTGTACTCCACCCCTTAAACACATGTGTGGGATGGCAGAAGCAAATCACAGCTATTGGAGCTCTATGTACAAGAGGGCAACAAAACAGGCCCAGAGGAAGGCTGTGCAAGTCTACCTGCCTGGTGACTGCAGTGACCAGACAGATACCCACAATGTTAAGGTACATGGCCATAACTCCTTCCTGAAAGGACTCTAAGACCTGCTCCTTCAAAGAGGGCTCTGGGTCCAAATGCAACTGTTCATTTTGAACAGAATCCTAATGTGTTCCCTTGGCTTTGGTGCCCTGAACCTATGCTCATTACAAAGTGTGGTAACCTACCTTTTAGAGCACACCTGTCAGGAACAAACATGTGAGGTAGTTTAGTCTTGGGGTTTTATGATCCCCAGAGACACCAAGTCTGCCTCCAGCTCCTTGGATGCAGTAAGTGCAGCACTGGCATTTTTAAAAGATTTATTTATGTATATGTGTGCATGTCTGCATAAAGTTGATATGTGCCACAAGTATTCAGGAGCCTAAAGAGGCCAGAAGAAGGGGACAGATCCCCTGGAGCTGTAATTACAGGCAGCTTTGAGCTGCCATATGCCAAGCGTACTAAACCATCTCTCCAGCCTCTCTGTGCAGGGTTTTAACTGGTTGTTTCATAGAAAGAATGTAAGGTCATTTGTAATAATTATCAGCATACAGACGTAAAATGTATTATTTTATTTTTGTTGTTGTTGTCTAGAATATTAAAATATTTTGAGTTCCTTCTGAATTGTCTTGGTCTTCCAGGCAAGCCTGACTTGGCACAGTATGGACTTCAGTGAGCCCAGATGCCTGAATTTGGGACCCAGAGGTTCCCAGGGTGGACAGTGAGTGACCCACTCCTCTCTGACTAAAGCTGTATAATGACTGAAGGTACTTAATTTGCAAGGTTTCTAAAGAAAGGAAAGAAAGCTAAAGAAAGGGAAAGAAAAGAAGTGAGCATGGGGACTAGACAGCCCTTGCTAGGAAAGTGCAACTGGGTCTTCACATCTGCATTCTCACAGCGCCACCTGCTGGGAGCCTGGAGTAGACGTGTCATTAGACTGGAAGATTCAGAGAAACTCAAAGCTCTGCAGAAGACAAGTTATACCTCACCGCTGTATTCTGACTCAATAACATGGTTCTTCACAGGCATAATTGATCACAGTTCTAATTGGAGGAGGAAACACCCAGTAGATGATGAAACAGCCACAGAAGTCCAAGACAGAGCTCTCCTTTTAAATGGATAGAAACCAGAAAGGCGAAGCGCTAGCATTTTCAGAACTGCTTTAGGGGATATTATGCTTCTTGCAATGTGGCACAGAGCAGCAGTCATCAACAGTTACACGCTGCCTTTTAGGAAGTGCTGGGTTTGAAGGCCCCAAAGAAAATTTAGAAGTGATGTGAGGAGCCCTGTCACATTGATGGACCACACTGCCACTGCGCCTGTCTACTGTGACATTATCTACTGCCAGGTGTTTCCCACACCTGACTCGATGCCTGTTTTTATCCATTGAGAATCTCCCCTTCGCCTGTGTGTCTCTGTGCAAAACACGCAACTTCTGCAGCAGCGGAGAATGTTGTGAACGTGTTTGTGAATTAGTTTTAGACTGGGACCTCAGAGCAAGCTACTGCCCCTCAGTCACATTCCAGAGAGTCCTGAAGGTCTCTATAATTAGGGAACTCCATGGAGCTTTGTCTTGAAATCTGTGGTCTGCCTTTTCTTGCCCATTGACTCCAATGCTGCCCTGTAGCTTTCCACGTAAATAGGTTTAACAGCACAAAAGATTAATGGAAGCCTCAGAAATGATGCTGAAGTTTGGGGGATCATGGTGATGCTTCGGGACCCCAGTGTGGGAATGGCTTCAGAGTCTCCTCCAGCTGAGTCATGCTGTGCAAGAGGTGTGTTCTTACAGGTCAGCTGGGGGGTCTCAGTTAATGTCCAGGGTCCACTGGGCTGCTGTTACAGGGGCTGCACAGGGGCACTTGCCACTATCCACAGGCAGCACTGTTGTCCCTGCCTAGCTATAGAGGGCAAGAAATGCCACACACCTCTGAGCTCTGCAGCTTGGAGATGTTTAGGCAGCTACCCTGGCTCCATCAATCAACAGTGCAGCCACTGTCCCCTGCTGGACAGCCAGTCTCATAGCACAGGATGCTGCAAAGCTAGAAACAGACACTTTGGGCCCCAGATAGTTTACAGAAGATCACTTAGCAAGGGGGGGAGGGGGTCTCAATCATGGACTCTGTTGCCTGTTACTGGGACACTTTACCCTAGCTGGGATCTTAGACTTCATGAGACTGGTGAACTGAGGGGGTTGATATGTGGGGGTCTCCCTCACCCAAAGAGAAGGATAAGAGGGAAAAGGGAAAGAGGATATGAAGGTGGGACCAGGAGGGGAGGAGGGAGGAGGTTGGGATCGAGATCCAACTTGAATTAATAAATAATGTAAAAAAAAGAAAGAAAGAAAGAAAGAAAGAAAGAAAGAAAGAAAGAAAGAAA
>CAJQZJ010033660.1:1654307-1675120 GCA_907164525.1 Lophiomys imhausi | reverse complement strand
AAAGAAAGAAAGAAAGAAAGAAAGAAAGAAAGAAAGAAAGAAAGAAAGAAAGAAAGAAAGAAAAGAAAAGAAATACCCTACTCCTATAATTGAATATCATGAATTTTTATCTCCAATAATTCACTGAATCAGTCCAGGCTTTAAACAGTTGATAGTCCCGTACTGTGTTTTCTAAGGGTGTGTATGTTTTGAGGAAGCATCACTTAGAATTCTAGTCTGCCTTCTATAGAATTCAATTCTCCTGGTTACTTCACTTGTATGATGTTTCTCCCCCCCCCCCAAAAAAAAGTGGTGATTTGTTTCAGAATGGAGATCAGTGATTAGTCAGAAGTGAGATCATACATCTACCTGGACTCAATCCTGCATTGGGACCCATGTCAGGAACATATTTTCAAAGCTGGGGCAGCAACTAGAAGTTCACGGAAATGTCACATCTGCCTGTCTGCTATTGTGAGCAGTCCCTAAGAAAGCAGGACGCCAGATTCAAAAACACAGGTCAGTGGCCCTTTCAAAATTATCAAAGGATGTAAATTAAAGAAGAAAATTCTTTCAAAAAGGCAAGCAACTCTCAAATAAATATCTGGGCTGCTGCAGCGGCTATTGACTTGCTTCATAAGCCCAGTTGTCCTCACTACTGTCCCTCAAAATCCACCTTCCACTGCTACAAATAAACTTGCTGATTCAAATGCACCCCAGGTGGGTTTGTTGTGTGTATTTTTTTTCCAAGGTGATAAAATAACACCAGTGGATAGTCTGCCATTTCCACAGGCCTTAAGTACAACATACTGTAATGCATCGCCAACCATCTCTAAACTCTTCTACAGACTTACTATGACTGCTGTACCCCTTCACCATTTGTTCCCACACCAATCCTGTAGCCCTTGTAACCACCAACATAATTTCTGCCATGACAGCAACCACTCTCCTTCTTCAGATGAGGGGAGTCACAAGTCTTTGCTCTTTGTGCCTGGCTTGGGTTCAGCTGTATATCAGAATTGCTTTCCTTTTGCATTATACCAGTATATCATGTCTGTACATCCAGCCATCAAGAGATGTTCAAGTTTCTCCCACATCTTTGTCATGGTGAGTAGGTCTACTGTGACTAGCCAGGGTCTTGATGACAGGGTGGTTCATGGCTTTTATCTACACACAAGTGATCTTCATAGCATGTACAAACCTAAAATGACAATTGCACATATTCCAGCAATGGCACAATAAAACCCTTGAAGATCGTGGGCTTCTAAGATGATATTCATCTTAGATGTTTTTACTTTGCGATTTCCTAATAAGAGGAAAACACAAAAAGCTGTCATTTATAAATCTAAGATTGAGGGAGTGTAACCGAACTTTTAAATTATTATTTAACACTTATTTATTTATTACTAAATTCACTTATAACAAACACCAACAATTTCTTAACTATTAATCCTATAAATTCCTACAACCCCTTTAACCTATCCACTAAACCTATTGATAATTATAACAACTACTTTCATAACCTTTTAGAATGATACAGTCTCTGGGGCAGGTCCTCAGTCGTCAGGAACACAGTCTTTGTTGTAGATTCTTTAACACACTTAGCAGTCCTTTTTCTGGATCTCTCAGATGCAGGTTCGTCAGGTTAAGTTGGTTATTTCAGTCTCACCTTAAATAAGGCTTCATGCTTTCTTCTCTGTGGGAAACTCCAGCCGTCTGCAGGCCAACTTACTTCTTTTGAATCAGGAACTCAGCTGCTCTGCCTCAGTCCTTAAAGCCAGGCACTGTTTCCTTTAGGCCACTGTTTGGACAGATCAAACCCCTCTAGGCAAAAGCTGAGCCACAGGGTCCAGTCCTTGGCCTTTTGGTGTCTTCCTCAGGCTTTCTTTGCTCACCGGCTTCTTTCTGCTTCAGGGAGAGAGCTGGCCATCAATGGCCAGCCGTTTTTTCAGCAGGACCCTTGGAGCTCTCTAGCATCAGGGGCCTCTTCTCTTCTGGGCTCCATGCACTGTCCTCAAATAGGAGGAACTCTGCCTCAGCTTAATTTGGGCTCCGCCCACTTAGCAGCTGAAAACAATGTCAGGCCAGATACTTTGTTTCTTCAATTCTATTGAGTCTTTCCTGTTTTCCTGACTTCAAACTTGTTTTTCAGTCTATTGAGTCTTTCCTGTTTTTGCTGACTTGATGCTGACAATGCTCTTCAGGCCCCGAATTAAGAGACAGTATCAGAAACTCCTATATATTTCCTAAATCTAATTTATCTAACTCCTACAAGGGAGTGTGAGGTTAATCCAGGGCAATATCCACCCCCTGCCAGCTGACTCTGCTCAGGACAGAAGTAGCCGACCCCACTGGTCAGGAGTCACAGGTGAAGACAATAGGAAAGATCTGCCTCAGCCTAAGGCCTGCTTCGCAGTCAAGGGTACAGGAGCTGTGACAGTCTCATCTCTGAAAGTCTTCCATCTGGGTGAAATGAAAATATATGCAAAATGCCATGGCCATTGCGACAGTGGAAAGTCCCTCTGGAGGGGAGAGCTACCATGAGATGGCCTCTGAGGTAGGAGTTACCCAGGAGAAAAGAAGTGCACACTATCTCACGCAGACATGAAATGCACAAAGGTGTAGCCAAACAGCAGCATACACTTGAGGAATGGCTAGTTATATGTAGCTGCTGGAAGAGCAAAGTGGAGAGAGAAAAGGTGTTTGCACATGTGTGGACACAGAGGGCAGTACAGAGGACATTGGCTTTAGTCGTGATGGGTACAGACACACAGGAGGAAGTGGGCCTGGAAGGCTTAGAATGGGATCTACATTTAGACACATTCTACTGTGGAGAGCTGAGGCCAGGGACAGTGAGGGTGATGACGGCCACAGTATCACATGGACACTTGAAGGAGATAGGGTCAAGGACATGAAGCAAGTGCTAAACGGGGGCCTCCAGAAGACAGACGGCGGGCCCCAGACATTGAGGAGAGCCTGCATACTCATAAATGGATAGGTAAAGGTTTACCCTTATTGGGGGTCCCAGTTAAAAACAGCACTGAGAGTTTATATAATAATAAACCATGGAGAGAGGGTTTGTTGACTCTGGAAACCTCCATAAGTATCAGAGAGCCAGGAATTGATGCTCAACATTGAGCCGTGCAAGACTTTCCTACTCCTGACCTTCAAGGACTGATCCCTACAGTCATTTCTCTGTCTGGTGCTCAGCCCATCACTGAAAGCTCATGAAGGTCTCACTTCATAATGTGAGCTTTTGTTTCAAACATGCTGAGCAAAAGGCATGATTTTACTGTACCAGCCGGTTCTGTTATCGCCACAAAATATTCAAAACAGTCAACTTAAGAATAGTTAACTAACTCACAGTCTTGGAGGTTGCCAGACATGGTTGGTTGGCTTTGGGTCTGTAGAGAGGCTCAGCTTCAAGGCAAGAACCCTTGACAGAACACAACTGTTCACCTCACAGTAACTAAGAAGAAAAAGAAAAGAGGAAAGGTTAACTTCCTCTCTCTAGGCTCCACTTCCTGACAGTTATGCAACTTTCCAATGGCTACTTGGGCTGAGGACAGCAGTCCACCCTGCCTCACAACATGGAACAGCTTTGTTAATCGTAGTTTTTAAGTGTTATTCTTTGTAAACATGTTCTCACTACAATATGGTAACTAATAATCACTTCTACTTTACCCTTTTCATCCAATGTCATTTCCGGTCTAAGTTCTATAATTGTTTATTATTAAATTAAAATGCAGTACCTTAAATTTTTCTGTCTCTGCCTTAATAACCCATAAAGGTACAGTGTCAGACAGGCTTTGAGTTTGAGAATTCTGGACATGAATATGTACCCTGTAAGAACATCACAGCAACAGAACCCCATGCCAAAATAAAATTAAAAAAAAAAAACAAGTCAGAAACATAATTCTGATGGTGGGGGAAGGAATTAGTACATCAAACACAAACCTTCACCAGGTAACCCCTCCAGGGCTAATAAATCCATTCTAATAATAGTCTGCAGCTTGGTGTTCTGGGTGGGGAATTCTGTGCATCTTCCCATCAAATGTGGAAAAGTTGAAGAAGAAAACTACCCTATGGTAGGATGGGGAGATGGCCCGGTGGGTAAAGTTGTCACACAAGCATGAGGGCCTGAGTTTGATCCCAAGAACCCACATGGAAATGCTGAGCATGGTGGCACATGCCTGTACTCCCAGGGCTAGGTAGATGGACACAGTGCATCTCAAGGACTTGATGGGCAGCCAATCCAGTTAAATCTGAGAGTTCCAGGCCCATGACAAACCCTATCTCAAAAAACTAAGCTGATGGCATCTGAGGCATGACACCCGAGGTGATACTCTGTCTTTCAAACACATGTGAACATATGTGCACCTACACACACACAGACCACACACACACAAGACCCTAGCACTCTGAATGCCTTGGACTCAGCTATAATTCAAGTCAACTTCAGACCTGCCTTGATGTTACTATTGGCATAGTTTGCAGCTCAATATTTTAATTCCATCTTTTTTTGGGTTACAAAAGCCATAAAAATAGGTTTTAGGTATTAAACATACACTACACAAATTCATGTCACCATGGAAAATACTCTTGCCTGGCCTTAGGATTAAATTCTATAGCTAATTACCTTCCTGTGGGATTAGTGATCATTAATTTAGCTTGAAGGCAAAAATAGTCCCTTGATCCAATTAAAGCTTGAAATAAAATTTGGCAAGGCCTATTCCAGAATTTTTTCTACAACTCACTGCTGAACTTTTAACTGTCAATGTGGTTACTCTCTTTGTCCAACTGAATATGGAGAGTATATGAGGAGCCCTGACCGAGGAGCCATGTGGGAGGGAGGAGTTGTCTTAGCTAGGGTTACCATGGCTATGAGAAAACACCACAGCCAGAAGCAAGTTGAGGAGGAAAGGGCTTATTTGGCTTGTATTTCCACATCATAGTCCATCATTAAAGGAAGTCAGGGCAGGACTAAAACAGGCCAGGGATCTGGAGGCAGGAGCTGATCCAGAGGCCATGGAGGGGCGCTGCTTACTGGCTTGCTCATCATGGCTTGCTCAGTCTGCTTTCTTATAGAACCCAGGACCACCAGATCAGCGATGGCGTCACTCACAATGGGCTGGATCCTTCTCCATCAATGCTCTACAGCTGGATCTTATGGAGGCATTTTCTCAGGTGGGGTTCTCTCCTTTCAATAACTCTATATAAAATTAGTCGGCAGAAGATCCAAGAGTGAGGAGCCCTGAATTCATACAGGCACTCTGTCAGGAGCCCTGTAGGAACCTTCATATGAGAGCCCCTGCGTGGGAACCTTGCATGATGCCCCTTGTGTGGGGAACCATGTGTAATGATTGATGTATGTTGGGACCTTTTGTGATGACCCATGTGTATGTGGGAACCCTATGTAATGAGCCATGTGTGTAGGGAACCCTGTGTGATAACCCATGTGTGTAGGACCCCTGTGTGAAGAGCCTTACATGTGAACCTCTGTATCAGGGACCCCCTGTGAAGACTCCTATGTGTGGACTGCATGTATCATTTCAAAGCCACTCATGTTTTCATTACTCAAGGTGGCCTGAGAATCAGGAGTCACAAAGGGGGTTTGGGGGGACGTTGGTTGTTTTTCACTAAAAATGAGGACAGTGTCAATATTTACAAAAAGCTTAAAGCAAACAAATACATAAATAAAATTCCAAAACAACATAAAATAAAAAAAAAAGAACATAAAGAAACTATACCTATTCACTTATTTATTTTTATAAATATATTCAGCATCTCTTGGATGCTGAATCTTTTTTGTCAGAAACCTTGGGCAGCCCCTGGCCTCCTATTTCTCTGTCTTCCTCAATTTCCTCCAAGGTAAACATTCTCTTCCGTCCTAACATTGCTCAACTCTTTCCTAGTTCCTTTTGAGCTGTATTCCCTGTTGACTGAACACACCTCTGACTCCCTCCTCCACATCAGTTCTTCTCCTCTTAAGATATCTTCCCAGACCCATTCAAACTTTAGACCAATACCCACATCCTCCTCATAGACCATTGTGGCCTTTCCCAAGACCTCGGGTTATCATGGCACTGGGCGCCCCTGCCACTCCCTTAGTCACCAACCAAAACCATCATTGATACTGGCCCTCTTTTGCATGTATGCCCCACATGTCTTGCCAACAGACTTGGACATTATCTCCCTGTCTTCCCATGGTTTGTCCTTTAAGGAAACATGTACTTTTTGTTTCTGTGTAACTCAATGGAAGACTCTACAGACCCAACAAACCACTCTTTCCTTTTCCACCCCACCCTCCCGCCTCCTTTAGCAGGTCAGTTAATGGCTCCTAAACCTGCCTGGCATTTATATTTATTTTTTGATCCTGTTGAAAACTCAGAAATGAGATCCTTTTGATCCCACATCCAGTCTCTGGAGCTGTGACCTTAGCAGTGTAAGGTCTGGAGTTCTAGGCTTTGTGCATATTTATGAAGACACACTTGGACAAGACATAGATGACTCTTGCTCCTAAGAGATTACTCATTAATAGAGAACACTTAATGAAGTTTGTGCAATGTCTGTGTCTCATGACTACAAAGAAGGAGATCCCATCAGCATGGGGATAGAGAGAAGTGGGTGTTAAAATGTCATTGGAATAAATGATGTGTAGGTTGCATCTAACTCAGCCAGAGGACACCAAAGAGGAGAATTGGATGGGACCAGAGGGAACAGGGAAACTCTATTCTGTAGTTTTGGCTTTAAGGTGATAAGAATGTGGATCCATACAGGCTTTCAAACTGAGGAGAGGTACCCGATGATTGACTGGCATCTTAGGAGTGTGGTGACTGCCTGCACTATGGGAGAGAAGTGAAGACCATCATGCCAACTGCAAGAGGAACTATCTAGTAAAACTACTTTCTTGCCAGAAGGTAGTTTTGACTCACATGGTGCTGTATTACATGGCTTTCAGCACAGAGATGCTAATCCAAAGTGCACTGGAGGATGCTCTGGGAGCATATGGGGAGATGACAATAATGATGTGTGCATGGATTCCTTAGGTACAATTGTAGCCACCTTCAGTGAAAAAGGATTTGAATTAACATTGAAGATGCCCCTGAAGGAGCAGCAATGGCCTGGCTTCACAGCTGTGAGTCATGTGCTCTGCATTTCTGAGTCTGCATTGCACTGTCCAGTCAGAAGAACACAAGAACCACAAACATCTTTTCTCTCTGTGAATGTATACAGCAGAGTTCAGAGTCTGAGGCAGCTGTTTCAAATGGTAAGTCATGTCTGAAAGTAAACACAGTTCAGAGGAGCAAAGACACTCAGCAACTGCACTTAAAATACCAAAGCACCTATTGGCAGTAAAAGATATTTCTAGGATTTACATAGACATCATAGTTAAATCATAAGTTAAAAAGAAAGAATGGAAAAGAATGTTATTGTGTCCAACATCTGTAGTAAACAAGAAGAGAAATCTGACATTCTTCTGGAGCTTTGATGAAGCAATTGGTAAAGGACATCAAGAATTTCAGACAGGGTGATGTTGCAGGCAAAAGATGGAAGCAAAAATTGGTCCAAAACTTGAAATAAGGCCAGAATGGATGAGAATGAAGCAAGGACATGCTGAGCAAGCCACTGCTCTTTCTCCTGCCAGGTGGGAGAGACTGCTTTGTCAGGTTTCTCTTTGATAAACAGAGAAAGGAGGCAAGGTTCTGGGGAAAACAGAACAAAGATATTACCAAGGCTTCACATAGAGAAAAGTTAGTGGAGAGCTAGTTAGGAGATGAACACCAAAAAAAAAAAAAAAAAAACAGTCATGGGAAGCAGGAGCTGCACGACAGGGACACTTAAGATGTTAGGTGTTGTAGCATGCGACTGTTGCCTAAGATGGAGGTGTTACAGGATGCGTCCCAGGGTAAAGCAATTGGGAGGTGGAAGGGACCTTAAGAGGCAGGGCCCACCTAATGAGAGTTCTTCGGATCACAAAAGGTGTGGCCTTAAGGGTAGTAGTACCCTGGTCTCTTTTTCTACTTTGATTTGAGATAAGTGATTTCATTATACTGTGTATCCCCATGAGAATAAATGTTCCACTACAGGTCTGAAGCAATGGGGCCCACCAACAATAGCTAAAACCCCAAAGCTGTGAGCCATGGTAACATTTCCTCTTTATCAGTTGTTCACTTTGAATGTCCGGTCACAGAGAACTGGTCAACCAACAGAGGCACTGGTAAATGTGTCAAATAGGGGCTCTGTGTATATTTAAAACAAACAAACATAAACTCAGAGCTGAGAGGTACTTATCATCACAGCCCTGAAGAGGTGTCAGCCATAAATCTGTGCAAGAGCTCCAAGGATGTTGGTAGCTGAGTCCCTTACTCTGTTGGCCTATGTTTTCTACTATAGTGGTATATGCCCACAGGGGCAGTGGGAAGGGGGCAGCCCAGCCAAGGCTTTCCTTCCTAAGAACTGCATGGGATCTCAAGGTCATGGGAAGTCATAGGCTTACAGCTTACCCTGCTAAAACAGCACTTAACTTCACATGTAAGGCTGTCTTAAACCCTGTGGTTAGAGTGAGTTGTGTATCTCCCAAGTCATTATGGGAGAATGACTACTTCAAGAAATGCAGCCACACACACCACACCCCCATCTGAGATTTCTCTTCCCACAGTTTCAGCTTCTTGCCTAGGTCCAAAAATGTTACATGGGGAATTCCACAAGCAAATACCTCACATGCATTAAATGGCCCACCAGGTTGCATCCACCATAGTTATATGTGTATAGAGGCAATCATGTATGGTGGTCTTGGAGTGTGTCCCAGTATCTCAGCAATCCTGGGCCCCCCCTGGCTGATTCTCTCCTCTCCTCCTCTCAGACTCCTAATGGGATGGAGAACTTCCTAGCCCAGCATCCAGCTGGGCTTACACCATAAAGCCTAATCTTTCCTGATATCTGTAAACAAATATTTAAACAAAAGTTCCTGGGACTTGGGAACTACCTGTGTTTTCAGGGACACTGCAGAAGGTCCTAATAGGTGATGAAAAGGATGTTTGGGTTTTCAGGGAGCCAGCTCTGGTTCTAGGGTCAGTAGTATGCACGGGGTATGTTTTCATGTTTTCTACACTGGTGGGTGAGGAGATGATCTCCCAACTGGGGCTATGTGATAGACACAGGATGTGATGTACCCAGAAAAAGTACAGAATATCAAACCCATGACTGCGGGAGTAATGGTACCTGCTTACCTGTGCTTTGCTGCCCACGCACTAGACCCAATGGCAGCTGCCCAGGAGGCCTCCGTTAATACATAAAGATCATCTGAATACTTACCAGGCTGAAATGGTTCATTCATTTTATATCCAACAATTTTACAACAGGAGTGAGAACAAGTCTGCTGACACTGTCACCTTAAACACCTATTTGCATAATTCACAATTAGCATTTTTGTCTGAATTTAACTCACCATTTGGTGAAACTTTATGAGAAAAAAAATAAAACAAAATTAGCAATTACAAATAGCAGCTAACTGATATGATGGCTAAGGACAGTCTTTGTGGAAATTAAGTGCCTGTTTCTAATGCACACATAATAATGATGCTCATTTATATCTTCTTGGTGGGCACAGTGGACTATGAACACCCAGACATGAGGCAAGGCTGATGACCAAATCACCCCTGGTGCTTCATCACTGAAGGAGGGACACTTACCCCGAACATCCTTTGAAACGCTTTCATTGAAATTGCAAACAAATTCAATTATCTGACGATTTTAATTAGCACAAAATAACCTTTTTTGTTAACAAGAAAGAAATTGATTTCAGAAAAAAATAGGCCAGGTACATCTGAAAAGCCAGCAGAGTGGGGTGACTGTCGGAGAGGCATTGCTCTGCATGACCCCAGGCCCACAGGGGCGAAATAAACATTTTCTGATTGCAATGAAGATAGGATCGAAGCTTCCTAAGGTAGAGAAAGCAGTCCTGAACTCTGCTGCTGTTTGATGTCTGGTGGCATTTTACCATCTTGTGTTCCCAAGAAACTCAGGGTTGAGACTAGTCACACTGGGTACAGATGATATCAGACCTCACATATCATGCACAGCATCCCGTGCACAACAGTGATTTGCACAGAGCACAGGGAGAAAAGATTATAAATCCAAATGCTTCACTAAGCCTCTATGTTTAATTGCCCAGGACGCCTGCACCAGAAATGTTTGCCTTTGCCGGAGAACCACACTCACATCACAAGCTCTACCCCTGGATTCCAAGGAAGTCTTCATCCAGGCATGAGAGCAAGGACATCCTTCAACCTGGATGTGCTTCTGTGCTAGTGGTTGCCTTCTTGCAGTATGTCAGCACTGCACTATGCTCTTTCACACCCATTGGAATCCTTCCTGTGAGACTGTATCAAATGAGCCACTCATTTAACTATAGATAGAATGTGTGTGTGCATGCACACAAGCATGTGTATGTATATACACATGTAGATACAATATATGTGTGCATATATGTATGAGCTGGTATGTAACTATGTATGTGTGTGCACATGTGTAAATATATAACTATATGTGTGTGCATCTGTGAGTGAGAATGTGTTTGTGTGTGTGTATGTGTGTGTGTATGTGTGTGTGTATGTGTGTGCGTGTGTGTATGTGTGTACATGTGTGTACTTATTCACCGACTCCTCACCACACTGACTGCAGTAGTGGTCCATATCACACATCTTCTCCCTACTGGGTGCTTCTGCAAGTAGCAAGTCATAGGACAATCATGTTCTATGATACGACCATGTGGGAGACCAAAAAATAAGATCAGATAGGGCACTACACACTGGTGTACAATTTAGAAGTCATTTGCATAGCTCATTTGCATTGCTTACTAGTGTACTTGTTGGGATGTAAAACATAAAAGATGATCAGAATTCCTAAAGAGCTCAGCCTGCCTTTGATCTACAAAAGGTGAAGAAAAACAAAAAAAGACCCCTTTGAGATGAACTGAAGAACTGAGGAAATCAATTGCCAGTCACCTGACAACTGCCCACCTCAGAAATGCCATTGATGTAATCTGCCAGCTTTGAAGAATCATTTATTAGTTGAATTTCCGGCTTCTCTAAATACCTGGGACCATGGTGCCTGTTACCATGTGGGCAAGTGGCAAAGTACTGTTTGCTTTTGAGGCAACATGGCACTCATGGACATTATTTAAATGTGTAACTAGATCACCCGAATCTAAAATGGAAGTTAGGTCAAAGAGCATTTTAAATATTCTAGAACCAAATCAGGAAGAAAAGAAACCAAAACACAAAATAAACTAGAAGTGTTTGCTATACATTACATGAAGTTATTAAATGTATTTACTAAATATAACATGTACATCACTAGGTAAGTAGAGAGAAAGCAGAAAGAGAATTAAGTTAGCCATGCTTATTAATGTGCATGTTCATGTGTGCGTGGGTGCAAACACACGTGCTACAGAATACACGTGGAAGTTGGAAGGCCTTGTCAAGTGTCAGCTCTCAGCTTCCCCCCCCCGCCCCCCCCCCCCCCCCCCCCCCCCGCTTTGAGACAATGTCCTCTTGTTCTCAGGCTAGCTGGCACATGAGCTTCCAGACTCTCCGTCTCTGCCACTCTGCCTGGGTTACAGGTGTGCCTCACTTCACCCCAACTCAGGCCCTAACACATACCCCCCCCCATGCACTTTACCCCCGTGGAACCAATCCTTCAATCTAGTGCCACTTGGAAAAGGTAACTCAAAGCCACTTGAAAAGACTGAACACAAAAGGGGACAGTGAGACAGGACTTGCAACTTGGCTGCGTGAGCAAATGTGAGGGAACAAAGAAGCTGCTCCAGGGGAGGGTAGGCTGGGATGGAGATGGTGCAATGTGTAGGATGTGCTGATGGCAGCAGCGGCTCGGGCTGAGATTGGCTTCAGAACCAAACACCTCTGCTGGAAAACAATGGTCCAGTCTGCCAGGCTCCCTGGCAGCCCACACAAATGTCCTGGTGAGAACTTACTTAGTCCTGAGACTGAACAGCCAGAGGTGCTGGGAACCTTTACCACTTTCTCAGCTGCAGGGCAGGTTAGCCAGCTGTGGGGAAGGAACCAGAGAACAGCCATAGGCGGAGTGGGAGGCACTGAGGAAAGCTGGTGAGGCTCTGACATTAGGGCCAGGAATCCTGCTATTTGCAAACTTTGAAAATGTGCTACGTTAGCTACAAATCAGGGAGGCTAAACCACATCAAAGAAGTAAAGTATTTAGATAATGTAAGTATTGGAATACTAAAAGGTCAAACACTCTTTATTTGCCTCATAAGATATCATCTGAAAAAATAAATCCAATTCCTTTTATTAGGTCACCCTAATCTCTGAATATTATAGAGGGAGGTATGTATTTTAATTAGATTTTTTTGTTCGTTTTTTTTTTTGTTTTGGTTTTGGTTGTTTTTTTTTTAATGTTTGTTTATTACTTCAAGTTACATCTCCATCACATTCCCCCCCTCCACCCCTCCTGGTTCCACCCTTCTACCCTCTCCCCCTTCTCTCACCTATCCTACTCCTCCTGTGTAGGGTGCCCCTACATATCAGCCCCCTTCAGTTCAGCAGCAATATGAGGGCTAAGAGCTTCCTCTTGCACTGGGAGCCTACATGGCAACTCCACGGGAGCAAAGTGTCCCACTAACAGGTAACAAAGTCTATGTTCCTGTTCCTTTCGGTCTGTTGGTTGTACGAAAGTTATCCTGTACTATATGGCTAACATCCAGTTATAAGTGAGTAGATACCATGTGCATCTTTCTGGGTCTGGGTTAGCTCACTCAGGATGTGGTTTTTAATTAAATTTTAGATATTTAAACAGATTCTCAAAACGGTTCATAGAGACCCAAAGGTGCAGGCCCACTCTTCTCCCACAGTGGCTCCAAAAGTCATATCACTAGCATCCACGTGTATGACCCCGAGTTTCTCAAATAGGGAACAAGCAGAACCATGGCTCAGGGTACTAGATTTTCAGGGCGAGGGTAAGCTCTGGGTAGGCTCCAGGGCTCAACTCCAGCATGATCAAAACCTGCAGTTTGGGACCTGCTAAACATCCTTAGCCACTTTTTGTTGACATTGTCTGATAAGAGTGTGCTCCCTTCCTCACCCATGTAGGCCACATGGAGATAAAGTCCTTCCTCCTGTGGCCACTAAACAGATGAATAAAAGACATGAAGTGAACAAAACTTTGCAGAATTCTGGAATTTATTGGAGAATCCCACCCTAACTGAGAAAGTGAATCTTATGGATGCTCTAATCCTGGTAGCTACAAACTGCTAAGCTACAGCTGTGTCCTCCAAATTCCCCCTCCGCTCCCAAAAAACAAACAAACAAAAAAAAACACAGAAGTGAGTGAGGAACCAAGACCAAGCACCCACAGGCCTAGAGGCTGCTTCTCCATCTGGGGGGGGGGTCTACTTTTGAACATTAATTAAGATTTAATTTTATTTGAACTGTCATTTTATTTTAAATCTCAGGAACTAATTACTAACATGTTTTCAAAAATTAAAAAAAAAAAATCTGCAAATTGGATCTACATAGCTCCCTCTGATGACAATTTAAGAAAATTGCTGATAGGCAAAAATTGGCTGCATGTGATATGTAAGGGCGCTCCGTCAGATTCTAAAGGAGTCCACAGATTGGGAGTGGAAGTGAGAGAGTGGTCCCATTCTGAACTTTAGGTCTGTCCCTTGGGTGCACACAGTGTGTGCTCCAGAATGTGCCCACACAGGGGAGTTTTTATTCATTTTCAAATGTCCCTGGCCTCTGACGCTCATTGGTGAACTGGTGGGCAGGATTGTCTTCAGACAGTAGAATACAGTGCGGCTTCCCTAGACTTTAAAGGGAGATCAACTGGGCTGAATTAATATACTTGGACTTTTTATATTTAGCCTAATTCTCAGAAACGCACATTCAGCATGAGGCTTATAAAATGTGCATTCGGAATATTGAAATTCTCTGTGCTGTGGCTCAGATAATAAATGCTGAGCAAGCTAGCAGACCCTTCATAGCAGACTCTCAGAAGATATGACAGTCTTACTGCTTGTCTCTTATGCCAGGGAGTTTAACGTTTTAATGAGGATGCCCTTCCCTGAACCTTCCTTTTCCAAGGGAAGAGATGAAATTCTGTGATGGTTTATCCTGCTGGGCCGAGGCCAGCCAGTAAAGTTGAAGCTAGCCTTGTCCTTGCATTGAAGTTCAGAACATGGAAGGGTTCATTGCTGGCACAACAGCTGCATTTTAAAAATATTGCCCATTATGTTGAATCACGGTGCATGCTCATAATTCTCTCTTTTAGCTTTGAAAGAATACCTTTAAAGAATAATGAGTTAAACACCCTGTATAACACCATTGTAGCTGCATTTCTAGCTTGTTCTTTCTCACCTTTCTCTCTTCCCTGCCCCAGCAGCATCACCTGGGACATACAAGTTAGAAATACATAGTCTCGGTCCCACCCGGTCTTCCTAAGTAAGAAAGTACATTCTGATCAGATCTCCCGGGAATTTATATGGAGGACCCTCTTAGGAATGTAGATGGGATACTTTTCCTTTGTTCTAGGTTCTGAGCTGTCCAGACTCTGAGGAATCCTGAAGGAGGACAAACAGCTACCTGGATGGACAGTGGGCCCTGCTGTGCTCAGAAGTCCAAAGCCTCCTCCCAACTTCCCTACTGCTCAGTTAAATATGTGGCTGGAAGATGCATGAGCCAGATGCATGGCCCAGGCTGAGGAAGGATTTGTGACCTGAGGGAACTTGGGCACTTGGCACCTGCAGAGCTCTTCTCACTGTGCAGTGTGAAGCGCCCACACATGAGTCTGCTTAATCCTGCATCAGACCAAAGCCTTCATGCTTGCCTATGGATTTCCACACAGAATAGCACAAAACACACCCAACCCAGCAGAGGACCGATATGCCCCAAAGCTCCCATGACTGCCTACTGCTCCTTACCCTCCCTGACTATTGTTCCCAGAGCCACCGTCATCTGCCTGGTAAATGTCCTATTCTCTGGATTCCACAGATGAGCTGTGGTTCCCTGTATCTTTGCTATGATGGACCAGATTCCCAAGATCCTCCTCTTTGGGGTGATACCCTTCATGGCGGTGAGTGAGGAATAGGGCTTGCCAAAACTTGTCTACTTGGATCAGTCTAGAGCCTTTGCTTCATGCAATGCACTGAGCATCTTTGCCACAGCACTCATGCCTAAGGCCTAATCTTTGCTTTTGTATAGTGAATTTATCACTTTAATGAGAAAATCTCCCCATTCTATTATAGCATACAAATGTATTCTTTTAATAATAAATAACTAATTATCTGTCCATCCATCCATAGATGTGTACATACCCTGCTTGTCGATTACCTACCATCCACCTTTCTGACCTATCATCCATCCATCACCTATTCTCCTTCCATCTCTATTTGTCATAGAGCTACCTTCTGTATCTGTCTGTCATCTCCACCCATCATCCATGTCTGCATCTCACTCTACACATGGAGAGAACGGGGAGGCATAAGTTGTAGAACAACACCTCAAGAGTGGTTTAGAGATAACATATGGCAGTGCTCTGATGCACATGTGTGGCTTGATTGTGATTCTTCTATTCCATCTGTTGGGGCTCAAGGAGTACAAGAATGCATGGATAGGTGGAAACTATGTAAGTGTTTAAGGCAGAAAATATGGTGGTAGGGGTTCCCGAAGTATTCTTCTGTAAGATGATTGCTTATCCATTGTTTTGTTCACGTGACCTAAAGCTACACCTTCAAGCATTCACTAGTGTTTTGGGATGTGGACATAGGATAGTCAAGATGGCCAATTTTGTAAGATGCACTTTTAGACTCCTGGTAACTTGTACAGGAGGCTCATGACTATTTGAGGAGGCCAAGAACACTATCCTGTGTGAGCAGAAATACACAGCTGCAAGGCAAGGTGGGTCTAGACCGCATCTCACACATTTGATGCATCAAAACATACTTGATACAAAATGGATCAGTCTTCACTTCCCATAAAGCCATGTTCTAAGACTTCAGCCTTGAGGGGAAAAACTCAGCCAGTGTGGAGTCTCCAATTCCAATCTAGTTACCTAACTTCCCAGCTTATCCCTTTAGCCTCTCTGAGTCCTGTGTCATTTGTGGAGGCTGCTGCTCCAATCAGAATGAATCCTTTCTTCTCTGGGAATCTGGCCTGCTCCTTGATTATCCCCTGCTTAGCAGTATTTGCTGGTTGTTAGCATGCCTGTCTTCCCTTCAACACATTAAGCAGCACACAGGAGGTGGTGTCTAATTGATCTCTGTCCTCTCAAGAGGCCACCTACAGGGTGCTGCAGATACCATGGAATGCTGCTGAGCCTAACTGATAGGCAGCCTGGGCTATAGGGTCAGTGGATCTAGGAGCAGGGAAAGAGCCTGAGATCTTCTAAAGCAGAGCTTATATCTTTGGCATTACACCTCTGATTCCTTCAAGAGCACAAGGTCCTAGCAAGCAATGGAGCTTTCAGGAGCAGGATTGAAACCCAACCTTTTTAAATTATTCAACATGTATTTATTAGTAACTATATTCACTTATAAAAAATATAAACACTTACTACTAACCCTACAAATTTCTACAACCCCTATGAATGCCTACAACCCCTATGACCTAACCACTAAACCTATTGATAACTATTACAATTATTATCTAACCTTTTAGAAGGATACAGTCTCTGGGGCATGTCCTCAGTCATCAGGAACACAGTCTCTGTGGTAGACCCTTTAATGCACTCAGCAGTCTTTCTTCTAGAATATCTCAGACGCAGATCTGTCAGGGTAAATTGGCTATGGCTGTTTCACCTTAAACAAGGCTTGAGGCTTTCTTCTCTCTGGGAGACCTCAGCTGTCTGTAGGCCAACTTATTTCCTTGGTATCAGCAACTCTGCTGCTCTGCCTCAGTCTTTTTTTTTTTTTTTTTTTTTTTTATAAATACTTTATTTTTTTTTCTTCAAGTTACATCTCAGTAACAAACCCCTCCCTATTCCCCCTTCCTAACCCGCCCTTCCACCCTCTTCTTTCCAGAGGTTTCCCCTTTCAGTCCAACAGCTGGTTCCTTCTCTTATACCAGTAAGTATTATACAGAACAATAGATATAAATATGCCACATTTATGAGATTAAATTGGCCCAGTATACCTTCCCAATGTTCAGTTTATACCTATTTGGCCCCTGACTTTAACATTCTACTATCTACCCAACTCCATGAGTTTAAAGGTCTATATGTGACTCAACATTCATACTATCTTGTAGCACACTTTTAAGAGTATCTTCTTAGATCTATAACACCCTCTTGATTCCTAAACAGTTCAAAATTTAACTATAAGATTCTATCTGTCTACTCTTCAACCACCTCAGAGACCTGAGAGGGATAAATATATTAGCTTATATAGGAAGTGCAGAGCCTGCAGCTTCCAAAACTGAGAAAGAACATACCAGTAGCTGCCTGGACAGTTCCCATTTTCTCTCCATACATTCCAGCATCAATCTTCAGCCTTTGGGTCCTGTTTCTCTGACAGACATTTGTTGTAGAGCAGGGATTATGAAGGACTTACCTACCCTGTCTTGGCAGAGTTAGGCTGTCGACTTCCCTGCTACCAAGTTTTGTCCTTTTTGGACAGCAGTCTGTCTGCAGTTGGTGCAAGGGGTTTTTTCATGCCAAGAGAAAGGCTTGCCATTAATTCAACCATCTTACAGTGGAGGTTCTTCGATGCTTATCTTCTACTTGGAGTAGAATAGGGGGTGCTGTCAGGCGCTGATATGTCTCGATATCAAAAAAAAGAATCTTGATTTAAGATAACATCTTTGAATACCATATTCTGTAGATCTCTAGGGGTTTTTGAAGATGCCCTAACCCTCTCTTGTATTTAGATAAGCAAATGTTGCTTGTCTCTTAGCAACTTGATTACTGGGTAGTTTATAGAGAATATCTGTGATAGACTGTCATAGTAGCTAACAAAGAGACATGTTTGCATGACAAGGAGTATGTTTTAACTATCCTAGACCATTTTAGATGGTTGGTATCAAGCGGTCAGAGCTTCACATTTTATTTTTAAGTATCTCTAGGTATGATACCATTGGGAAGCATTATCTTTAAATTTGTATCAATATACAAAGATCTATTCAATTGTGGTTAAATATACTCTTAATTATGTATCAATATACAAAGATCAATGCCTATGTAGCCCAATATAATCTTAATATTATGTCCATATGCAAGGGTCAATACCATTGTGGCCAACTATAATCTTAATTTTGTATCAGTCTTTAAAGCTGGCCACAGTTCTGTTCAGGCCGCTGTTCGGACAGGTCAAACCCCTCTAGGCAAAAGCTGAGCCACAGGTTTAGTCCTTGGTCTTTTGCTGTCTTGCTGAGGCTTTCTCTGCTCACCAGCTTCTTTCTTCCTCAGGAAGATCTGGCCATCAGTCCACCAGCACTTTCTCCATCAGAAGATACAAACTACTCGTTGTTCTTTCTAGCATGTGGGATCCCTAGCATCAGAGCTCTCTAGCATGGAGCCTCTAGCACGCCCTCTCCCGGGCTCATCCACTATCGCTCCTTGTTCCACCTGCTTCAGCTTAATTTGGGCTCTGCTCACTTAGCAGCTGAAAACAATGCCAGGTCATAAAGTCTTCCCTTGTTTCACCTGGCTTCAACCTTGTTTTTAGTCCATAAGCTCCCCTCGTTTCACATGACTTTCATGTAACTTCAAAAACAACCTTGTTTTTAGTCCACAAACTGATAAGCTAATTGCCAAGTTGATCTTCATGCCCCAGATTAAGAGACTGTATCAGAAACCTAGATATTCACTAAATCTAATTTACATTAATCTAACTCCCTACACAGGATAGTAAACCTACCACAGCCATGTGCAGCAATGCTCACAAAGAATACAAACACAGTAAGGGCAGGAAGACTATCCACTGGCTTAGCCTCCAATTTCCAGAGCCCTTAGTACGGCAAAGGACAGAGGAATATCATGGCATGTAAGGCCCAGTGCTCTTTCGGAAAATCTTCTCTATGAACACACTATCTCTCCTTGCTATCAGATTAGACAGCTGTGTAGAGCTGTCACTCAGCCTAGCTTTGGGGATGGCACGGATGCATGGAGGACTTCACCCCTCCTGGTTATAAGGTTAAATGCAATGAACAGACTATCACTCTATCTTGCTTTAAGGATGAGGTGATGAGGGGAGCCATCACCCCACATGACTGTGCAAGATGAGGGGCCACATGGAGGTTTCATTCTTTCCTCATGGTAAGGATGAGCAGATACATCCTTACAACTCTCTTGCTTAACAGTAGAGATAAGCCAGTGCCTGAGCCCTTTCCTTGCTGAATAGATGGACAGGCATAGGTGTTTCTCTTCCAAACTCCAGTTTCCCTGCCCCACTCCTGTCTTCACCAGCAGGTGCCCCCAACTAAAGAGGCCACAGTCCTTCTCTTTGCTTCATTCCCAAGACAACGTTGTCTCCAGACTCTTCTTACTTCACTGTATCCAGACATTTCCACAGGATGGACACAGGTTACCTAACTTCATTTTCTAAGCAAACTGTAACCAGGACAGAAAAAGCTCTGTGGTTTTTGTGTTGTGATTTAGAGAGAAAGAATTCTTTCCAGGGGTGATTGCTCAACAATCAAATGGAACAGAGTTCTGGATTTCACACAGCACAGGCCCCAGTGACAGGAGCCCACAGACTGAGCACCAAGCCTTCTTGTCCTAGTCTGGCAGTGTGTGAATTCCTCCCTATTCTGTGCTTGCCCTAAGGACCATTTATGTATAACTCTTCTTTCTGACTGAAATGTCTCCCCTATATATACATGCCCCCCCTTTTAAAGCTATGAATACCTTGCTGAAAGAATTAAAAAAAAAAAAACTAGTCTTCCAATTACCCTTCCAAAAACATTACTGAGAACCAAGCCACTGTGAATGTGGACAGTACCATTTCAGAGGATGAGCTCTGGAGTCAGTGTAAGGCAGCAGACAGCTGAACATAACACATGTGCATCCATTCCTCTCTCTCTGCTCTTGAATGTGGGTGTGAACAGCTGCTTCACGTTCCTGCCGCCTTGGCGTCCAGTAATGATGGGGTGTGACCTGAATTGTGAACTAAATAGGTCCCTCCCCCTACCTCATATCTGCTGCTTCTGTTAAGAGACCACAGAAAACAGAAAAGACACTTGGACAGAAAAGCTCTGTCTGATTTTCTTTTAAATAGCTATTGGCAGTATGTTTGGAGTCTCATTTCTTTCCGGAGACCTCCTTCTTCGAATAATTCTGTAGGTGCTCACGCCATTTCTCAATATCTGCGTTTTGACCAACAACTGCACAACTTAGGGACAATTGCCCAGGTCCCCTAGAGATACACTGGGTGTTGAGGGGACAGGAAAGAAGCCCTAAAATCTTCACCAAACAATATTGATCCCTCCAAAACACACAAACTGACACAAGAATGTCCCAGCTGTGTTCTGGAAGATAAAGAGCAGAAATACTTTAGAAAATGGGGGGGAAGGGGGTGTCTCTTGAGAAAATGCAAGTGTAACATTACCCTTGCGACTTTGGTATTAGTATGCAAGAAACTGAAACCATCAGAACTACCAGGGTTCTGGGGGAACGTGTAGGAGACTGGCATGTGAGAAGGCTTCGCATGCGGACATTTAGAATGTGAAAGTATTTGAATATAAAAGTGGCCAAATAATAGCCCTTTGCAAGTCAATGTCCGTCCAGTGGGGCCAAGTCAATGTCCGTCCAGTGGGCCCCACTGGGAAGGATTGGATGTGTAGACCCTTTGCAAGTCAATGTCC
>CAJQZJ010033660.1:1627141-1644423 GCA_907164525.1 Lophiomys imhausi | reverse complement strand
CTACTACTCAGATGCACTGCTCTATGGTCGGCGCCATCTTGGATCCTTTATTACTACTTCTTAAGTTAGCACACAAAGTAATGGGTCTCACTGTGGAATTTTCATGTCACTATATTTTCTCTTTTTGTTTTTTATTTTTTTAGCTTTATTCCCTACCACCCTCGCCTGTCCCTTGCATCCTCTGGCTGGTTCCTTTCCTCCCTCAAAATAATTTTATTTCTATCAATTTTTTCACAGGGGAGAAGAGTGAGCCTATGTGTGTGAGAGAGTGTCCATGTGTGTGTGAGAAAGAGTATGTTTGTTTGTGTGTATCTATGTGTGTGTGAGAGACAGAGGGAGACAAAGATACAGAGAGACAGAAAGAATATTGAGTGAGTGAGTGAGTGAGTGAGTGAGGAGTTTCAGCTCCCTGCAGAACTCTGCTGCCCCTTTTAAGGCAGCCAGACAGGGGGCCTCAGTAGCTGGGCTGTGAGGCAGGACAGGACCAGAGATACTCCTGGGGAAGCTATCTGCCTGGCTGGGCTGAGGTGTGATGATATGGTCACACTAGTACTTGGGGCTAATTCCACATCCAATCTTTCCCAGTGGGATTCCACCCCACAGCCCACATGGTGGAAGGAGAGGTTCAAGTTGCCCTCTGACCTCCACACATGCATACCATGCACACTCATAATCACACGCACAACTTGCACACGCTCACATAAATTAAACATTTTTTTTTTAAGTTGGAAGGTCAAAAGATCTAAATGTTTGTCACAGGCTCTTTGTAAACCAAGCAGCATAGCTGTCATCTTTTATTGGGGCTCTGTTTCTTTATTCTCTTTAAACATGGCCTTGAAATTTGGTGTGTGGGAGAATATATGAATACGGGATCAAAGATGTGTTGCCGGCATATTTTATGAAGATTCCCTACAATCTAACTACAAAGCACCACAGGAGGAAAGATTATTTTATTCTGCCTGACGTGAAATTATGCAGAGGCGCTTCCAGTCAAAACACAGCACTATCAGGAAAAGGAATCATTTCGGTCCAACACTCCTCCACCTTCCGAACGTGCACAGAGCCTTGGCTTCACCCTCCAAACTTGATCATCTGTACAGTTGGGAAGCTCAAATAATAAAAGTTGAAATGACACAAAGCCCATCTCCAGGGCACAGTACAATAGATACATATGACACAAAACCCCAGGAACACCAAATATTTATACAAAAGCAAAGGCTCGGAGAACACTTTCTAGTCATAGTAGTCTCCAAATTACCCAGGAAAGGGTAGCACAGAAAGGCTTAGTGATGCCGACAGCTCCTTCCCAAGAAAATAATGGCTCTGTGGATGCCGATGGACCATTCCCATGGACTCGTCCTAGGATGGGCTGTTTAGAGTGTCTGTGAGCCCTGTGCCAATAACCATGCAGGGGATAGAGTGGCCCACTCACCAGGGATACAGACTCTGTGGGTACCAAGCTCTCTGATGGGCTGTGAATGTGAACTTCACACTGAAGTTAGAGTAGGAAACATGCATAGACAACTCATCCTAATCTAGAGTCTGGGGAGGTCAGCTCATGTCTGATGTTGGAGCTGGGAAATCCTGGAGGTAGTCAAGAGGAAGGGAGGCCTATCTGCCGGAAGGATCCTTGTGTTGAGGTAAGGAAGCCCCAGTGGTTAGCCACTCACATGGAAGAGCCCCATCTCCACTGGTGAGCCAGCCGCTCATACTAAAGAACCCCATCAGTGGTAATAAGTGATTAGGCTTTTTCCTTTGAGCCAATCAAGGCTGAGAAATGGCTTAAACATAAGCCCTCACTGGGTGTGTATAATGGGTGATTCTCCTTACTATGAGAAGACATGGCAAGCTGTAGTTGAATAGGGCACACTGACTAGAAAGCTGTTCCAGTTATATAGGGAAAATCTGCCCACTGTGGGCAATAGAGATGGTAAGTACAATGGGCGAAGAGACAACCCTGCTATGAATTCCAGCCTCAGTTCACAAGAATGGAGTATCTTTCCAAACAGCCCCCAGATGAGGCACAGCATGACACAGGAATCCAGCTCCCACTTGTAGAAGGATGAGAGGACCATGATTTCTCAACTGAATATCATGCAAGAAATGGAGAAGTGAATGGGCACAGGACTTGGGGCCTGGGGAAAACAGTAGATAAAATTTAGAGACCAAAGTCGAAACCAAAGTTGTCTATTAACATTGGAAAAGCTGTGCTCTGAACAATGGTCACTTTTAGAAAAATGAGGAATAGGATCAGAGGGAAAGTGGGGAAATCACCCTGGAAAATAAGTGTACTAGCATACTATTTGAAGTCCCCTAGATCCCAGCCCTCACAGACAGTTGTGTCAGGTCTCCCATCTTAAGATGTCTGGCCTGGAAGTCTGCAAGAGAATGCCAGGGTCACCACCAGGCAGCATCTCAGATGAATGGCAGGCCAGAAGAGGAGTCAGAGCCCTGGAAGTCCTCACCTAATTATGCTTAGAGGAGTAAGGCCACAAAGGATGAGGGGCTCTGATTCTGAACCCTAAAACTCAAGAAGATGTTACAGTCTACTCCACTGCCTTGAGAGACTGTAGCTTTTGCATTCTGCTTTGCGATACAATTGTGCTGGTCCCACTATTTGTGCAAGTCCACCTAGACTGTAGGGCCCAGCTGCCGTGTGCCTACCCTGAAATACGTGCTGAGCAAAGCCCTGTGCCCTGATCCTCAGACTTTCTCTACTCTGTTAGATTTTACTCCCAAACCCAGGACATAAAGCCTTGCTCTGCAGGGCATTATTGCCACTGCACTTGTGTGTATCTCTCTCAGTTAATAAATTATCCACCCCAGCTATCCCTTTTTGAGGCCCTCTGTGTCTGTATTCACTGTTCCTCAACCCCTATATTAGCCCCTGTTTCAGGTACCTCCCAGCCACTCCACAGCATTACTGCTCTGGCCCTACCTGACATGGGAAGTGATTTATGGGAGACAGTTAGCTTCGGTGCCACCAATTCCTTGTCCTGTATTGTTGAGATGAAAAGCAGAGTACAGTTGGCAGCCAGAGCTCATTTCTCACAGCCAATCCAGCCATTGTTCAAATTCTGTATATACTCCAAAAAAGACACGGCTCAGCAAAGCCAGTGAGACCTTTCCCTGCCAGCAAGTGTATCCTGTCTGCTACTGAGGCCATCCTTACATAAGAAGGAGAATGCAGCAGCCCAACTTTACATCAGCACTCAACTGCAGGATTGAGGATATCCACAGCTCCACTGAAGGGCACAACAAGGTAGTCACCTCAGTTGCCACTATTCAAAGCACGAACCATCCCGAAGGTGGAGACCAAGAGCCTGCAGAGCCCACAGAGCCCTTGTTTGCCTATCTGGGATGAACTGGAACATTATATCCCTGTAGGAATACACCAAGCACTGTAGATAGTCCATGGTCATTGATAATCAAATACATGTCTGAAATAACTACCAAGGATGTACTGAGCAACCAGGCTGGAGATGGACCCCTAGGCCTGTGGTCCTTCAAGAGCAGAGAAAGATCTGTGAGCATGGAGGCCTGCCCCATGTGAAGAAGCAGAAGTCTTGAAACCTTTTCTCAATTTCTACCCAACTTTGGAGTCTGATGGCTAAAAACACAAAGAAAGGCAGAAGGGTTTCTTCTCCTTCTGTGCCAAGTATGCCACACTGAATCATGGGCACAGGCAAGGGAACCACACTGTGTTACAAGCACAGGCCCTGGCCACAGTGGTATGATTTGTTTCACTGTCTAAACACTGGCTTGGTCGGGTGCCACAGACCCGACTCCAGTCTCCAATAGGCACTGGAGACTCCGCCAATTCACCTAACGATGTTACTCAGCCATGGCAGATCCCTATTCAATAGGTGGCAGAAAGGCCCAACACCCACGGGCTTAGACATTCTGCAATCAGACATTGCCTCTCCATGAGAGAAGGGGTCCATCTCTCCCTGAGAAAATGTATTTCTTCACATCTAGCACAATCCAACTCCATTCAATCTTGAAAGAACAAATTATAGGAAATCCTCCTGCAGCTCCACAGTCCCACCCCTGCATAAAAGCATCTGCCCTTGCTGTTACCTCCCTGGGTCTGGAACATTATCACCCATCTCTCCCTGACATGTTGCACGGTGTCTAAGGGCCTGTGCGATGCCTTCTTGTGTGTGTGTGTGTGTGTGTGTGTGTGTGTGTGTGTGTGTGTGTGTGTTTGCTGAACTGCCAGGAGCCTCCTGGGTGTCTGGTCCTCTCTGGACTCTGAGGCACAAAGCTAGCTCAGTGGCTGTGCGCGAGTCTGTATCTCTGTGCCCCTGTGTATATGTGTGTTTGAGGACAGAGGCTAATGACAGATGTTCTCTTCAATGTCTCTTTACCTTATTATTTTAGACAGGGTTTCTCACTCTCTCACTGTAACCTGGGACTTCCACATTTGTCTAGACTAGCTGAACAGCAAGCTCCAGAAATCTTCCTGTCTCTGTCTTCCCAGTGTAGGGATGACAGGTCTACACTACATTGCCTCTGCCTGGCTTTTTAGCATGAGTTCTTTTGGGGACTAAACTCAGGTCCTCATGCTGAGCCACCTCCCCAGGCTTCTTTGGCTTCTTTTGTATCTCACTTTCAATGCCCAGCCTGGCAGCCTGCCAATGCCTAGCCTAAGGAATCTGAGGAAAGGCTGGTGATACACATCATAGAAACACTCCAGCTTTGCCTCGCTGCCTGCTCACACATTTACTAACTCAATTGTGGGGATGTGCTGATTCTCACTAGCCTCACTTCATTCTACGGGCAGAGACCACCCTGTGTTTCCTCTCTACAGACCATGGTAGCACAGTGAGTCAGGCAAAGGCCTGTGGTTTCTCAGCGAGTATCTGGGAAGAAATCAAGGCAAACGGCAGAGGGGAAGGTCTTATCCATCACTCTCCTCTAATCAGCTGAAAACCAGAGTTCAGACCCCAGATTCAGCTTGACTGATTGCCTAACCTGGCTTCTTCCCTACTAGGGAGAGAGAGTACAGAACGCATCTGCCTCAGTGAGCAACTGTGAGGACCAATGTTGGATGCAGAAGGGAATTGGGCATATTTTTAGGGCCAGGTATCCTGCCAGGCTTCAGCTAGCAAAGATGTCCACTGACTCAAAGCTCTGACCTGGCTGTACAGGCTCCAGAAGGTCAATAAAGTCTGAGAAGCAACAAGAATGCTAAAACAGACCCTTGACTTGTGTGATTTCTGGTTCATGTGTTCCCACACTTACAAAATAGCCTTGCCAGGGATGCTTACTCGTTCCTCAGGACTCCCAGTTTCTCGCTGAGCTGCAATGAAACTATGGTAAAGGAATTCCACCAGGGAAGCAACGGAAGAGAAAGCAGACACAAGGGCATGCAATACACAGAGAGGCATCCATGAGAGCCCACTCCACTCCAGCCCTGTTACAGACCAATGTGGAGCTGCAGAGACCAAGGAAAACTGAGAAACATAGCAAGAGTCACCCTGTTCCAGACAAGGATGTGTTTTCCAATAAAGTTATAAACTATAAGAGATAGTCTATATGGTGCTTTCTAGGAGGGTGTGTATCTTGACGGATTATTTGGGATAATTTGAGGTTGACGGATCCCTGGGCTTCTGTGTGCCCCCCTAACATGCTACAGACCTACTTCAACAGATTGATTCTTTCTGTTAGCTGTCCCACATGATCGTTTCTTCTTTTGGAGCTAAAAGTATCAGCCACAGAAGGAATACAGGTGGGATGCTCCCCACCCCAAGAAAGGAGGGGAACACTCACACAGCCACAGAGAAAGCAAAGCACAAGCCACGGCCCAGGACAGGTGGAGGCAGCTATTGACAGAGTCCTCCACACGATAGACAGAGAGTCTGAAGAAAGAGCAGAACGAGGGGCGGGGTGTGTGATGGCACACTTTTAAACTACTTATTAACAACTCTAAATACATTCCAACCCACTGACTTGAGCCACAAAAGAAAGGATACAGACCTTCTATGTCACAGGTCCTTGGGGTAACTGTCAGCAGTCCAGCCAAATCAGCATACACGGGAACAGATGCGATCAGCAACAGGAACCCAGCAAACAGCAGAAACGGGAACACAGCTAACCGGGAACACCAACAAGGACAGCCTGTTTTCTAGGCCCAAACAGGGCCAACCTGGGCTCAACTCAACCCAGGCCTTCATCTTCAGTAAGTCTCAGCAGACGTAGACTTTGGCAAAGCGTTGTCTGGAATCCTTCCAAGCAAAGCAGCCATGAGAAGCAATGAGAAAATGATGCTAAGCATAAAGCCCCTAAGTGTTTTCTGGGTCTCCTCCTTATACCTGCACAAGGGCACCTTCCAACTGGTCAACTTCACATGCCCTCTGCACAAGGTATTACCTGTTGACCAAGATCATGAGCTCTCCAAGGAGTCTGCCCATCAAAGGATGTAAATATGTGCAACACACATGTCAGTTTTCTGGCTGGCAAAACATCATGTGCTCTTTTATCAGGATGTTTTGCATGCCTCTTTCATAAGTCTGTTTTTCAGTGGTGTACAAAGCACCTCCACATCCCATATTTGAGACAAAAACAAACAAACAAACAAAACACATCCATTCAACACAACCATGCCTCCAAAGAAATCTGAACCACCACCACAGGGGAGGTTCACTCCAGCTCACTCACCTACTTATGTCAGAAAACAGGATTGCAGATCATTCCAGTACTCATCAAAATGAGCCAAGAACCAAGAGCTCATCTGACCCACACCCACATGTTTGTGAAGTTTGTATCCTTGGTCCTGTGTTAATTTAGTCCAAGCACAGATAATTACAAGACCCAGGACTGCACCTGCTAGAGCAGTGAAACTAACAGGGAGTTCCAGAAACCTCCAGGGACGGTCCTGTGCCTGATGAGCTGAAAGAGTCATTTTATTATGTGGTTTGTATGCATGCTATGGAGCATATTCATACAACCCAGTGAGGCAGGCAGTGTGCTGGCTCATCTTAGCTTGTGGATTTGTGTGTGACACATGCCATCTAGCTGAAAAACATCACTTCCTTCTGGAGAGAGATGAACTTGTGACTCCACAGACTGGGTGGAGACCACCCTTACCAAGAGGACAGGTGTCACTCAACTTATGGGGCACCAATAAGTGCTATTCTGTAACTGGGACCCCCACCTGCTGCCTTTAAACACCAGAGCTTCTGATTCAAAAGAAAGCATGAGTCCCTCCACATCTCCTGCTCCCCTGGGTACCGGGTTGAAAGTAGCCCACACTGAGGCTTCTCAGACGCCCATGACCAATTCTGTGAGTCAATCTCCAGCCCTTGGATTTTCTGTGGAACCATTACTATAGAATCCATTGATAATACCAGCATTTCTAGAGGAAATTCTGCCCGCTGTGTTGTGACAGGTTGCAGGACTTGGTTATGGATAGGAAAGTGAGCTTCAGGCACTGTGGTCCATATGGAACATGATGCTGAACAAAGCAAGAGGTCCAGAGAGGCCTGTCCTTCTGAAAGTAATGGGCCAACACCTGTTCCTTGATCCAAGTACTCTAAGGCAAGCACTGCTATCTAAGTGTGACTCAGAAAGGGACAGGTGGCACAACTGGTGTGTGTGTCAACATTTGCAAGGAAGAAACACAAATGCCCCCACCTCCAGGAGTCAATAGAATGATCTCTGACTAAAGCAGGACATAACAACTAAGAAAAAGCATAGGGTACTCTGGGCACACACATGATCAAGGGTGATGGACCGGCTTAGACAGTGCCAGGCACATGGATGCCTGCAGGGAGTCAGGCTCTGCATGCTTGGAATTTTCCTCAGCAGAGATCCTGAAGGTAGACAGCTGGACTCTATCAGAGCCACTTCCCAGGCCTGAGCACTGCTCCGCCTCTGCAGAAAACAGAGGGCATTCTGGGAATGTATTTTTAGGTTCCAGTTTGAGGAGTGCTGACCTAAGAAGCTAAAAATATGTGGTGGGGGAAGGCATATTTGCATTGCGGAGGATTACTTCTTGTAAAGTAATTAGTCTTTCTAATGTGTGAGAGAAATTCACTTCTGTTCTCACAGAAATGAAAACATGTTTTAGAAGGAACCTGTTCCTATGGAGAGTCTGAGCGTTCTAATTTGAGAACCTGATCTCAGAATTACATGTAAGACTGTAAAAAGCAGACAGTCTCCATGAAGTCCTGCTAAGAAGAGGGATGGAAACGGGTTCTATAACAAAGGGACTCTGGAAACAGGAAACAGGAAGGATGGTTTTGGTAGGCTACAGCTGCCTTATTCCAATTAGCTCATTTCCACATTCCCACTGATGCTGGGCGGCTGTTTCCTGAGTCACAGTGCCTTGGGCTTATACCTAAGGTGTCTCTCTCCTCTCTCCTCTCTCTCTCTCTCTCTCTCTCTCTCTCTCTCTCTCTCTCTCTGTGTGTGTGTGTGTGTGTGTGTATCTGTACAGCAGTATCTTAGTTTGAGTTTTATTGCTGTGAAGAGACACCATGACCACAGCAACTCCTATAGAGGAAAACATTTAATTGAGGCTGCCTTTCAGTTTCACAGGTTTAGTCCATTATCATCATGGTGGCATGCAGGCAGACATGGTGCTGGAGAAGGAGTTGAAAGTTCTACATATGGATCCACAGACTGCAGAAGGAGACTGTGTGTACCACAGTGGGTGTAGCTTGAGCACAGGGGACCTTAAACAGCCCCACAGTGACACACTTCCTCCAACAAGGCCACACCTACTGCAGCAAGGTCACACCTCCTAATGGGGCCACTCCCTATAAGCCAAGCATTCAAAGCCATGAGTCTATGGGGGTGGGGGGGGTCAACCTATTCAAACCATCATAAGCAGCACAAGGAAGAACCACAACTCACTGAGACCATATCACCTGCTTCGGTCTCTTAAAATGCACTGTCCTATCTCTAGCTAAGTCTTGCTATCTCTCAGGACACAGCAGGTAGAATTTCCTCCAGAAATACTGGCCATAGAAATGGCCAAATCCATAATAATGGATTCCATAGTCAGGATTCCACTGAAAATTTAAAGAGCTGGGATTGACTCACACAACTACGACATCACAACACGATGTCTCAGAATCTATTCTATGTGCCCCCTCTGAGCCCTCAAAGAGCCTGAGATGTGGTGGGTCTTAGGCTGACCTTGAAATTGAGAGGTTTGGCATCTAAGGACAACAGACGGAGGTCCCAGCCGCAGGTTACTTTAACTGGGTCTTCCACGAGTTGAGTGACATGAAATCGGTAAGGACAATTTTCACCCAGTCTGTGAATTCACCTGCTTATCTCATTATGACCCAGCATTTTCCCTGCTCTGAGAGAAGAGGGCTTGCTTTCAGGGGGAAGACCTCCCTGGACCCCAGAATTCAGGGGGGTATTAGGGCTCCAGATACAGGGAAAATGTGCCAGTACAGCTCCACCTCTGTTCTTGTTTGGATGTCAGTGGCTATGAATGACACTGTTGTTACAGCCCACAGATGTCTGAGGAGCACAGGGGTCTAACATATGTCACTTTTATCCCTTGAGTAAATTAAAGGTGTATACAGGAGCAAGGGGATCATTAGACAATCTCACTAGCTTGTATCTAGGCATAGAGTCCCTGGTTTTGGTAAAACTATAGTGAGAACTAGAGGGGATTATGTTGGTAAAGGTCACCCACATAAAAAGCCAGGATGGCACAGTGCCTTTGCAACTCTAGCACTGTAAGAGAAGAGACAGGAGGATGGCTGGAGCTTGGTCACTCAGTCTAGCTCAATCAATAGCTCTAGGTTCAGTGAAAGAACCTGTCTCAAAAAAATTTTTAAAAAGTGAAATTAAGAAGTGCTGGAGGGTGGAGTCAGTGTTCAAGAGCCCTTGTTCTTGCAGAGGACCTGGGTTTGTTTCCAGGCATCCAACTACTTATCAGTCCAGTCCTGGGCAATCTGATGCCCTCTTCTGACATACACAGGTAACAGGCACATGCATGGTCCACGTGCATATATGCAGCCAAAAGACTCATATACGTAACATAATGCAAAGTGGAGAGTGATTGAGGAAAACAGTAGTCTTTGATTTCTACATTCACACACACCCCACACACATGCATGCCCATAAACATGAACACACACACCAAAACAACCAAACCCAGCCAATGCTTGTGTCTCCTTACAACCTTGCTAGGGCCAGCAACTGACAACTCAACAAAAGTCATTTCCACATGAAGAGATTCCACCAATGAGAGACCCTAAAGGCAACTGTGGGTACCCAGAGTGAGGTACCACTAAACCCGATTTGTTTAGTGATATGCCTATGTTCTAACCTAGGCTCTCTTGGCTCCTTCTCAGCTTCCGGAGGGATGGGATTCTAAAATCCCCATACCAACAAAGGTTGTGATGTAAACTACACTTAACAAATACGGTACAGTTTTGCATGGACATTAGACATGTCTTTTTGCACCTTTCATCATTTCCCATGGCACTTCATGTGGCTATTCGTCCATTCATTTCTGTGAGAAGCCAAGCGTTATTTGGTTCAATTAGGAAACTCTTCCACCAAACCAGAATCCAGACACTAAAGTCCCCTGATACACAGAACAACTCCCCCGTGCCCTCAGGCAAGGTGGTTTCCCACTTCTAGCAGACGCAAGTGAAGTCTGGATTAGTCCTAGTATGTGCTGAATCTGTCCACTCAGCTACTTCCAGCGCACAGAGAAGGGAGGCTGGGCATGCAGGGTGCTGCACTTATCTTCAGAAGTAGATGCATTAAAATGATCTCAAATGAGAACACTGAGATTTTTTATGATTTTTCTTTATAAATGGTCATTTTTAGAACTGCTGAAATTCTATGTTTGCTGTCATTTCTATGCTCTTCAGCATAGGAGGACTCAGCCATCACAGGCTAGATTCATGACTCCTGGGTATCACGAGTGACAGTCACCCTCTCAGTACACCTAGCTTCTGATTCCTCTGAAAGGACATACTAATTTATTCAAGTAGTTGAAAATGTGTTTCAAGACATATGGTAAGGACTGAGCCCTGCAATAGCACCAACTTGTCCCTCCAGGGATGGGGCATGGCAAAGGTGAGGAGCTAGAGGGCGCTAGAGCCGCTCTGCAGAGGGGACGTTGACAGGGACAGACCAAATGCAAGATTACTTCCCTGCACATGTGAATACTCACATAGGCATTGACTTCTAATGAAAACTCTTAGCCTAGAACCAAAAGAGAGTGAACACTTTTGGAATAATTCATAACACTTTAACAAATGCCTATGGTTGGGTAAGCGTTATAGAGATAAATAAAAATCACTCATACAACAAAGAGAAACCAGGGCCAACACGATCACTCTACTGCAGCCTGTTTTTGCAGTCAGCCAAGTATAAAACTATTCCAGGGCTCTGAGATTAAACCGTGTCCAATACGCAAAACTCCGTTGTGACAAGGCCGATCAACAGCACTCAAGAATGTGGCCGTGCCAGAGGCAGAGGCAGAAAAATAGTCTGTGGCTAGGTTTTGAAATCTGAACTGTGTGTCTAATTCTCAGCTGAGCCAGCTAAGCTGCTAGGGAAGACTGAGGTGAATCTCTCAGTGAAGACACAACGTGCTATGAAGAGTTCCAAAGCTGACTTGGGACAAACAGCACTGGATGCCGTGAGTCCTGCCGTTTAATAAAGCACCTCTGTCTAAATGGTCAGCCAGTCTCCTAAACTCCTGCAGCCAGCGGAGGTTTGCTTTGGAGACAGCACTTACAACTCCACATCTAGCAAAAGCACAAAGTCAATGCTGTGCATTGAAGCATCCACAATCTAATCAGCCACAGCGCTAACCAAGAACAACCGCACCACAGCACCAAAGTTTGGTTGCATACCATTTGATCCTCCCTAACCACAGGCGAGAGGGCACTGACAGTCTCTCCAGAGGAGGAAATCCTAGCAGAAACCATCTTCCCTCCATAGCAAAGTGTTGAGAGAAATCCTTGCCAGGGGAGATGTAAACAACTCCCACTCCTTCCTTACATGGTCCCAATGATAAATAAAATGCAATCCCACCATAGTAAGCTCAGCCATGGAGGTTATTTGCAGAACATGGATGAGGGTTTGGTTACAGGAGCTCTGGTGACCTCAAGGAACCCTGGGGGATGGCTTCCTCATAGCTGCATAGTTAACCTTCCCCAGCTATACAGTGTACCCTGGTGAACCTTTCCCAGCCTATAGCAACCTGGTTAACCTTCCCCAACTTACTCAGTGTACCACAGTCTGAGACCCTTAGGCCAGGAGCAATTTGGGCAGAGTTTACATGCAAATAGCTAGGAGGAGTGGCTCAACTCCAGTGAACCTCCTCGCCCATATCTTCTCAGGGAATATCAGTAGTCCCCAGGCCCTGCTCCCAATCTCCTCTCCAAAGCAAGACAACTGATCCATTAAAGATGGGGGGGGGGCTTTTGCTCAGAAGAACACATTGCACAACACAAGAGAGATTTACTCAATATATGTACCTATTCCTGCACAATTTCTTTCAAAGATTCAAAACATCACAGAAAGTGGGGCTTCTAGAAGAATGACCTCATGAACAGCAGGGACTGGCCCCATTAGGACACAGCAGGTGTCACTTGAAGGCTACAGTGGCCCCCTTGAGCAAGGCACCACATGAGGATGGCAGGTTCTATTAGGTCTCAGTCCCCTGAGAGGCTGACCGGTAACCTTTGCAGCATCTTAGCTTTGATCAACTGTGTCTCAGGCTCTGTAAAAGGCAGTTAGTGATTTGCCATCAGGGCAGCATCCTTTCTGAAAATGACAACAGCAAACCAGTGCCCTGGCAGACCTGGGTAATGCCATTAAGACATTAAAAGGCTCTGTAGAGAAGGTATTACATAGTGGTTCCAAAAAAAAAGCCCTAGTTATTACAGAGCTGGGCCACGGCTGACTTTCCACTGTGCTGACCTCAATCCCCAGTAGGACATGTGTTTTCCTAGGTGTTTCCACACACAGAGAGGGTCCCCACATAGAGCAAGGGCATTCTCAGCACAGGAATGCTGTGGATCCTCTCAGCTGACTCCACTCTAGGGTATGCACCTTCCTTTGAACTTGGAAAATATCTCCACACATAGTTGCTTGGTTGGAGACTCTGCAAGATCCTGGGCATTGCAGCTGTGCTCCAGCAGGCTGTTCAATGTGCAGACCCACCACAGTCTAGTATCACCCTCTACAGCAGCCTGCTAGGATACTGAGCTGAGCAAGGAGCATGCCCAGACATTGCTGCTTAAGAAGGAGGAAAGAGGTTCCACCTCAGACCTGCTGCCAAAGGGACAGGGGACTCTGTAATTCTTACCAGGCATTATCTGTAGTATAACCAACTGCCTTTGGCTTTTGTTCCCAGTGGGAACCTTGCACAGTCACATCCTCATTCCAGTTTGAGCGTGGGCTGTACTGGGAGATTCCCTGTAGCCAATGAATGGAAACACAAGCCAGATGTTTACTTCTAAAGACAAGCGTGGACCTGCAAGTTGGTTGAGCAGCCAAAGTGATTGTTATACAAGAGTTTGATGCCCAGAACCCATGTGTAAATGTGTAAGGAAAGAGTCAGCTCCACAAAGATGCTTCCTGACCTAACACACACATAGGCACACACACAAAGCACATGCACATACACACATGCACACACACACACACACACACACACACACACACACACACACACACACCATAACACTCAACATCAAGCAGGACCCTTAGCAGTCATTCCAAATGGGTGGGCATCTGGACTCATGCCCTGTAAGAAAGCATGGGCCCTGTCGCAGAAGTACAAACTAGAGAAGGCCCTTCCTGTGGATGACATGGGACTTTAGAGGAATTGGTACTGTCCATCAGTAGTCTGTGGCTTGAGTGAGATTAGACTCTTCCCACTGTGGCAAGCAAGCTGAGAGTGACACCCTGGTAGAGGAGCCTTACCAAGGAATTTGGACTGAATACAGTCTAATGTATTCTACCTTCTCATGACTCAATCCAAGTATGGGTTTTCCTCGAAGGAAAGATGTCCAGATCAGCAGGTTTTGCCCTGTCAATTAATCCCCATTCTGCCGGCCCGTAGATACAGGGTGGTTTCTCCCTTCACAGATCATGGTCAGCAACAAAGTCTCTCGTTTCTGTTTTCTCACAAAGGGAGACTGTTCTGTTAAGAGCAGATGCACTGTTTCTACTGAGATTCCAGATAAAGTACCAAAGAAACCACACCCTTCCCAGTGGGTTCTGAGGTCGGATGTTAGTCTATGGGACACTGGAGACCACTGAGAGGAAGAAAATGAAATGTAAATCACTAAGGCATCCTTTGTCCGCCGTGTCTTGATATACTATACTACAGGTTTAAATGTCACCATGGAGACAGTTAAATTGCATAGATAATGGAAGAGTGACTACTACTTACAATTCTTAACGTGCATAAAGCAAAGAACTGTCCCCAGGCCGCACCTCACACACCCAGGCACTTTAGAACTGGCAGGTCTGAGAGTTCACTGTTGACATCATTCATGTTGCTGAACCAGAAGGAAAGTTTTCCCTTCTTCACCTCCTTGTGCAGAGTTGCCAGTGTTTAAAATAATAATAATGTACGTGATTCAAACAGGATGCTTCTTGACTGTGCCCATCAAGCAGAGCGCCTGCATAGCCCACAAACATGGGGCGAGACTGCCACCTACTGGCAGCATTGGTTGTTACAGAACATTTGGCTTTTATAATAGTCTCTTTTTGGTCTTTTGTCGCCTCTCTTTCCTGCCTAAAAGATATGGGGAATAAGCAGCTATCACAGCATAGCACACCTGTTCTCCAGGGAGCACGCAGGCTACCAAGCCCATCATAGTCATGGTGTGTATCCTAGCTAGCATTAACTGTCAACCTGACACAGCCTAGAACAACCTGGGTAAAGGAATCTGAATGTATGTGGAACATTTATCTTGGCTGTTAATTGATGCAGAAGGGCCCACCCCTCTCTGGGTGGGGCTACCCCCAGGCAGGTGGTCCTGGGCTGGATAAGAAGCTAGCTAACCCCGAGCCTGAGGGAGCCAACAAGCAGTGTCCTTCCTTGGTTCCTGCTTCCAGGTTCCTGTCTTGAGCTCCTGCCCCAACTTCCTGAGTGAAGGACTGAGACCTGGAAGCATGAGCTGAGACAAACCTTCCCCTCCTCTAAGTTGTTTTTGGTCATGTGCTTCTCACAGCAACAGAAATAAATTAGAAGAGGGTCCTAACAGTAAAGATCACATAGCCGTGCACTATTATGGAGCACCGTGAAGAAGCACAGTATGCCTCAAAGACCGTGCATGGTTAAGATTACCTAGTCATTTTCTCCGTCAAAAGACGTATTCTGAAGTAACAAGATCAGAAAATGGTACAAAAAGCCTTTTTAATGTTGTGACCCTTTCATACGGTTCCCCATGTTATGGTGACCCACAGCCATAAAATTGTTTCATTACTACCTCATAGCTATAATTTTGATACTGATCTGATATGTAGGATACGTGATATGCAACCCCTATGGCAGTTGTCACTCACAGACTGGGAACCACTGCTCTGTGGAGACACATTTTTCTGTGGCTGTACCTGCCTGTCCCCTTCTAGATTAGAAACGATGGCGTGTGTTCTGATGAACTCACCATGTCATGGGACTGAAGCACACAACACGCACTGCTGTACTTACTGTGTCATCCCAGGACAGGAGGATTATGGTTGTCATGGGCAGATACCCTCCTCATGCACCCCTCCTTGATAAACAGCAACCCTTCTTCCTGCAATGAAGCCAGGGCACCTTCCCACTAAGTAGCTAGAGAATGGTTGCAAATGGCCACCTCCTCATTGCTGATACAAACCTGCTGTCCTGTCTCCTCACCACCACCTCCCATTCTCTCCAAAGACCCTCTCAACACTTTTCAGCAAAAATATGGGCTCCCTAGTTTGTGCTTCACAATGAGGAACAAAATGTGTGGTTTTTAGATTTGGGAGTCTTGTGCTGCAGTTGGTAAGCTGATAATCTCATGCACATGGTTGACTGTATCATGTCGAGTTGTCCTTTACTCACTTCTGATTGATATTTTCACCCTGATACTTTTGAGGTCTTCAAGGGAAAATTCAACTTCTGTTTACATATCCTCCATGGGCACCAGGGAGTTTCCTTTTTCAGTAAGTAGTAAGACTCTAATAACACATCAGGCCTCAGGGATAAAATGATGAATAAAACAAGGTGATTTTTTCCCCTGTAAGTTTAGATTTTTTTTTACATATAGTGGGAAATTTGAAAGGCTATTCAGTCATAATGAAACAGAAAAGATCCCTAAAATATGGGATGTGCTAGCTCTAGAGAAGAAAGTAGATTGGCTCTAGTCCCACAGGAAGAACATGAAGACTTTGGGGGGAAAATAACTCAAAGCTTAGCCCTGGAGGTGTGTTGGGAGAAATGAGGCTATGTTGGAGACAAAGAGAAAAAAAGCAGATAATGGCACATACATTTTAAAGAAATATTGAATGGGCTGTGGGACGGTTCACTTGATAAAGCCCTCACCACACAAGCGTGATGATCTGAGTTCAAGCCCCAGGACCCACATTACAAAGCCAAGTACAGGCTGGGGAAATGGCCGTGGATAAAGTATATGTTTTTCAAGAATGAAAGCCTGAGTTTGAATCTCCAGAGCCCACATAAAGCCAAACACAGTAGTGTGTGAGTCTATAATCCCAGAATTCCTACAGCAAGAAGGGAGGTAGAGACTGGGGCCTCCCCAGACATTCACGGGTCAGCTAGCCTGGTGTATGCAGTGGCAAGTGACAAATATTTGCCATTAGCTTCTGCTCTGAGACAAACATTTGTGGTTTGTTCTCTGACCTCCACACACGAGCTGTGGCACACATGCACACAGGCACTGTACAAATATACACATGTACATACACATACACACACACACAGCAAGCCCAACCTGGTATGGGTGGATTAATGGTACCTGCTGCACAAGTGTGAGGAACTAAATTCAGACCCCCAACACCCACATGAACAGCTGAGCATGACGGGACATGCCTGTGACTCTAGCACTGGATGCAAAGATAGGCAGACCTTGAGTGCCCTCCAGTCAGCTGAAACAATAGGTTCTGCTGGAGACCCTGCCTCAAACAAACAAACAAATAAGGCTGAGAAGTGATTGAGAAAGGCATTCCAAGTTCTAGCCCCTGCCTCTGCATACACTCTCACAAGTAGTTAAACACACACACACACACACACACACAGAGAGAGAGAGAGAGAGAGAGAGAGAGAGAGAGAGAGAGAGAGAGAG
>CAJQZJ010033660.1:1608226-1627131 GCA_907164525.1 Lophiomys imhausi | reverse complement strand
GAGAGAGAGAGAGAGAGAGAGAGAGAGAGAGAGAGAGAGAGAGAGAGCCAGGTAGAGTTAGTACATACCTATAATCCAATCACTGAGGATCCAGAGACAGGTGGATCCCTGGGGCTTATTGGCAGTCAATCTAGACAAGTTGGTGAGTTCCAGATTCAGTGTCTCAGAAAACAAGGTGGAAAATGACCAAGGAAAACAGCCATTATTATTGACCTCTGGCCTCCACATGCATGTACCTGTAAAACATACAGAGAGAGAGAGAGAGAGAGAGAGAGAGATGAAGAAGAGACAGAGAATGTGGCATAAAGGTAGTTGCTTAGAGCTGATGGCCTTGCAGCCAGCTTTCTGGTCTACCTAGATGGAAGTCACAATAGCTGCAGAGTAGACCATCTAGAGTCAGTAATCCTGGAACCTTAAGTGCTGAACCCTACTGATTGGCTTGACAAACTCAGAGCTGACAACACCAACCCTAGAAAACCAAAGACGTATGACCCCAAGCCCTAGAAGCCTAAGAGTTATATAGATCTTGATGTTTAGAATAAGGGCTTGCTGATATGAAATGTGAAGGCCAGAGACCCCTCAGCTAGCAGCCAGAGTCACCCCACAGCCCTGAGACGCAGCTAGCACCAGCAGCAGTGGACAGCTGTAGGCTGCATTGGCTAGTGCTATCCCTCACTGTCTCCATGCCCTGTCCACTCTCTGGAACTCTCTGGCTGCCCTCATACCTCTAGAGCTGCTCCAGCCATCACCTGAAGCAGCAGCTTGCTTCCCTGTCACTCCTGACTGTGTTAACAGCTCTACCCATTATACTTATGATTAAAATGTCAATCAGGCAAAGAAAAGGGCACCCCAGAAGTATCTTTTAGGGGACCTAATTCTATGACACCAGAGCATTGCTGCAGAGTAGCTCCTGGCTGACTCAAAATGAGAGAACCTACCTTCTGGTTGAAAAAATCCCCAATTCCTTGTGGCTTCTACAGGCTAGTGTCCCCCCACATTTTAACTTCACTGTCCTTAAATCAAGAATTTGCTTTCTGTCTAGTTTTGTTTGTCCCATGCGAAATCATTAAGATAGATAATAGTACACACCCTTTACCTGTGTCCTGACCTATCCACTCAGGACTTGGTGTGCAAAGTTGAGTCCTCCCTTGCCTCAAACTGGCCCACCATCACAGACCCAGAAACTACGCATTCTTCTTTGGGCCTGGGTCAAAGCTTTGGCTCATGCTTTTTCCCAACATCCTTTGGTAAGTAGCCAGGCTCTGGTGCATTGGCTCCAATACACTACAGAGCCCCAGCCGGTCTGCTCTCTGCAATTCTATGCTCTATCTTCTCTCATGTCAGGATTTCCACAATGGACGCTGCCCTGACCTTGCCCCCACCTTCCTTGCCTCTGTCTCTCACAACTGGGATAAGTGTAGCAACCTTAGCCAGGTGGGATGGCCCACTCCTGTCCTCTGAGGCATAGAAGTCATTGCCTGGCAGTTTCTTCACTGTGTGTGTCTAGCCTCTCCCGTGTGTCCTCCTGCTCCTCCCCAGTCACCTCCAAGGTGCTCTTTAGACACCCAAATCTATGCCTGGCCGAGGGCTTTGGCACCTGCTGCTGAATAACCTTGGAAGGCCTCCCTGAAGTCTTCATGACTCACTTTGATCCCAGGGCTCATCACTGAGGTCTTTCTGGTTGAGCTCATAAACCCTAGTTCTTGGCTTATTTTCCTGGTAGCTCTGACCATCGACTGGCTGCTCATGATGAGGTAGAAGCTCTCTGAAGACAGCCTCTCTGTTTCTCTGCTTCACTCTGCCACTAAAAGGTGGCTTCTCCTTAATACCAGGCGTTTACTCAATGTAAACAAACATAGATACCCATGGGGGCACACTCATTTAACCCTGCTTACTGAACCAATGTGCCCAGCAATCTCAAAAAGTGAATCTCATTTATGACTTCCACCTCAGATGAAGATGGAAGCCCATCAGGTTGAGCGGGGAGGTAGAAGTCAGACTCTTACAGACAAACACCTGTCACAATGCAGCCACCATGGCGAGTCATGTCACTGCTCCCTCCTGATGCAGCCCATTCTACCCTGTGACCCTAAGTCCCCTTATAAGTGTGGTGTTCTTGAACATGTGCACAGCTTCCAAAACTGTAACTCCCTTCTGACTTAGTTAGGGTTCTTGCTCAAGGTTGAGAAAGCAGAATTTATCACATGATAGAGGCTGAAATTGGCCATAATGTAATAGGGACTATGCATTAGATTAGCACTAAAATTGTTTACTTATAAGGTTAGCATTCTGCTACCTCCTTGCATAGCTGTCCAATAAAGAGTTTAGATTAACAACAAATTGTGTATTACTTTCTTTAACTAGCAAAACCCTTTACCAGGTAAATATTCTATGTATGTTCATATATACATATTATATCTATGTATATTTATATATGTATATATACATATAATCCATTAATGTGATATTTATTTTTAATAAATGTGGTTAGATTCATGTTTCTACAGTAAATATATAAGGGAACAAATAATATCAATGAACTTTTAAGGGAGGAAAAATTTTGATATCAGAATTGACAGACGACAACTCAGATTTTTGTCAGCCTATAATATAATCATTTTTATATTTTATTTTGACTGCAGAATCACTCAAAAGAAAATATCTGAATCTTGACATTTATAATAATCATAAATGCCATTTTTTATTTTAAACTTTACAGCAATTTTTAGAAAGTTTTATCAGTTTTTCTTTTCTAATACATTTATTTATTAATTCAAGTTACATCTCAATCACAGCCCCCTCCCTCCTCCCCTCCCAGGCTCTCCTTCCCACCCTCTACCCCCTCTCCCCTCTATCCTATTCCTCTGATGTGTGGTCCCCACATATCATCCCCCCTCAGTTCATCAGTCACATGAAGGCTGAAAGCTTCCTCTTACTCTGGGGTCCAACTTGGCAGCTCCACTAGGGTAAAGTATCCCACTAACAGGTAACAAAGTCCATGACTGAGACCACTCCACCCCTACTATCCTATGAGAAATTCTACCCATCAGCAGATCAAAACAGATGGCTAGACACACAGTCAAACATTAGGTGGAGCTCTGGGAGCCTATGTAAAGGAGGGAGGAAGAATAGAGAGCCCCGGAGGGTCAAGATCAACACGTGAAGATCAACAGAACCAACTAACCTACCTGCCTATAGGCTCACAGCGGCTGAAACACTAACCAAAATAAGGATGATAAAGGTTTAGACTTGACCTAGACCTCCCCTGTACACGTATAGAGGGCAGGCAACTTGGTCCTCATACAATTTTTCAATATACTTTAAAAGCAATAGGAAGATATTAACAGTAATTAGTGAAAAAAAAAGAGGCCACAAATTTCAAAGAGAGCAAGGAGAGGCAATATGAGAAGGTTTGGAGGGACAAAAGGGAAGGGGGAATTTAATTATATTGCAATCTCAACAAATTAAAGAACTAATAAAAAAAATTACAGAAATATTATCTGTATTTGAATGTAGGATGTTTTGAAGTTTTAGGATAAAAAAAAAACTTTGCCATTTCTCATGGCTTGAATCTTATTGACTGTGTGCTACCTTGGAAAAACTACCCAGATACTATATGATTTGATTTCCATAATTCTAAAAATAACTGTCAATATTAGAGTTTTGGAAGAATTAAATAATACATAAAATTCTCACGCACTACTTGGGAAATATTTTTAATATATCTAGATGTTAATCCTACTTAATAAATTATAAGACATGTTATAGGAATGGGCAAGCCTTTGAATATATTATGCAAAGTGAAATAAGTCAGACCGAAAGGACAAATATTGTCTAATTCCAACTATATAAAGTGTACAGAATAGACAGACTCACAGCAACAGGAAGTTTATCAGTGGCTGAGGGAATGTTAGATAGTCCTTTAATGGAAACAGTTTCAGTTTGGGATGAAGAAAAGTTTCCCGACATGGATGGTGATATGGGCTACACAGTGTAAATATAATTAATGTAATCAAATTGTATACTAAAAATGAATATAGTGGTAAAACTATTATTATGTATGTTTTATTATAATAAAACATTATCATAAAGTCCTGATAACATATTATCCCAGTGATTGAAATCTAATTCAATTCACCAAATCCTAATTGTTCGATACCTATGTGTCAGACATGAGCAAACGCACTAGAAGGGATAACATAGTCAAGGGCACATGGGAAGTGAAACACATTTCAGACAAAAGGAACAGCTTGTGGGAAAGTCCTACCTGAGTCTAAAGAATGCCTGTAAGAGATAGGCCCAGTTTCCAGCATGACTACAGTAAAGAGCAAGAGAATGTTTCTGCACCTGTTGATGATGTGGGTGTATTCTCTTGGGAGGCTCTCTCTTCCATTCTGAGTTGATTTTTTTTTCATGATAACAGCTGGATGTACAGGCCTCATTTTTCTATCTGTAGCAATTCCATTTTCTCAGCACTGTTTATTAAGGAGAATATTCATGTCTACATGTATGCTCTTGGCGTCTTTGTCAAAACCCTTTGGTTGTGAGTCATTGATTAGTTACCTCCAGGTTTTCTGTTCTTTCCTGTGTGTCTACTAGTCATCAGAGACATGCAATTGAAACCCAGAAAGAGATGTGATCTCATACCAGTAAGAATGGCTTTAACCAGAAGGACAGAGGAACAAGTGTTGTTAGGAATTCTCACATTTTGTTGGAGGGAACAAACAAAAATTAGTGCATCATCATCATCATCATGGAAAACTACATAGTGGTTTTTCAAAAATACTAAAAAAAAAAAAACAGAACTACCATATGATTCATCAATTACACTATATTTTCAGAATCCAACACCCTCTTCTGGACTTCACCTGCACTCATATGTAGCCAAACAGACACACATGCATACACATAATTAAAAGTAAAATAAACCTAATTTTTAAATCAATAAATATACAAGTTATAGCTGAGGTAAGAAATTCTATGTCATATGAACCAAAAGAGATGAAGGACAGAACTTTAAATACTCTCACACACACACCAAAAATAAAGTAAATATTTTAGAGGATGAATAAGCTAAATATCCTGAGTAGACCTTAAACAAACGATCTCTTTTGTGTAAGGGCTACCTGTTTTGGGTGCCCATGGAGGTACATACCAATAACCCCAGGACTACAGAGGCAGAGGCAGAAGACTCAGAGTCCACCCTCAACTAGATAGTGAGTCCAACTCCCATCTGATCTTCATAAACAACACTATGTCTTAAAACACTGCTTTGATAATATCTCTGCCATGAAAACCTTGACTAACATGAAATGCATGATACTGACAGTATAAGCAAGATAAACCATGTAATCTCTTATTTTATAAGATACTGAATTTCACAGTGGCATGACTTGTCAGTAGGAAGCAAAATTAACCAACAAGAAGGTTACTGTAGTAATTAAGGAACAAAATGAGAATACCCTAGACCAGATAGGGTGGGCCTGAAGAAGATGAGCATATTTGGTAATATTTTGGAAGAAGTCGAATTGGAAGGATTTCACAATTGGTTGGTTGTGGAAGATTATAGGCTCAATGGTTGAGTAAGATATTAATTATATAACTGTCAGTCCTAACCTTTTTGACGATTACTGAAAATGGTACATGGAGAATTGTGTTGGTCCTGCTCAGTCTTCCCCATCAGGTTTCAGGATCCTCACTCTCTCCAATCTGTGTTTGAAACAGAGCATCAAAACTACTTTAGCTATGTTTCCCTCTAGTTATTTCACACTTACTTCTTCACCTTCCACTCTGAGTCTAGGCCATCACAGTAGGGCCACAGCTTCCAACACTACACTGAAACTGTGTCAGGGTCAGTAATGCTGTGGGCGTACCCCAGGGTCCGTGGCTTTAGCAGCTGAAAGCCGTTTATTCTTAGCTGCACCAGTCCTGAAAATAACTTTTTCTTTTATGAATTCTCCTTTTGTTCTTATTCTGTCATGGTAACTCAAAGCATCAAAGGCTTAAAAACATCAGCTTGCAGTCATTATGTCGATAAAACCCCTCCACTGTGTGTGTGTCACAGTTGGAATATGGCTATCATAGTCAGAGGATAGTTGCCTATTAACTTCTCTAGAATGGAAGGGGCCATATTGAGAGAACACACAGTGCAGACCTGGTCCATACAGGGCTCTGAGACAGACCAACTCTTGAAGTTTCTCATGATAGAGAATGAGCAGGTAAAGAAGAAAACAGAAAAGGAACGACAATTGAGATGGAAGGTCAAGGAACATGAGGCCAGAAGTCTTGGGAATCCCTGTTGGGCAGGGACAGGGATGGCCCTCAGCATTCCTGGAGAAGCATCAGTCATCAGTTCCTGTTGGAAGGCCGAAGAAGCCATTCTGCTGCCAACCAAGGATAGTGGCCACAGGGAGATGCCAACAGGGTAGATGGAGTTGCCATCGAAACCTGAAGCAAAAATCTTTTCCTACTCTGAGTTCCTATTATCTGAGAAGCCACTAGGAGGTGCTGTGGACAGTCATAGAGTTGGAGGTGTGGCAGGTCTTCCCACTTTAATTAAAGTGATTAAGAAATCTCTCACAGATGTGGCTAATGACTGGTCTGTTCACAGAACATCATCAGTTCACAAACAGAAAATGAGAAAGAAATCGAGCCCAGAGTTACTGACAAGAGAGAGGTAGTCCAATATGGAGGTAGGACAGGAAAAGCTGAGGTGGGCAAATGGGTTTTCACTTTCTCTTCTCATTATTACCATATTATATCCTTTAAATCAGCAAGGTATATATGCCATGCTGAGTGTATGTATAAATATATATAATATATATTTATTCTCCTTGCTGATTTATACTTTATATGTTATATATATATACACACACATATATATTATATATATAAAATATCATCCAAGATTTGCCTTTTGGCCCAAGCTTCCTATGGGTTGAAGTCTTCAGGAAGCATACAGGACATAAAAATGGTTTCCCACACTCCCCAGATCCAGTTCTAGGAGTACCTTGAGGGAGAGCAACAGGGGCACTCTGTTCAAGGAAGCACATCTACCTGGAGCACAGAGGAAGGAGGTGGTTGATCTTAGGAAGGCTGCTGAGAACAGTCTCCATCTCAATGTGTGCAGACCCTTTCAGCACACACAGAATTGCACTCCTGAATTTACATCTGTCTCACATTTACAGACCTGCCTCTTCCAATGGGCCCTGACCTTTCTGTGGTTGTGAATCAAGATTTTATTGTCTGTTTAACCTAATAAAATGTCTCCAGATAAGAAATAACTAGCATTTATTAAATGTTTACTCTGTGCCACGAATGCTGCAATTTTATTTTTCATTTGGGGGCAAAATTGTTGCCTCATGGTGTAGATACTGTTCTAAAAGCCAAATGGCACAGCAGACATGCAAAGATTCCCCTACAACTAGCCATAGTTTTTATTTTTTCTGGGTCTGTCTGCCCAATGCCAGATGTAGTGTCCAACAGCTGTGCCATCTGGTCTGCTTGTTAAGGGTGGATGATTGGGAGAGCTGCTACAAAGAACAGCAGTTCCCATAATTCCTTGTTATTCTAGAAGACAGAATAGGATCAGTGGGTGGAAATAAGAGAAAAGAAACTTTAAATGCCATACACAGAAATTAGTCATAACGGTTCCTTATGTGCTCAGTGTGTGTCTGTATGTCTGTCTGTGTGTGATGTGTATATGTGCCATGGTCACACACATGAACATGGGCACATGGCTTCTACAACACTCATGTGCAGGTGAGAGGACACCCTTGGGTGTTGGTCTTCAACTTTTCCTTATTTGAATTTGAGTCATGTTGCTGTTTCTCTACTGTTTACAGCAGACTAGTTGGTCCACAAGCTTTGAAGATTTTTCAGTTTCTATTTCCCATTGTCCTCTAGGAATGCTGAGATCACAGATACTCCCATTACCCATCTGACTTTTATGTGTGTTTGAGAATTTGAACTCAGGTCCTTGCACTTATCTGGCTTACATTTTTACACAGCATACATCTCCCCAAATCTTTCCACTTGCTTGTAACCATTGGTTGCTTTCAATTCCCTCAAATACTCCATTGTCCCAACATGCCATCCTACTTGCCTCCATCCTCCACATGCGCTTTGCTCAGAATTTATCTTTTAAATATGTTCTATCCAGTCCAGGGAGCATAGCAGATTGCCCTCACTCACTTTTCCAGTACAATGGGTCAGAGATATGTCTATAGCTTAAATAGCTACAGGACATATGCTACTTAATAGCAAGATAGGAAGAACATTCTCACAATGCGCTCTGTTATCTACCAAATGCATCTAACATTCCTCAGATTTATGTTATAGCAACATGTTATGTATTCTCCACAGAAACTACAACAAAGAAAGCTGTATTAACTAATGCTTGCTTTTGGCCTTCTCATGTCCTAGTGTCTGTTAGTTAAAATAGTTAAGAATTTTTTCTGACCTTTTAAATACATCTGACCTTTAAATTCATAATGCTGATAGCAGCCTCAGAGTGTGTTTATTCTGAGAGCTTTCTAGAGGAACTCATGATGCAGAATGCTAATGAGCACAGTAAAAACAGGAACCATATAGGTGGGGGGAATATTCCAAACCATAATTGTAAGCTGCAACCACTCATTTTTTCTGCATTTCCCCACATAGTGTTTAATTAAAGTAGCCTCAGTTATTAGGGAAGAAAAATGCACTAATTACACAATCACCCAAACAATTTAGTCAAATATGGCAGCCAAGGATCTCCTATTAATGAAAATGCTTGGCAGCTGTGAAATCTCTTGGGTCTCCGTTGTCTTGAGGCTCAGGAGGAAATTGCTCCCAGAGAAGCCTGAAGCCTGCCATTACCATCCTCCTTCGTCTTCCTTCCATGTGCTTCTCTTCCTCCACCTGAATGAATAATTTCCAGCAGTGTGGTGTACTGAATTTGCTCAATTCTGCAACTTGCAGATGCATGTCTGCCCATAACTTAGCTGGAATGGTAACTCATGGTGCTGCTGGATGGATGGAACTTGATCGGGCCCATACAGGCTGGAGGACAGGAAGGATGGGCTGGCTGTAAGCCTGGGCCTGGAAGTGCTGGAACTGGGTAGAACTCTGCCAGGCCCAACTGTTTTGAGCATCCATTTCCCAAAGACTGACATCCAGGTTCCTAATTCCTTGAAATAAACTGACCCAGGTGCCAGTGTTTATCTTGGTCATTCCTATTGTATTTTATAAGGTTTAATTCTACCAAGTGTGTCCAAATGGTCTCTGGAAATAATTGTTTTAAAAAAAAACAGCATAAGGACCTATGAAATTGCTTGGGAGCCTGACTTTGTGACATTTCTTGCCTTTGCATGGAGGCCTCAAGTTCAAAGAATACAGACTGACTTCCCAGACTGCTTTATTAGGAACTGGCCACCAGGAGTTTCTCAGTTTTATCCAGTGAAGTTCAAGGCTTCAATGAAGTTGACAGCAAGAACGTCAATCTCACCTGGCAAATGGTCACCCTGATGCAGGGCCCTTGAAGGACAGATTTCCTAAGAGGGTATCATTGACCTCCCATGTGTCTCCAAAATGACCACAGGCAAACAGGATCCTTGGGGGAAGCATGATGGAGCCTCTGTCATCTCTCTGTGTGACACATCAAACATTATGCAGGCACAAACTGGCACACCTTTGATTTCCGGCATGGATGGAGGGGGTAGATGCAGAAGCAACTGGTGGCATCTTGCTTGTCTAATGGGATGGCCTGGAGGGTTTGGCATGACTTTATACACAGCCTACAACCCGGCTACAGAGTCCAACTGGAGGTTCAGCTGGGCTCACAAACACAACCTGCACTTGCTTCCCCAGCGCAGAGTCCTCATTCTTCTCAGAGGCTTAGCTTTGAAGTGGGAGCTCCAGTGAAGGAAACAAGAGATGACTTTATAGATACCAGCGTGGGAATAGCTTTCCTTCTTGGCCAAAGCCATAGCCTACTCTGAATCCAGAGAAAGGAAGGGCTCTGGTCACCACCCTGGTTATACACTATTTATAAAACTGAGCATTGAAGCATCAGCCAGGAGACATTCAAGCACCCAGCCAGCTCAGATCCATCACTGAGAGAGGGAGAAATTATAAGAAGCCCAGAGAGCCCAGGATTGTAGGATCTGGCAAGAAAATAGACCAGTGTAACCACCATGGGAGTTGGGGACTTGTCAGGATCGAATGGAGCATGTAAGTCCTTGGTCACGGCAGAGGTCAGCAGGCTTTCAGCCAGCACCATTGGCAGTCCCCAGGTTTTGAGTGACTTGCAACTGGGAAGGCATCAGAAGAGCTGGGCAGAATAGTACTGGCTTTCAACTTCTTAGTCTTAACTAATCACATAGCTATAAAGCAAAACTCCAGGAAGATACAAACAGCTCACTAATGTACCTCTGCGAGTGAAATGTCAACTTGACCTCATAGAGACTGTGATCATTCCAAACTCCACCTGTGGCTGCTGAGTAGACCCTGGAGCTCAGGGTCCCAGGTGGCTCTGAGGGCAGCACTCACGATGAACAGTCATTAGGATACCTTGCTACAGAAAGATGAAAATATGCAGGCCTTGTACCGAATGGGGCATTCTAGACCAGCTGAGGTTGCTGTGGTAGCAGGAAGGGTGGTGTATGCAAGGTGATGAGTGTGAGCCCATGTGTCCTACAACTGGGGAAGCATGTAGACAAGTGTCAGGATCAAAGGAAAGAGTATTACCAAGTCCTAAGTCTGTTCTAACAGTGTGACTGTGAGTATAATTAAGAAGACCTACAATCATGGTATCAGGTAAGTTGGAAAATTATAAAAATATTGACTCGGACTTTATATAGAAATGCAAGAGTTGTCTAGAAGCCCACTGAGAGGTTGTCACAGGGATTATACAGAGAACCTTTTTTTCTTTCATACTAGAGCTGAGAGTGGAACTGTGAATAACACACAGTCAGACTAGTTTCTCGAGGACAGCCATGTTCAACACCCAGAAAACAGGCAGAGCTGTTTGGTGTCAGAATCACAAACATCACATCGTGTCTTATATATAAAAGAATTTCTCAAATGTGCCATCTCAAAAATATCTCACAGGAGCATGATGCACACACAGCAAAGTGAGTAGTTTTTGGTGAATTATGGCCTGAAGCACATCTCAAGACAAAATGCCTGAAAATAAAGAATGTAGATTTCCATTTAAAGAAGGCCTTTTGAAAAGCTACGTCACGCACATGCACTTTTCCAATTGAAACAACTGTACTCATGCAGATGCTTTATCTGTTTGTAATGAACAAATAGAGACCTAAAAATTACGTTAAAATAGCTGATCACACTTAAACTCCACATGCCATGCCATACAGGCAAAGTTAATCAGAACAGTAGTATCAACTGCTGCTGGGGCTGAAATCTATTTTCCTAAGACTCTAACTTTTCAGTTCCAATGAACCATCTGCTCCAAATTTCTCAAAGACCAGAAGCTGAGTTCTGCCATCCACCATTCATCTCTAACTTCTTCTTCTGGTCTCTCAGAGCCTTGAACACATATGGTTTTGAGATGACAGTCACCAATCAGCTACTTGTTTGCAGTAATAATTAGACCTAGGAAAATGGTGGGGAGGTAGCCAGTTTACCACATGCTTCTCCCAACTTCCCTTGGTCAGTTAGCTCCTCGTTAAACACATCCTGGAACTAGAAGTAAGCACATACAGTGTGAGCCAGTTTTAGATGCTTGTAGGTGCGGTAAGGCAAAGAGTCCCCTCAGACTGGCATTTAAAGGAAACTCCTCTATTTAGCATCTTACACACATGCATGACTGAGCATATATGCATATATATGTATATACATATGTGTATATATATAAATGTACATAATTTTAAAACTTTGGGCTGTATAACCCACACCTGCACAAAAGACCCAAGTTTCTACCTGCTAATTAAAACAAAAGGCAGCCCTACCATCTCCTTAGCAAATAACTCCTCCTCCTCCTCCTCCTCCTCCTCCTCCTCCTCCTCCTCCTCCTCCTCCTCCAAGATTCATAGAATAAAGCTCTGCAGAGGAAGGTGAGCTCTTCCAGCAATATTGCTCCAGCCCTCTGCTTCCTTACAATGCACTTACAAACGCATTCACACACATACACACACACACACAAACAAACACATACACATGTACACACACACACTTACACAGATACATACACATACATATATATATACACACATTTACACAATACATACATACATATACCTACATACACACATACAAACACACCCCTCCTAACCTACTTTACTCACTTGAACTTAATGACCTCACAGAGAATGTCTGAAATGGGCCACTGATGCACAGTCTAGTGTGATCATCAGGGCTGTGGCCTTGCTCTCAGGGAAGGCAGTGAGGCACCTCCTCGCCACACTTCCACTAAATTCCACCTGGATTCTGTCAAAGTACACTGATAGGTCCCCTGTGTCTGTTGCCTGTAATATGCTAATAGGTTTGTGGAACAAAGTGAAAAAAATTTAATAAAGTGAGAGTGTGATGAGGCTACACAAACTTACTTCTATTTCAAAATCTATACAAAATTAAAATAATATATGAATCATAGGACATGGAGGAATCAAGCTTATACTAGGAAGCTTCCTTCATACCTACTGGCTAGCTTCCATGAGGCTAGAAGTTTCTATACATGGTACCAGGAGAGAAAAGCCATCATAACTCTTACCCATATGTGAACTATGTGAGTTATAACAACTGAAGTGTATGGAAAGATGTGTTCATCAGTACAATAGTGGTAGGATATTATGGGAATAACTACTTTCTGATTGGATTTAAAGACTGCTCTATAAAGTAGACCCCATTCCTGGTACTGTTAGCTGGGCCAAAACCCATGGCTGACTATATCATAGGCCCCGCCCATCCCTAAAGTCCTATATAAACATTGGTCACCCGCATAAAGTCCATCTTCCTCTCTGCATCTGGTCCTGGGTTGTCATAATCTTTTGTACTCATGTCATTGAAACCCTGTTCCCATCTTCTGCTCCACTCCTCTAGATCATGTGCACACTGGCCAACAGTCACAGGAAAAACGGGAGCAGCACCCCCACATACTACTATTACTCTGCTAAATGTACATGGTAACAAACTCCCTGTATGTTTTTTATCTTTATACTGTAGATTAGGGAACCTATCACAGAAGCTTTTTTTTTGTTCGTAGATGGCAATTAATACAGAGATCAACTGGTTAACATAAAACATGTAAGAGACAGCTCATATCTAAATGGGATATCCATACCACACTCTAAACCACTAAGCTCAGGGATCATTGGGCATCATCCCAAAGAAGGGATGGAAAAATTGCAAAAGCCCAAGGCAGTGGATGTCTGTTGTGAGCAAGTATTTGTAAGTCATGACAGTCAATTACACATAAGGACTTGTGAAAGCTGTGACTTCGTGCACAAGACTTGCATAAGATCAAGGCAGTCAAAATCCCAGCATGGATAGGAAGATGTTCATGAAGTCCTGCCCCTATTGAAGAAGTTATTGGTAACTGATGCCACCTGGACAGGAGTCAGTTTTCTTCAGTGATGTCAGTCCTGAGAAGCTACCCATGTTCCAGTTACATGGCTCCACATCCATGCACATACAGGCAGCATAAAGTTAACTCAGTAGGTATTAAAATTTCTAAGAGAGAGGGAAAGAGAGAGAGAGAGAAAGAGAGAGAATGTGAAGTTGGAAGGGAAACATAAGAGACTAAAGGAGAAATTGGAGAGGAGTAAATGGTGAGGGATGGGTGAATCAGATCCAAATAAATTATGTGCATGTATTAATAGGAAATAAAATATTTAATAAGAAAATTTTAAATACAAAAAATGGCTTGAAGGCCAAGGAATAAATTGTCCTCCAGATAAGAAGGGTTTTTTGAAAAGTTAAGATGATTAATATTAAAAAGAGTGTATGTGTTCTCATACCACACACATACAAATAGACATACTACACACGTGCGTCACATTCTTGTATAGTTGCATGCATGCATCACAGACACAACTATCAAAGAACTAGCATTTTAAATACATACACACTCACCCTTGGGTACAGCAGGACTTAAAGAAATGATGATCCTCTAGCATTAAATAAAGCCAGGCATGAGCTGATCTATTTGTTTCATTACCTATAAGGAATGCCACTTCTGTCATTTCTGAATTTGTATTCCCATCATTACAGATATAAAGGTGAAGAGTGTCCTTAAAAGAATGTTAATGGAGTTCATTAACAGTCAGAGGAGAGCCTGCATTCTTGACCTGAGTCCTTCCATATTTAGATTCCCTGAACTCCTAAGGCAGATGAATAACCTAACTTAAAAGTGAAAGATGAGTCAACACTTGGCTTCTATGCAAATCAAGAGCTGTGATCAGCAGACACTACCTCCTCCCACCACTGTCATAGAGACTCTAACTCAAGAGTGAGTCCCTAATATCTCAAGACCCATGACTCCACAAAACACACACACACACACCCCACAGGCATATCACCTCCTTTACATATGTCATTTATGTGATAAAATTTTGAAATATTGACTAAAGAACACACACCTTTTAGGGAAAAGAGATGACTAAATGAAAAACACTTTGGTACCATTAGAGTCATCACTGAAGATGAAAGCCATCACAAGCAACATAGGTACTAAACTCAACAAGAACAAGAAATGAAGATTATTGAGCAGTTCTTCAAAAGGCAAAGATGCTGAACAAATGGTGGCCTTCATAAACAGTGCTCCAGTCCAGAGAGCCTAGTGAGTACCTAGTCCAGAGAGAAAAACTTAATATTATCTCTCTCTATGGTAAGAGTATCCATACACACCAGGTGGCTCAATTAATATTCCCAAAGCATGGGCACTGTCTCAAGTTGAACCCCTCTTACCAAAACAAAACAAACAACAACAACAAAAACACAGGCTTAGCAGAGACGGTCATCAGGGTGGTGGCCCTATCTCTCTTCTGTCTTCTCCCTCTCTCTTTACTTTTATTGGAAGTAAAGGACTGGATGTGTACTCATTGAACACTTTGCTTTCCAAAAATGTATTATTTGGCGTTGTTGGTCTTGTGTTTATTTCTAATCCCTGGAGCACAGTGGGCAACAAACTACTTTCATCTGTGCCTCTATGCAGGTTCCTCCTGGAACCTCAGAAGTAGGCGACCACTGAGTTCCTAGGTAGCATGCCTTGAACCCACTGTGACTCCTCACTATAGAACCTAGAATGTGAGCCACACAAGTCCCATCAGCATGAAGACACCTGTGCAGGGAGCCTCTGATATGCAGTTGGCCAGATCACTAGCACAGTAAATTTCAGTCTGAGCATGACGGACTGAAATATGCCAGAGGCAAATGGAAGCCATGTATTACTATCCCTGCCAGTGAAAAGCCAACTGTTTATGTTAGTCCTTGCCTACTGAGGCAGGATATTTCCTTCTAAAAGAGTAATCACAGTGCCCGGGCCATGTTCCCTGTAGGAAAGACTCACACCTACAGAGCAGCTGATGGAGCTGACATATCTCAATGATCACTCCCTAGGACCTATCTGTCCCTACATATTCCAACCTTGGAAATGGAGACAGCCTGGAATATGATGGAAGCCACCAGCTATCTGCTTTACACTTTCAGATAATGACACTGAATCCTTGTCCCTCCCATAGGTCCTCCATTTATCATGGGGTCCTCATCCCAGGTGTCTCCTGTAACATCCTTTTTTCACTGACAGGAGAGGTTATGGTGTGTTGCTAAGTCTTCTGCAGAAACCAGGAAAGATCTGCAGTGCATGCTGGGACATGATAGTCTCCTGGAGCCAAATTCTAGAAAGTTCGATTAACCAGCTGACCTCATGGGAGTGATTGTGGAGTAGTCCAGGTCAACAAAAAAACCACAGTAGACCTAAGATCCCATTACAAGTTGGAAAATGCAAATCATGTGTTTGAGGATCCTTTTCATAACCCATGACAATTGACTTTTAATATTTACAGCTCCAAAATAATGGAACCAATAAACTTTAACTTTGAATTTCTTCATATATTATCTTTCTGGACCTGTCAGCAGCAAAGCTGACTTGAAAATACGGGATATAATTAATCAATTTGGTTGGTATTGGAATGATTACAAGGAAAGAAATATGGTTCCAAATTCATACTGCTTTCTTGAGTATGTTTAATAATTTGTTTTAGAATGAGCGAAAGGGAGTGTAACTGACATGCACTGTTAAAACTAGAGAATTATTTATTTACTTATTTATATATCTTGGTGTTTTGCTTGCATATGTCTGTGTGAGCCACTATATGGGTACTGGGAATCAAACACAGGTCTTCTGAATTAGAGTTTTTAACAAATTGTTTGAAATGTGAGATTTGCTCTCCTAAACAGCACTCTATACAAAGACAACACCCCAATTTTCACTGGCTGGCATCATAACACTTACAAGGAGGAAATACTGATTCAAATTTTATTTTTGTTCTAAATTGTGTGTATAAATCAAGAAACACATGTCATTCAGATATCACAGTTTTAGGAAACAAATTTCTGCTGAGAAGCTGGAATACACCTCAAATCTCTGGGGAAATAATGCTAGTTGTGTGTTCTGGAAGCTAATTTAAAATAGATACTGATTCTGTTGGTCTATCCATTTGTATATTTCCTACTTGATGCTGAATCTGGTTGTATTTCCCAAGAAATCTTGCGCCATGAGTCAGCTCGACAGGCTGTCACCACACCTGCATTAGACTACCCACAAATGAGCGACAATTATGGTGCTTAGCTAGATCCTAGTTGGCTTGTTCTGTGGGTTTCATTTTCCCAATTATTTATATAACCATAATTTATTTTCCTGAATTGTCACTGAAGAGCAAGGGGAAAAGACACTTTAAAAAAATAAGGCAAGAAAAGGGACAGGTCATCCACATGAACCATTTACATAATTTTCTGTATGCATTCACATTCGCAAGTCCCATTTTGACAGAGCTGTTCATGGAGGTCTAAAAAAAGGCATGGGTTTTTATTTAAATGAGACATATTTCAAACATTCTTCCTTTTTATTATTCAGAAATATACCTTGGTCCATTTGAACTTTTTTATTTAGGTTGATGCATAAGGTATCATTGTCACCATCTCATTGCAACAAGCCTTTCTCCCACTCATGTGCAGATGCACAACTGGACACATACACACACCACCCCTGAGAACAGAGATATTTCTAGCTCCCACAGAATTAGGGAATGTGGGAACATCATCTCAGGAATTGGAAAATAACACTGGATGTCTCTGCTGTAATAGTCACCTACCCTTATCACTCTAGTAGCCATTTCACCACAGCACTCCCTTGAAGCATTTGCCTCCAGACAGTTTTATAAGGGTTCAGGTGGATCTTTAAAGCAATATGCCTAGTCTTGTTTAATTCCACCACATTTTGCAGCCTAGTATATACTCATCACAACAGCATGATGAAGAACATACCAGATGATTCTTTGGAGACTTTCTCTCTGGCTCCTGATTAGAAGAAGGTCTAAATCTAAGATTTTGGCTCTGGTGCAATCTGCCTTCTTACTCTGAAAATGGAAGGTGTTATAGGTTTCTCTAAGATGAAGAAATGGAGTTGAATGAATCTGGCTTCTGTCATGTGACAAGAAGTCCCAAGGAACCTTTGGATCATGTGACACCATACACCCTCTTGTATATTTATGTACTCTCTCATGTCTTCTCACCATGCTCTCTACTTGTCTGTGATGTAGAGTACAAGGCAGGCATCCAGCAACAGGCACATATCCTAGACATCCTTCCTGACACAATAGATTCAGAAAAGCAGAGAACAACAGATACATCAAGGAAATCAGGTACCGGTCCTCCAGAACCCAAAAACATGTCTGCTTACGGGCCCCTGTGGAATGCTTTCTTGGCATAGAATGGAGACAGTTTCATGGTGTACATATTCCACACAACCACTCCCACTTAGCCCTCATAAACAGCAGAACTGGGGGATTCTGTACTTTTATTTTTCTTCAAGTTAATTCTCAATGGCAATCCCCTCCCTACTCTCCCCCTCCAGTCCCACCCTCCCACCCTCAACCCCCCCATCCTCTTCTCTTTTTTTTTTAAGTTTAAGGTACATCTTATTTCCCCCAACAGCTCCCCCTTTCAGTCCAACAAATGGTTCTTTCTCTTATAACAATAGATACAATACAAAACAACAGAGGTAATTAGGACACAGTTGTGAGGGTTACATGCCTTAGCATACATTCCCAATGTCCAGTCCATATGAATTTGGCCCCTGACTTTAACATTCTACTATCTAACCATCTCCATGAGTTTAAAGTTCTATATCTAACTCAACATTCACACTAACTTGCAACACAATTTTAAAAGCATCTTCTTAGGTCTATAACACTCTCTTGACTCCTAAACAACTCAAAATTTAATTAAGAGACTCTAGCTATCTGTTTTTCAACCATCTCAGAGAACTGAGAGGGATAAATATATCTGATTTTATAGGAAGTACAGGGCCTGCAGCTTCCAAAACTAAGAAATGACATACCAGTGGCTGCCTGGACAGTTCAAATTTTCTATCCATACATTTCAGCATCGATCTTCAGTCGTTTGGCCCCAATTCTCTGACAGATATTGATTGTAGATAAGGGGTTATGAAGGACTTGCCTACCCTGTCTTGGCAGAGCCAGACTGTCGACTTACCTGCTTCCAAGTTTTGTCCTTTTGGACAGCATTCTGTCTACAGTTGGAGCAAGGGGCTTTTCCTACAAAGAGATAGGCTTGTGACTAATTCAATCATCTCCCACTGGAGATTCTGCGATGCTCATCTTCTACTTGGAGTAGAATAGGGGGTGCTGTCAGGAGTTGATATGTCTCGATATAAAAAAATCTAA
>CAJQZJ010033660.1:1580742-1607826 GCA_907164525.1 Lophiomys imhausi | reverse complement strand
CCACCCTCCCACCCTCAACCCCCCCATCCTCTTCTCTTTTTTTTTTAAGTTTAAGGTACATCTTATTTCCCCCAACAGCTCCCCCTTTCAGTCCAACAAATGGTTCTTTCTCTTATAACAATAGATACAATACAAAACAACAGAGGTAATTAGGACACAGTTGTGAGGGTTACATGCCTTAGCATACATTCCCAATGTCCAGTCCATATGAATTTGGCCCCTGACTTTAACATTCTACTATCTAACCATCTCCATGAGTTTAAAGTTCTATATCTAACTCAACATTCACACTAACTTGCAACACAATTTTAAAAGCATCTTCTTAGGTCTATAACACTCTCTTGACTCCTAAACAACTCAAAATTTAATTAAGAGACTCTAGCTATCTGTTTTTCAACCATCTCAGAGAACTGAGAGGGATAAATATATCTGATTTTATAGGAAGTACAGGGCCTGCAGCTTCCAAAACTAAGAAATGACATACCAGTGGCTGCCTGGACAGTTCAAATTTTCTATCCATACATTTCAGCATCGATCTTCAGTCGTTTGGCCCCAATTCTCTGACAGATATTGATTGTAGATAAGGGGTTATGAAGGACTTGCCTACCCTGTCTTGGCAGAGCCAGACTGTCGACTTACCTGCTTCCAAGTTTTGTCCTTTTGGACAGCATTCTGTCTACAGTTGGAGCAAGGGGCTTTTCCTACAAAGAGATAGGCTTGTGACTAATTCAATCATCTCCCACTGGAGATTCTGCGATGCTCATCTTCTACTTGGAGTAGAATAGGGGGTGCTGTCAGGAGTTGATATGTCTCGATATAAAAAAATCTAAAGTTAAGAAAACATCTTTGAATGCCATATTCTGCAGATCTCTTGAGGTTTTTGAAGAGGCCCTATCTATCTCTTATATTAGGATAAGCAGATGTTGCTTGTCTCTTAGCCGCTTTATTTCTGATCATCTTAGAAAATAACTATAATAGACTGTCATAGTACCTAACAGAATGACCGGCTTGCATGACTATTAGTTTGCATTTCTTAATTATCCTAAACAGTTTATGACAATTAGTAGCAAAAGGCCAAAACTTTACATTTCATTTTTTTTCTTTACTCCCTAACCCTTCCATCCCATTTCTCTGGGATGGGCTGTCCCTATATAACAGTCCCTCATCTCAGTTCAGAGGTCGTATGAGGGCCAAGAGCCTCCTCATTCATTGTGGGTCTATGAGGCAGTACCACCAGTGAAAAGTGTCTCATTGCCCTGGAGAGAAAACTAAAAAACAAATAAACAAATGAGCAGACAAACAGATAAAAAAGAATAAAAAATAGAAAAAAATAAAAATAAATAAAATAAAAAGTCTATATCCATGTTCCCTTTGGTGTGTTAGTTGTAGTATCGATATCCTCTACTATATAGCTAAAATCCTACTATAAGTGAATAGATGCCATATGCATCCTTCTGAGTCTGGGTTAGCTCACTCAGTATGAGCTTTTCTGGTTCCATCCATTTGTCTGCAAATTGCATAATTTCATTTTTCCTGATAGCTGAATAATATAACATTGCGTAGATGTACCACAGTTTTTTAATCCATTCTTCAGTTGAGGGACATCTGGGTTGATTCCAGTTTCTAGCTATTACAAATAAGGCTGCTATGAACATAGATAGAAACTTCCTTATGATTCCATGAGGAGACATTTGGGTGTATACCCAGAAGTGGTATGGCTGGGTTCTGAGGCAAAGCTATTCCAAGTTTTCTAAGATATCACCAGACTGACCTCCATAGTGGTTGCACAAGCCTGCACTCCCTCCAGCAATGGAGGAGGGTTCCCCTTTCTCCACACCCACGCCAGCATGTGCTTTTGATCTTTGATCTTAGCCATTCTGACAGGTGTGAGATGGAATCTCAGAGTCGTCTTGAGTTGCATTACTCTGATGATTAAGGATGTTGAGCATTTCTTCAAGTGTCTCTCAGCCATTAGGGATTCCTCCTTTGTGAATTCTCTATTTAGCTCTGTCTCCCAATTTTTGATTGGATAATTTGGTTTCTTGGCATTTAATTTCTTGAGTTCTTTGTAGATTTTGGACATTAGCCCTCTGTCAGATGGGGGGATGGTGAAGATTTTCTCCCAGTCTGTAGGCTGCCCTTTTTGTTCGAATAACAGTGTATTTTGCCTTACAGAAGCTTTTCAGTTTCATGAGGTCCCATTAATGATTGTTGATCTCAGATCCTGAGCTGTTGGTGTTCTGGTCAGGAAGTTGTCACCTGTGCCAATTAGTTCCAGGGTTTTTCCCACCTTTTCTTCTGTAGATTTAGGGTGACAAACCTTATGTTAAGATCCTTGATCCACTTGGACTTAAGTTTTGTACAAGGTGATAAGTATGGGTCCAATTTCATTCTTTTACAAGTGGACATCCAGTTGGATCAGCACCATTTGTTAAAGATGCTGTCCTTCATCCATTGTGCCGTTTTGGCTTCTTTGTCAAAAATTAGGTGGCCATAAGTGTGTGGGTCTATTTCTGGATCTTCAATTCGATTCCATTGATCTACTGGTCTGTTTCTATACCAATACCATGATGTTTTTACAACTATTGCTCTGTAGTACAGCTTGAAATCTGGGATGGTGATACCTCCAGATGTTTTTTTTTTTTTTATTGTACAGGATTGATTTAGCTATTCTGAGCTTTTTGTTGTTCCATATGAAATTGAGGATAGCTCTTTCCAAGTCTATAAAAAATTGTGTTGCTATTTTGATAGGAATTGCATTGAATCTATATATTGCTTTTGGTAGGATGGCCATTTTTATTATGTTGATCCTACCTATCCATGAGCATGGGAGATCTTTCCATCTTCTAAAGACCTCTTCCATTTCTTTCTTCAAGTGTTTGAAGTTCTTGTTATACAGGTCCTTTACTTGCTTGGTTAGAGTTACCCCCAGGTATTTTATGTTGTTTGTGGCTATTGTGAAGGGGGTTGTTTCCCTTATTTCTTTCTCAGCCCATTTGTTTGTTGTATAATGAAGGGCTTCTGATTTTTTTTTAATTAATTTTGTATCGGCCACTTTGCTGAAGGTGTTTATCATCTGTAAGAGTTCTCTGGTGGAATTTTTGGGGTCACTTATGTATACTATCATATCATCTTCAAATAGGGATAATTTGACTTCTTCGTTTCCAATATTTATCCCCTTGATCTCCTTTAGTTGTCTTATTGCTCTAGCAAGAACTTCAAGTACTATATTGAAGAGATATGGTGAAAGAGGACATCCTTGTCTTGTCCCTGAGTTTAGAGGAAATGCTTCAAGTTTCTCTCCATTTATTTTGATGTTGGCCACTGGCCTGCTGTATATTGCCTTTATTATTTCTAGGTACAGTCCTTGTATGCCCATTCTCTCCAGAACTTTTAGCATGAGGGATGTTGGATTTTGTCAAATGTTTTTTTCTGCATCTAGCGAGATTATCATGTGTTTTTTTTCTTTCATCTTGTTTATATGGTGAATTACGTTGATAGACTTTCATATGTTGAACCATCCCTGCATTCCTGGGATGAAGCCTCCTTGATCATGGTGTATGATACTTTTGATGTGTTCTTGAATACGGTTTGCCAGTATTTTATTAAGTATGTTTGCATCTATGTTCATGAGGGAGATTGGTCTGAAGTTCTCTTTCTTGGTTGGGTCTTTGTGTGTTTTAGGAATCAGGGTGATTGTGGCCTCATAGAATGAGTTTGTCAATGTTCTTTCTGATTCTATTTGGTGAAAGAATTTGAAGAGTATTGGTGTTAGCTCCTCTTTGAAGGTCTGGTAGAATTCCGTGCTAAAGCCATCTGGCCCCGGGCTTTTTTTGGTTGGGAGATTTTTAATGACTGTTTCTATTTCCTTAGGGGTTATAGGGCTGTTTAATCTGTTTATCTGATCTTGATTTAGCTTCCGTAGGTGGAATCTATCAAGAAAATTGTCCATTTCCCTTAAGTTTTCAAATTTGGTGGAGTATAGATTTTTAAAGTAGGATCCAAATATTCTCTGGATTTCCTCAATGTCTGTTGTTATTTCTCCCATTTCATTTCTGATTTTGTTCATTTGGGTTTTTTCCTTCTGCCTTTTAGTTAATTTGGCTAAGGGTCTGTCTATTTTGTTGATTTTCTTGAAGAACTAACTCTTGGTTTCATTGATTCTTTGTACAGTTCTTTTGGTTTCAAAGCTGTTGATTTCAGCCCTAAGTTTGATGATCTCCTGCCTTCTGCTCCTCTTGGGAGTGTTTGTTTCTTTTTTTCCAATTCACCCAGTTTAGCTGTTAATTCACTAATATGAGCTGTCACAATTTTCTTTTTGAGGGCATTTAGTGCTATGAACTTTTCTTGTAGCACGGCTTTCATTGTGTCCCATAGGTTTGGGTATGTTGTGTCTTCATTTTCGTTGGATTTTAAGAAGTCTTTGATGTCCTTCTTTATTTCTTACCTGACCCAGTGGTCCTCTAGTAAAGAGTTGTTCAATTTCCATGTGTGTGTAGACTTTCTGTTGATTCTTTTGCTATTGAAATCCAGCTTTATTCCATGGTGGTCTGATAAGATACAAGGGGTTGTTTCAATTTTCTTGTATCTGTTGAGGCTATCTTTGTGTGCACCTATATGTTCGATTTTGGAGAAAGTTGCGTGAGGTGCTGAGAAGAAGGTGTATTCTTTTGTGTTTGGGTGAAACGTTCTGTAGATATCTGTTGGGTCCATTTGGTTCATGATCTCTGTTAGACTCATTATTTCTCTGTTTGGCTTCTGTCTTGATGATCTGTCCATAGTTGTGAGTGGGGTGTTGAAGTCTCCCACTATTAAAGTGTTTGGATCAATGTGTGATTTAAGTTTTAGAAGTGTTTCTTTTATAAATGTAGGTGCCTTTGTATTTGGGGCATAGATGTTCAATATTGAGATGTCCTCTTCATGAATATTTCCTTTAACAAGTATGTAATGCCCTTTTCTGTCTTTTTTTATTAATTTCAATTGGAAGTCTATTTTGTTTGATATTAGGGTGGCTACATCAGCTTGTTTCCTGGGTCCATTTGCTTGGAAAACCTTTTCTCAGCCCTTTATTCTGAGATAGTGTCTGTCTTCAATAGTGAGATATGTTTCTTGTATGCAGCAAAAAGATGGGTCTTGTTTACGGATCCAGTCTGTAAGTCTGTGTCTTTTTATTGGTGAGTTGAGTCCATTGATGTTGATGGATATTAGTGACCAGGGGTTGTTATTTCCGATTATTTTGGTATAGGTGGTCGTCTTGTGTTTCCTTTTGTTTAGTTGCTGTGGAGGTTTCTATTTCCTCTGTTTTCTTGGTTGTAGTTATCTTCTCTGGGTTGGAATTTTCCTTCAAGGGTCTTCTGTAGGGCTGGGTTTGTGGGTAGGTATTGTTTAAATTTGATTTTGTCATGGAATATCTTGTTTTCTCCTTCTATGTTGATAGAGAGTTTTGCTGGGTATAGTAGTCTGGCTGGGCACCTATGTTCTCTCAGGGCTTGTAGGACATCTGTCCAGCCCCTTCTAGCTTTTAAAATTTCTGAGGAGAACTCAGGTGTAATTCTGATGGGTCTGCCATTGTATGTGACTTGGCCTTTTTCTCTTATAGCTTTTAATATCCTTTCTTTGTTCTCTACATTTGGAGTTTCAATTATTATGTGGCGAGAGGAGTTTCTTTTCTGATCCAATTTATTTGGTGTTCTGTAAGCCTCTTGGATTTTTTATTGGCATCTATTTCTTTAGGTTTGGGAAGTTTTCTTCTATGATTTTGTTGAAGATATTTCCTGGACCATGGAGTCGGGTGTCTTCTCTTTCCTCTATGCCTATAATTCGTAGGTTCCATCTTTTCATTGAATCCTTGATTTCTTGGATATTGTGGGTGAGAGATTTTTTAGCTTTCTCATTTTCTTTGGATGTTGTATTGATTTCTTCCATTGAATCTTCCATGCCTGGGATCCTGTCTTCCATCTCTTGAATCCTATTTTTGGTACTCACATCCATAGTTCCTGTTCTCTTCCCTTGATTCTCCATTTCCATTTTTAACTCTGACTGTGTTTTCTTTATTGTTTCCATTTCCATTTTCATGTCTTGAGTGATTCTATTTGTTTTGTACTTTTCCTGCTCCAGTTTGCTTGTCTTTGCCTGGAAGTCTTCCATTGTTTTCTCTTTTTCTTGTTCAAGGTGACTCACCTTGTTCTGAAGTTTTCTAATCGTGTTTTCCATTGCTTTTGTATGTGCAATTGTGGCTTCTTTGAATTCCTTCATAGATTTAAGTTCTTCTTGAAGGGACTCTATCACTTTCCATAATGTCGAATTTTCCTCGTTTTCATGTGTTTCAGCTGTGGTGAGGTGGTCCGGGCTGGATGAAATAGCATTGCTTTCTTTTGTTGGAGTCATTCCGCTCTGTTTTTTTTGTTTGTTTGTTTGTTTTTTGTTTTGTTTTGTTTTGTTTTTTTGGTCTGGGGCCTCTGGCCATTGGAAATTTCTAACTGTCTTCTGGACTTGGGTCCAAAGGGGGCGCTTTGGTGTAGGAGTCGAATTGCCCTACTCCACCCCTGTAAGGTGAGTCATTCAGCCCTGCCTCCTAGGTGGAGACCTAACTAATCCAGGAGGTGGAGCTACGTACACGTAAGCTCTGGTTCCCCGCCAAAAGGGCCAGTACTAGTAAAAAAGTCTGATAGTCAGCAATTGCAAATATACCTCACAGTTTGCCCAGGGTTGGCTTCTGTGGTGGGTAAATCTGCCCCCCCCCCAATAGCCTTGCCTTCCCATGGTCCAGGTCTGGAAACTAGCAGGTGATGTCACAGTCGACTAAGCTCCCATATACCACAGTGGGTTGCAATCTGCAGCCTGATGGCACTCTGCAGCCTAGCTGAGTGCACTTCCACAGGTCGCAACCTTTTGCCAGATAGCTGGATCATCTGTTTGAGGCCTGGGGGTGCCCAGCAAGCTGTAGATTATCTCTGCATGGGGTCTGAATCTGCCACTGGGTATTAGATTGGAACTTACCCAGCATGTCTCTCCTGGTGGGGGAGGGGGTATCCCAATTCCCGGATTCAGTGGCTTCTGTGCATGTCCGAGAGTGGGAGGGAGCATCCTGCCCAGGGACAGTGGTCCCTGGGTAGTTAGGTGAGACCCAGGGGTGTTGAGCCTCCCAGACCCATTTGTACAGCATCCTGCAACACCGGCCACCCTGTGACTGTTTCCCTCGAGATCAAAATACGTCCAAGCGGGCCACCGCCATCTTGGATCCCCCTCGGAATCTGTACTTTCAGAGAGGCTTTGGGTTCTCTGAATTTTAGATCCCAGCCTCACATGCCTTCTGTGACCCTGAAGGTCTGATGCTCTGAAAAGCACATATTAATGGGTTCTCATTAAGTTCTTGGCCCAACACATATATTGTAACAAACAGTGTTGACAGAGAGTCTACCATGTCTGAAGCTGGTTTATTTATTCAAACTCTTTTCTCTTAAACAATAGATTTTTAAATCTCCACAATCCTTTCTCTCCTTTTTCTATTTTCATCACCTTTGCCCCAGTTTGTCTTTAAAAATAGGAACATAGTGCTCTATCTTCAATGTTGATGTGATTTTGTTTATCAGCATGGGAACAGAGTTGGGGAAGAGGACTGGATTAACCACAAACCTGTGGATCACCTTTGCATAGTGCCCTAAACTATGATAGTGGTTGGGTGATTTCAATAGTCTGCTAACATCAATAGAGAAGTTCAAAAGAAATATTAATAAATTGCAAATTTGAAATGAATATAAGAAACAACTATAGAATACTGTGGGGATTTCTGCTAACGAGGGTGGAAGTCAGGCATTGTGGAAAGGCCCCTGAGCCCCACAATAAAACAATGGACTCCCCTTGTTCAGCTGAACCCTCTCTTTCCTCTGATTTGGAGATCTTAGATGGCACTGGGAGCTAGTCTCCCACCTAGCCTGCCCAGGCTGGCCTAGTCTGCCCTCTTCGCATTAGTCAGGAACCCCCAGCTCCTTTTTGAAACCACAGAATACTTCTCCCAGCCACTATGAAATGCACATTGTTGCCAGAAACCCTTCAAATTATCTCTCAAATTGATCTAATTTTAGGCCATGAAGAAAATATCAACAAATAAAAAAGGTTGAAGTAATTTTTCACAACTTATCAAATTATAACAAAATAAAAATAGAAATCAGCAATAAGACTTACCATAGAACATGTATGGACATATGAAGTTGGAAGAATACACTTCTTTTAGTGTATGTGTGCATATGGCACTGAGTATTAATAGTGAAGGAGAGAGACTGTGTGTGTGCACACACATGTAGAAGCCTGAAGTTTATGCCATCCATGTATTTTTTGTCAATCACACTCCACCTTTATTTATTTGAGACAGAGTGTCTCAGTAAATCTGAAACTCATCAATTCAATTAGGCTGGCTGGCAAGTGAGCCAGCCCACCATTTTCCACATTCCCCTATATTTCAAAGGCAGAGGTTATAAGAATGTGTTCTGTGCTCCAAACTCAACTTAGGTCTTGGTGGAGACAACAGGATTTAAAAAAAAAAAGAAAAAAAAATGGAACAAAACAAAACCCTCCGTACATCTACGCCAAGCAGAAGCTAATTAGGCTCTAAACTAGCTTCAGACATGGCAAACCCTCTGTCAATACTGTTCATTACAATACATGTATTTCTCCAAGAATTTAATGAGAACCCATTAATACCACAAAAGGCATGAGAGGCTGGAATCTAAAATTCAGAGAGCTGAAAGCAGGCACTTTACCAACTGAGCAGTCATGAAGAATATACTTTTGGATAACCAACAGATAGCTAAAGAAGCCAGAAGAAGTTTCTAGAAGTCCTAGAATCAAGGGAAAAGGAAAACACCACTTACTAGAGCATGTGGGACACAGCAAAGGCTATTCCAAAAGACAGTATAGGGCTGTGAGTGGCTACATTAGAAAATGACAGATCTCAGATAGGATTCAAGGTCTTAGAAAACAAGATAATTGCAAAAATAAAGAGTGGAAAAATAATAAATATTGAGCTGATTTTGACTAAATGGAACTCAAAAGAAAAATACAAACAAGGAATGCAACAAAAAGTTCTTTGAAAATAAAAACATGATTGATGAACTATGAGCTATTAATCAAAAGAAAAAAGATGAAATTATAACACATGCCACTAAAATTCAATTACAGGAAATATTTTGAAGCCTTATATTCTAACAAATTGTAAAGTCTAAAATAAATGAATCTATTTTTACATATACAACCATTCAAATAGAATCAACAGGGTAGGGGCTGCAGAGATGGCTCAGTGGTTAAGAGCACTTCCTGCTCTTCCAAAGAACCCCAGGGTTCAAATCCCAGCACCCACATGGCAGTTCACAGCTGTCTATAATTTCCAGGAGTGGTGGCATAATTTCTAATCCCAGCACTTGGGAGACAGAGGCAGGCAGATCTCTGTGAGTTCAAGATTAACCTGGTCTACAAAGTAAGTCCAGGACAGGACAGCCATGGATACATGGAGAAAAGGAGAGAGAGAGAGAGAGAGAGAGAGAGAGAGAGAGAGAGAGAAAGAAAGAGGAAGGTATCAACAGGGTATTTAAAAAAAACTATATAAATCTGTACCAAGCAGAATTTATTGAAGCAGTAACAAAGAGTTTCCCAATAACAAAAAGCCCAGGACCACACGGAATGACTGCTTGATTCTCAGACTTGAACTAACACCCATGCTCCTCCAGCTATTCTATAGCACAGAAATTGGAGCAACACTTCCAAACACATTCACTAAATCCAATATTTCCCATATACAAAATTCAGATAAGAACACAAGAAAAAAAGAAATCTGTATGTTAATTTCTTTGATGACCATAGGTACAAAAGTCCTTAAGGAAACAAACTATGTTCAGCAGCATACATGGAAAGGTCACACTACATGATGAAGCTGAGGACTGAACTCAGGACTTTGCAAATAGTAGGTAAATGATATAACAGTGAACTACAATTGCCACCTACCTACTTACCTACCCACCCACACTTCCATCCACCCATGCATCTATCTCACAAGGTCTTGCTATGTAGTACACACTGACCCTAAGCTCCCTGTCTCCTTGCCTTAGCCTCCCAAGTAGTGGGGTGGGGATTTCAGACATGTACTTCACACCCAGTTTAGGGCTTTTATTCCTCAGTGAAGAGGCCCCTTGATTTAAAAAAAAAAATTATCTGTTTATCTGTTAATTCATTATGCTAAGTGGGTTAGGCTGTGTACACAAAGGTTCCTTGATGCATATTTATTTCTGATTGAAATCTCATCAAGGAATGGGATCAGCCTACTAAAAGTCATCAATATACAGGCTCATAATACCAATCAAAAGCCATGGACATGTGAGTTCATAAGGCTTATCAAACGCCATCAACACGCAGGTGCATAGGCACTGGACCCCAACACAGAATCTGACTGCCAATGGTGTAACACAGCTTTTGGGGTGCTTTATTGGGTTCCTATATTTACCACCCTTCTCCACCCCAATCCCTTCCAATATTGGCAGGCAAGAAAGATTACAGGGGAAAGGGGGCATAGACGTCTTTACAGGACTTCCTACAAATCAGAGGTATTGAGTTCCTTGGGACAGGGTTGATCTTCAATGTCAAGGTACTCAACTTCCTCTTCTCATCTCTTTGCATACAACCACTTGACCAACCACCAACAGCCAGCCAACATCAGCCACCCCTCCTCCTCTCAGAGACCTAGCATTTATACATCCTCTGAAAAGTTCCCAGAATTCCAAACACCACACACTCACAGAAACTATCTACAGCTGGCAAAACCACGCCCCTCCTAGAGCGTGAGACAAATCATATTTAGCAGCTGTGGACAATCTGAAGGAACCCCATATCCCAGACCTGGGATTAAAATAAAAACAATATTCACATAACATCACTGAGTTTTTTTTCTTTTTTTTGTTATTTTTTTTTCTTTTTTTAAATTTTTTTAATAATTTATTTTTTATTTCTTCAAGTTACATCTCAATCACAATCCCCTCCCTTCTCCCCCCTCCAGTCCCACCCTTCCACCCTCCACCCCCTCAACCCCCCATCCTCTTCCCTTCTTTTTTTTTTTTTTAGTTTAAGGTATTTATTTTTCCCCCCAACAGCTCTCCCTTTCAGTCCAAAAAATGGTTCTTTTTCTTATAACTATAAATACAATACAAAACAACAGAAATAAATAGGCCACAATTATAAGAGTTATATGGCTTAGCATACATTCCCAATGTCCAGTCCATATGTATTTGGCACCTGACTTTAACATTCTACTATCTAACCATCTCCATGTGTTTAAAGTTCTATATCTAACTCAGCTTTCAACATCACTGAGTTTTTAAAGAAACCAAAATTCTCACCACACCGTGGCTCTCTGAAGTCAAGGTAGCTCAGGAGTAGAGTGAGAGAATATGCCTGCTGTCCATGATGTCTGTCACCTGACCCAACGGCAGAGCTAGGTCTGTGTCTTGGTTTTGCATTCTGATAGACAAACACCTCACAGAGGCCCCTTTCCCAAAGTCTTTGCCTTCATGAGCAACCACAGGTGTTTTTTATTTTAATCATTTTATTCCTGAGCAAATAATTAACTATTAATCTTTTTTTTAACCAATTAAGCTTTGGTTCTTCACTCCAAGGATTCTCATTAGAAGTAATGGTGTAGCCTGCTGAAACTTTATGCTGTTTTCTTTATTAAAATGCTTATTTTTAATGTGTTTGTGACAGCGTGACAGGGAGAGGAAATGGTTCCAGTCAGTGCAGGTGATTTATTCTCCTGTCCCTGTGATCGTGGGTGTTATTCTAATTTTTTTATGAAATGACATTTTTTTTTAAATTTTACACACTAGGAAGCATTATTATATCTTCTGAGAAATATCAAGCTGTAGACTAAGAGGCAGTATCTAAACCCATCTTCCAGCTACCCTTCTCAGGGTCCTGATCAATCATGAGTGTCTGTAAGAGAGACTATACCAAGGTAGCCCAATGTTTCTCTTCCTTGAAGACAAAGGGACATAGACCTGGACAGGAAGGTATGTTTCTATGTTTCCTATAGATGAGCACAGGCCCAGCCTTCGTCCTGGAGCACCTAAGCCACATACTGTGGCTGTTCCATACTTTCAAGATCTAAAGCCTTCTGCAAGTGGGAACTTAGTTGGAGGCATCAACACCATAAGAGTCCCATGCAGTGCCAGCTCATACCTAAGCAAGTCATAAAAGGCCAGTCTTGCCACCACCACCTCTACCCAGGGAAAGGTCTTCAGCTCTCAGGACTCCCTGGACAGACTGAAGACTAGGAACTTAATATGAAATTACGGTTTTACAGGTGAGGAATGTCAGTCCCAGGAAGCCAGTTAGTGCCTGGCCTCAGCAGTGCTAGAACTCTCTGCTCTTGATCACCCTCAGCTACAGCCAAGCATGCCAGCAAGGTCCTTGATGCAGACAGTGTGAGCTGGGCACAAGCCCAGGTGGAGATTCGTTTGGGAATCCCTAGGATGGACTTTTAGTGCTGTCACTGCCCCCCCCCCCCCGACACCCTGAGCCCCAAGGTCTCCCTCTGTGCTGAAGGAGTCCGGGAAGAATGGCTTTGTCCTCACCTGAGCCTAGACTTTCAGAATGGGTCACTAGCTCCTAGGCCCCATCACTCAAAAGTCAGATGTCACGCAAGGGAGACTAAATGACAGTGTTCCTCCAAAGTCACAGCCCCTTAGTTTCTCGGGCTTTTGTTAATAAGAGTATGAGAGTTTTGTCACAATGAAATTGGAGTAAGCAATCATATCTACTGCCCAGAACTCTTCTTTCCCCTCACCACAATGAATCATGAAAAGAAGCAATGCATGCCTGGAAATATATCTGCATTATAGCATTGATCCATACCTTGAGAACCTGAGGCAGGAGAACCACCTGGCACCATCCTAGACTGTATGGTAAGTTCAATGCCCACCAAAGCGACACTGTGAAACTCTACCTGAAAACTAGCAATAAGTAAGTAAATAAATCTTTTGCATCTCATTTTTCTGATATAATGAAGCAATTCTTTATCAACCAAATGATTTGTGCTCATCACTGTTAACATAAAAATCTAAAAAACAGATTATAGAAGTCCAATTAAGTACCAGTTGGTTATCTAACACCAAAGGATCAGCCCTGAAAACATACCTACAAGTAACATTATACAGGCTGAGCAGGTTATATTTAGAAATATATGTATGAACATATACATATGTATGTAATAACAATTAATGGAAAAGGGCCATTAATTTGAAAGAGAGAAAGAAGGTGTATGTGAAAGGATTCAAAGGGAAGAAAGAGAAAGGAGAAATAAAGTTATATTATAACCAAAAACATAAGAAAAGAAACAAACGTTAGGGGAAACTTAAGAAATTGCATGAAATAATACATTAGCAAGCTGGTTTGTTGTGACTTCATTTTATAAACATGGGCATAGCCTTACTTAAGATGTGGCAGCCTGATGTTTCAGACAAGTTATTTTTAATATGACTCTGCTCTTCAAGCTGCTTCCTGTTCATTGGGCCCTTCCAGAGTTCACAGCAAGGGGCAGTAACTTATTATCCACACTGTGAGGTTAAGTGACCTTTAAGAGAGATCACACACTACACAGGGAGGTGACCCAGATTTCTTTAAACCAGTAAAGGAATCAGGGATGCTGGAGTCCACTTCCTGTGGCCATGCCACACTCTTGCCACCCAAATGTGAAGCCTGTATGTTTAATTCTCTTATTTACAATAGCAAGCAGCCCAGAGAGAATCAGGCTCTCCTACTAAGAACTAAAGCAGGAATGACCACGGAGTCTAAGAAACAAGTCTTTTAGGAGAGGGCTTAGTGCCCCTCCCCCAAAAGCTGAATCATTTACCTAAATGGAGTTTATAAAACAGTGTAATTGAAAGAGCATGAGTAACTTTTCCTTTTAATATCCATAACTTTTAGTATCAAAAAGGCCAGCAAATCAGTTAAAAGTAATTAATTATATCATGGCAGAAACAATGATGGGGTTTCCCTTTGAGAGAGCAAACTGCTTTGAAGCAGGGAAGCTAATGGCCACAGCAGAGGGGAATGCTAAGGAAAGAAGGCTATGCTCTGTTAGTTGACCAACACTCAACATCCCATGAACTTTGCTTTTGCATCCCATTTAGTGATTTCCCAGCTTTGCTCAAGGTGCAGAATAGATAGATCCCTGGTCAATTGCCGCCCTGCTTTGGCTTCTCCCCTCAGGGTGTCCAGGCTCCTTAAGGGACTGGAGAGAAGGAAGCTTAGCCAGGGCTGATGGATCCAATGCAGGATCTGGGATGCTGGTGAGTGCTTGAGAAACAAACAGCCTTCTCAGGAGACATCTTCAGTGAAACAGTTCGTTTAATTGAGGGAGGGATGGAGTATTTATGCTCCTGGGGGGCTGGGGTCTGGGGCAAGGTTTACCATCGGCCAGGGCAGGGATGTTAGAAGATGCTTCTTCTGCATACTCAGGGGCTCAAAGGGGGAGGGGCACAGACAGGGATGGGACCTTTAAAGGTCAAACAAGGATGAAGTCTTATAATTTTCAGGGTAGTAAATTCTTACTAGGGATGATTGTGCAGCAACCAGCTTTATGGTGCCAGGTTGGGAGGAAGGAAAGAGCCAACCCCTCTGCCTTCCTCATTGGATGTATCCCTGTTGAAGCTCTCCTCAACCCTTCCTCCATAATCCTGGGCCATTATCATCCCATATTCAATCTCTTGCTTGTCTTGAACATACAGACTTGGGGGATGTGAAATGCATAAGCACATCTAGAATGTTACATGTTGCATGGTTGGTCACTCAATAGAAAAACAAAATTACCATCCCTATTTTATAGAGAAGGAGCCTGGGAGCCAAACAACTTGCTTAAAAATCACACAGGGCTCAGATCTGGGGTCCAGCCAAAGAAATTTCAAATCTCAGTTGGCCAAACTCTATAGCCAAATTCCTGAAGCTTATTACCTACATTACCATGACTTGTGTAAGGGAATTCGCTTTCTATAACTTAGAGTGAGTTTACTAACTGGCTCAGTGAACAATGAGTATCTGTTGTAACTATAGGAATCGGTATAGATGTTCTTTAAAAGCCTAAAAACAGAACTACCACGTGAGGCAGCTATCCCACTCCTAGGTACAGGCTCAAAGGATTCTAAGCGATGGTCTTAGTTTCTTTACTGTCCCAGTGATAAAGGACTCTGAAAGGCAACTTAGGGGGGAAAGGACTTGTTCAGTTCACAGTCCCAGGTGTGCCCATTAGGACAGGGAAGCCAAGGCCAGAGCAGCTTGCAGCAGCTGGTCACATCAAATCTGCAATAAGGAAGCAAGAAGGGAGGAATGCAAATGTGCACAAATCACCTTGTCCATTTAAAAAGTCCAGGAACTGGCACTCAGGAAAGCAGCAAACCACAATTAATACAGTTCTTCCCACATCCATTACTAAGATGAAGATAATCTACCAAGGCATCCCTGCCTTCCAGGTGATTCTAGGCTGCCTCGTTGATAATGAACTACCACAGTGGGAGGGCCACCACGTTGTGCTCAGTGTGTCCCTCGCTGTTCACTGCAGCCATGATGTGTAATCAATCAATCTGCAAGTCCTGCAACAGAAGAATGAGGACAATATGAGAAATACACACTGTCAGATTTTACTTGGCCATTGTAAAGAATGAAATTATAACATCCATTCCAAGATGGCGGCCGGTGCGGACGTATTTTGATTTCGGGGTCAACAGTCACAAGGCAGCGAGTGGTGCAGTATGCTGTATAAAGGACACGACCCCTTCTAAATCGCACCCAGCTACACAGGGACCATGGAAGATGCCTGGGCAGGAGGCCCCTTCCAACTCTCAGACACGCTAGGAAGCCTCTGGACCCGGGAATCGGGACAACCCATCCCCCAAAAGGAGAAATCCCCGGTAAGTTCCAACCTAACGCACAGCTGGCAGATTCAGAAACCACGCAGAGATAATCCCCACCCTGCTGGGCACTCCCAGGTCTCACACAGACCATCCAATTATCTGGCGAAGGGTTGCAACCCTTGGAAGTGAAGTAGCTCCACTGCAAAGCACCTTCAGATCGCAGTCTGTGATGTCACTGGCCAGGTTCCAAGCTGAGGGAGTGGCAAGGCTATTGGAGCTGAACTGCAGATTTACCCCCTATACGAACCAACCCCGGACAAACTGCGAGATATTTGAAACTGTCCTATATCGAACTTTTGTACTAGTAAGGGCCATTCCGGCAGTGATTCAGAGCTTATTTGTACACAGCTCTGCCACCTGAAATAATTAGGTCTCCACCTGGGAGGCGGGACTGAATGACTCACCTTATAAGGGTGGAGTAAGGCAACTCTACTCCTACACCACAGTGCCCCCTTTAGACCCAAGTCCAGAAGAGAGCACAAAAAAAAAAAAAATTCCACATGGCCAGAGGCCCCAGACCAAAAAAAAAAAAAAAAAAAAACACAGCGAAATGTCTCCAACAAAAGAAAGCAACGCTATCCCGTCCAGCCCGAACCACCTCACCACAACTGAAACACATGAAAACGATGACAATTCTACATTATGGAAAGTGATAAAGTCCCTTCAAGAAGAACTTAAAACTATGAAGGAATTCAAAGAAGCCACAATTTTACAAGTCAAAACAATGAATAACATCATTAAAGAGCTCCAAGCCAAGGTGACCCAGCTTGAACAGGAAAAGGATAAAGCAATGAATGATCTCCAGACAAAAACAAGCAAACTGGAGAAGGAAATGTACAAAACGATCACTACCATTCAAGACATGAAAATAGAAATGGAAACAATAAAGAAAACACAGTCAGAGTTAAAAGAGGAAATGGAGAATCAAGAGAAGAGAACAGGAACTACGGATGTGAGTATGAAAAATAGGATGCAAGAGATGGAAGACAGGATCTCAGGCAAGGAAGATTCGATGGAAGAAATCAGTACAACATCCAAAGAAAATGATAAGGCTAAAAAAATCTCTCACCCACAACATCCAAGAAATCAAGGACTCAATGAAAAAGACAGAACCTAAGAATTATAGGCATAGAGGAAAGAGAAGACTCCCGACTCCATGGTCCAGGAAATATCTTCAACAAAATCATAGAAGAAAACTTCCCAAACCTAAAGAAAGAGATGCCAGTAAAAATCCAAGAGGCTTAGATAACACCAAACAGATTAGATCAGAAAAGAAACTCCTCTCACCACATAATAATTGAAACTCCAAATGTAGAGCACAAAGAAAGGATATTAAAAGCTGTAAGAGAAAAAGGCCAAGTCACATACAATGGCAGACCCATCAGAATCACACCTGACTTCTCCTCAGAAACTTTAAAAGCTAGAAGGGCCTGGACGGATGTCCTAGAAGTCCTGAGAGAACATAGGTGCCCAGCCAGACTACTATACCCAGCAAAACTCCCTATCAACATAGAAGGAGAAAACAAGATATTCCATGACAAAATCAAATTCAAACAATATCTCCTCACAAACCCAGCCCTACAGAAGATCCTAGAAGGAAAATTCCAACCCAGAGAAGATAACTACACCCAAGAAAACAGAGGAAATAGAAACCTCCACAGCAACTAAACAAAAGAGAAACACAAGACAGCCACCTATACCAAAATAATCGGAAATAACAACCCCTGGTCACTAATATCCATCAACATCAATGGACTCAACTCGCCAATAAAAAGACACAGACTTCCAGACTGGATCCGTAAACAAGACCCATCTTTTTGCTGTATACAAGAAACACATCTCACTATTGAAGATAAACACTAACTCAGAGTAAAGGGCTGGGAAAAGGTCTTCCAAGCAAATTGACCCAGGAAACAAGCTGGAGTAGCCACCCTAATATCAAACAAAATAGACTTCCAATTGAAGTTAATAAAAAAAGACAGATAAGGGCATTACATACTCATTAAAGGAAATATACACCAAGAGGTCATCTCAAAATTGAACATCTATGCCCCAAATACAAAGGCACTTTACATTTATAAAAGAAACGCTTCTAAAACTTAAATTGCACATCGATCGAAACACTCTAATAGTGGGAGACTTCAACACCCCACTCACAACAATGGACAGATCATCAAGACAGAAGCCAAACAGAGAAATAATGAGTCTAACAGAGATCATGAACCAAATGGACCTAACAGATCTCTACAGAACGTTTCACCAAAACATAAAAGAATACACCTTCTTCTCAGAACCTCACGGAACCTTCTCCAAAATCGAACATTTAGTTGGACACAAAGATAGCCTCAACAGATACAAGAAAATTGAAATAACCCCTTGTATCTTATCAGACCACCATGGAATAAAGCTAGACTTCAATAGCAAAAGAATCAACAGAAAGTCTACACTCACATGGAAATTGAACAACTCTTTACTAGAGGACCACTGGGTCAGGGAAGAAATAAAGAAGGAAATCAAAGACTTCTTAAAATCCAACGAAAATGAAGACACAACATACCCAAACCTATGGGACACAATGAAAGCTGGGCTACGAGGAAAGTTCATAGCACTAAGTGCCTTCAAAAAGAAAATTGTGACAGCTCATATTAGCGAATTAACAGCTAAACTGAGTGAATTGGGGAAAAAAAAAAGAAGCAAACACTCCCAAGAGGAGCAGAAGGCAGGAGATCATCAAACTTAGGGCTGAAATCAACAGTTTTGAAACCAAAAGAACTGTACAAAGAATCAATGAAACCAAGGGTTGGTTCTTCAAGAAAATCAACAAAATAGACAGACCCTTAGCCAAATTAACTAAAAGACAGAGGGAGAAAACACAAATCAACAAAATCAGAAATGAAAATGGAGAAATAACAGACATTGAGGAGATCCAGAGAATATTTGGATCCTACTTTAAAAATCTATACTCCACCAAATTTGAAAACTTAAGGGAAATGGACAATTTTCTTGATAGATTCCACCTACGGAAGCTAAATCAAGATCAGATAAATAGATTAAACAGCTCTATAACCCCTAAGGAAATAGAAATAGTCATTAAAAATCTGCCAACCAAAAAAAGTCCAGGGCCAGATGGCTTTAGCACAGAATTCTACCGGACCTTCAAAGAGGAGCTAACACCAATACTTTTCAAACTCTTTCACAAAATAGAATCTGAAAGAACATGGCCAAACTCATTCTACAAGGCCACAATCACCCTGATTCCTAAACCACACAAAGACCCAACAAAGAAAGAGAACTTCAGACCAATCTCCCTCATGAACATAGATGCAAAAATACTTAATAAAATACTAGCAAACCGAATTCAAGAACACATCAAAAGTATCATACACCATGATCAAGTAGGATTCATCCCAGGGATGCAGGGATGGTTCAACATACCAAAGTCTATCAATGTCATTCACCATATAAACAAGATGAAAGAAAAAAACCACATGATAATCTCGCTAGATGCAGAAAAAACATTTGACAAAATCCAACACCCCTTCATGCTAAAAGTTCTGGAGAGAATGGGCATACAAGGGCCGTACCTAGAAATAATAAAGGCAATATACAGCAGGCCAGTGGCCAACATCAAAATAAATGGAGAGAAACTTGAAGCATTTCCTCTAAACTCAGGGACAAGACAAGGATGTCCTCTTTCACCATATCTCTTCAATATAGTACTTGAAGTTCTTGCTAGAGCAATAAGACAACTAAAGGAGATCAAGGGGATAAACATCGGAAACGAAGAAGTCAAAGTATCCCTATTTGCAGATGATATGATAGTATACATATCATACCCCAAAAATTCGACCAGAGAACTCGTACAGCTGATAAACACCTTCAGCAAAGTGGCTGGATACAAAATTGATTCAAAAAAATCAGAAGCCCTTCTTTATACAACAAACAAATGGGCTGAGAAAGAAATAAGGGAAACAACCCCCTTCACAATAGCCGCAAACAACATAAAATACCTGGGGGTAACTGTAACCAAGCAAGTAAAGGACCTATACAACAAGAACTTCAAGCCCTTGAAGAAAGAAATGGAAGAGGCCTTTAGAAAATGGAAAGATCTCCCATGCTCATGGATAGGTAGGATCAATATAAAAAAATGGCCATCCTACCAAAAGCAATATATAGATTCAAAGCAATTCTTATCAAAATAGCAACACAATTTTTTATAGACTAGGAAAGAGCTAGCCTCAATTTCATATGGAACAACAAAAAGCCCAGAATAGCTAAATCAATCCTGTACAATAAAAAAACATCTGGAGGTATCACCATCCCAGATTTCAAGCTGTACTACAGAGCAATAGTTGTAAAAACAGCATGGTATTGGAATAGAAACAGACCAGTAGATCAATGTAATCAAATTGAAGATCCAGAAATAGACCCACACACTTATGGCCACCTAATTTTTGACAAAGAAGCCAAAACGGCACAATGGAAGAAGGACAGCATCTTCAACAAATGGTGCTGGTCCAACTGGATGTCCACTTGTAAAAGAATGAAATTAGACCCATACTTATCACCTTGTGCAAAACTTAATTAAAGTGGATCAAAGACCTTAACATAAGGCCAGTCACACACTAAATCTACTAGAAGAAAAAGTGGGAGAAACCCTCAAACTAATTGGCACAGGCGACAACTTCCTGAACAGAACACCAACAGCTCAGGACTTGAGATCAACAATCAATAAATGGGACCTCATGAAACTGAAAAGCTTCTGTAAGGCAAAGGACACTGTCATTCGAACAAAACGGCAGCCTACAGACTGGGAGAAAATCTTCACCAACCCCACATCTGACAGAGGGCTAATATCCAAAATTTACAAAGAACTCAAGAAATTAAATGCCAAGAAACCAAATAATCCAATCAAAAAATGGGGGACACAGCTAAATAGAGAATTCACAAAGGAGGAATCCCTAATGGCTGAGAGACACTTGAAGAAATGCTCAACATCCTTAACCATCAGAGAAATGCAACTCAAGACGACTCTGAGATTCCATCTCACACCTGTCCGTATGGCTAAGATCAAAAACTCAAATGACAGCACATGCTGTCGAGGGTGTGGAGAAAGGGGTGCCCTACTCCATTCCTGGTGGGAATGCAGGCTTGTGCAACCACTATGGAGGTCAGTCTGGTGATATCTTAGAAAACTTGGAATAGGTTTGCCTCAGGATCCAGCCATACCACTTCTGGGTATACACCCAAATGCCTCTTCACGGAATCATAAGGAAGTTTCCTCATCTATATTCATAGCAGCCTTATTTGTAATAGCTAGAAACTGGAAACAACCCAGATGTCCCTCAACTGAAGAATGGCTTTAAAAACTGTGGTACATCTACACAATGGAATATTATTCAGCTATCAGGAACAATGAATTTATGCAATTTGCAGCCAAATGGATGGAACTAGAAAAGCTCATCCTGAGTGAACTAACCCAGACTCAGAAGGACACATATGGCATCTATTCACTTATAGTAGGATTTTAGCTATATAGTAGAAGGTATCGATACTACAACTAACACACCAAAGGGAACGTGGACATAGACTTCTTATTTTTAATTTTTATTTTTTATTTATTTTTTATATATTAGTTATATTTTTTCTATTTTTTAGTCTTTTTTATCTATTGTATGCTTATTGGTTTGTTTGTTTAGTAGTTCTCTCTCCCGGGCAACGAGACACTTTTCACTGATGGTACTGCTTCGTAGATCCCCAATGAATGAAGAGGCTCTTTGCCCTCATACGACCTCTCAACTGAGATGAGGGACTGTTATATAAGGACACCCCACCCCAGAGAAATGGGATGGAAGGGTTAGGAGGTAAAGAAAAAAAAATGAAATGTGATGTTTCTGCCTTTTACTATTAATTGTTATAAACTGTTTAGGATAATTAAGAAATGCAAACTAACGATTATGCAAGCCGGTAATTCAGTTAGGTACCATGACAGCCTATTATAGTTACTTTCTAAGCTAATCAGAAATAAACCATCAAGAGACAAGCAACATCTGCTTACCCTAATATAAGAGATAGATAGGGCCTCTTCAAAAACCTCAAAAGATCTGCAGAATATGGCATTCAAAGATGTTTTTGTAACTTTAGATTTTTTTATATCAAGACATATCAACTCCTGACAGCACCCCCTATTCTCCTCCAAGTAGAAGATGAGCATCGAAGAATCTCCAGTGGGAGATGATTGAATTAGTCGCAAGCCTATCTCTTGGTAGGAAAAAGCCCCTTGCTCCAACTGTAGACAGAATGCTGTCCAAAAAGGACAAAACCTGGAAGCAGGTAAGTCGACAGCCTAGCTCTGTCAAGACAGGGTAGGTAAGTCCTTCATAACCCCTGCTCTACAATCAATGTCTGTCAGAGAAACGGGGCCAAACGACTGAAGATCGATGCTGTAATGTATGGAGAGAAAATGGGAACTGTCCAGGCAGCCACTGGTATGTCATTTCTTAGTTTGGGAAGCTGCAGGCCCTGTACTTCCTATAAAATCAGATATATTTATCCCTCTCAGGTCTCTGAGGTGATTGAAGAATAGATAGCTAGAGTCTCATAATTAAATTTTGAGTTGTTTAGGAGTCAAGAGAGTGTTATAGATCTAAGAAGATACTTTTAAAATTTTGTTGCAAGTTAGTATGAATGTTGAGTCAGATATAGAACTTTAAACTCATGGAGATGTTTAGATAGTAGAATGTCAAAGTCAGGTACCAAATACATAAGGACTGGTCATTGGGAATGTACGTTAAGCCATATAACCCTCATAACTGTGGCCTAATTACCTCTGTTGTACTGTATTGTATTTATTATTATAAGAGAAAGAGCCATTTGTTGGACTGAAAGGGGAAACTGTAGGGGGAAATAAGATATACCTTAAACTGAAAAAAAAGGAAAGAGGATGGGGGGTTGAGGGTGGGAGGGTGGGACTGGAGGGGGAATAGGGAGGGGACTGCAATTGAGATGTAACTTGAAGAAATAAAAAATAAAGGAAAAAAAAGAAATTATAACATCCGATGAAAAATAATGGACCCCGGAATCATCATGTCAAGCACAATGAGACAAGCTCATTGTGATTAAGTCTGAAATAGTGCCAGGTGGCTCCTATGTTTTGGGTACTTCATCCCCAGCTGGTGACACTACTTTGAGAGTCGTAGGACCTGTGAGAGACGTGGGCAGCTAGAGAACCTAACGCCCACTTCTGGCTCTGGCCCAAACTTTCTGAATCTTGGTCTGCCAAGAGGTGAGGACCCACCAGAAACTCCCACCGCTGTGCGCTCCTTCATATCACATCTTCTGTGCCTGATGCACTAGAACCTGGGCCAAAACTTCTGCATTAGGTTGTTTCTGTTGAGTGATTAGTCACAGCGATGAGAAAGATGACTAACACACTCAGACAGACAAATATAACATGTTCTCCTGAATACTCTCATATGCAGAATCCAGATTTATATACATGCGGGAGAATGTGTGTGTGTGTATGTGTATGTGTGTGTGTGTGTATAATGGCATGTACATTACCTTTTCAAAGAAAATAAGACAATAAAAAAATTTAAGTTGTAAGGGTCAGGCAAGATGGTCCAGCAGGTAAAAAGCATTTGACCCCCAACCCTGAAGACCTGAGAATAATCCCAGAAATCCATGGTGGAAGGAGAGACATGAATCCTAAAAGTTGTTCTCTCATCTTCACACTTAGACCATGGTGTGCACATAGCAGAACATACACACACACAACAACAACAACAATAATAATAATAATAATGATAATAATAATAAAAACACTTTTTAAAGAAATGAAAGGGTTGAGAAAAGAAAAGGAAAAGCTTGGTGCACACCAGAGCAGATGACTGAGGAGCTGGAACAGCTCTGCTTTCTGTCTAACCAACATGGCCCTACTCAATCCTTACAATTACTTAAATTCCAGCAAATCAGAACAGTTTTTGCAAGACTACATACAAAGGATCCTGGAAAGTTATAAAGTAACAAGGCAGTCACAAATTTTTTGCAGCTAGTCATTTGTGTCTTGAGTAAAGCATGCAAGCAGGGGGTAGTGAGTCTGTAGAGCTTGCTCTCCTCTCTGTTAGCATGAAATGCCTTCTGCCAGTCCACCTCTAAAGCCACTGGTTACCTTAAAAATATACCCGAATTCATCTTCCATGTTTTAACCAAGTGCCTCTTTCCCCATGGAGAAGACTAAAGCGAACTGCTTCTTTCAGATCTACACAGATATTAGCTTGAAGTAAATTCTTCATTTGGCCTTTCTGCTTTGTTGCCTGCTAATAATTGTTTTTTAAAAATGGAGAAGAAAGGAAAACACGACCTTGTTTACAAACACCTCTCAATTCCCATCTAGCAATGTGTTTTAATTAATCCCTCCTGCTCCAGGCTTTCTGCTGCTCAGCTCCATCTCCTGGGACTCCTGTTCCGGGAACCGCAATTTCAAAGCAGGGAGCATCCTTCTTATGCTAATCTTCCTTTCAACTAGTTCTCTACCTGCACTGTTTAGATAAATAGCTTCAACTTGTGGAGGATGATTAACACAGATCAAAAACAACAAAGGAAGCAAATTACTTCCCACCTACAATGCAGCGTGATGGATGGCGGATCTCTGAGACAGCCTGATTTACAGGTGCACACACAGGCATCCGCCTCAGGATGCAATTGCTTCCATGCTGTGTGCAGGGACCCTGAACACACAGGAAATTAACAAGGCATCTGATTTTGAATAGCATCATTTAAGTTGCAGCCTTTCCAAAGGTTGGTCCACAGGGGCAGGTGAAGGGAACGGGAACGAACGAGCCTTGCAGTAATGGGAGCTACATACAGAAAACCTTCATACTCCTACAACTTCTGCCTCTGGCTTCAGCTGAGGACATGCTGCCCATCCTGGCTGCAGAAAGATGGCCTGACCTAAGGGCTGAATCACACACACCCTGCTCCTGGCAAAGCTCGATAGATTTTTTTTTTTTACACCTAACCACAACACGTATGTGTGCAGCCATTGTGAATATTAATATGGCTTATGTTCCTTTCCTCTCCTGATGCTTCAGACAGACCAAACCACAGGTGGAAGTGTGACCAGCCTGCACAGGCTTGTCTTTGGTTCTAGACATGGCACCCAGCCCTGGGGAAAAGCCTCCCTCAAAAACCTGTGTTCATCTTCCTACTACTCTGACCCAGAGCTTGCCTTGCACCACTATTCCCAAGGAGAGAGATCTGTGGGTTCAGAGCTCAATCCTTACAAGCTGGGCCTCCTGACAACAGCCAAATGCTTTGTCAGTTTGGGGACCAGGAAAGGCTTGTGTCCATTTCCTCAGTGATTCTTCATTAGCCCAATTACCTGATTGCTCAATCCGGTGAGAGTAAAGACCATACTCACTGCTCTGTCCTTGGTGAGACTGGTTATATGCTTAGTAAAAGAAGACAGGGATGTCCTTCAAAGAATTGTTTCCAAAAGGCATCCTAAACATTCCAGTGGATGTGCAAGCAAGTGTAAATGTGATGGAAATCAGTATAATGTTCCCTCAAAAAAAAAAAATAGAACTACCATATGATGCAGCTATATACCACTTCTTTGTATATACCCAAAATTCTAACTCAGAATACACTACAGAGATACTTGCATGCCCATATTTATCACTGTGTTATTGTCAATAGTCAAGAAATGGAGCCAGTTTAGGTGTCTATCACAAATGAATAGATAAAGATAAATGTGGTACTTATACACAGTTGAATTATATCCAGCAATAAAGTGAACAAAATCTTACCATTTGCAGGAAAATGGGAGAAAATAGGAAAGCAGACTCAGAAAATAAGTATCATATATTTTCTCTCATATATGGAATCTAGAAGGAAAAAAACCATGAAAAATTTTAAAAGGAATATTTAGGAAGAGAAAGGAGTTGGAAAGAGAATGGTAAGGAGACTTAGATCCAGGCAGTATCCTGCACACTATTCAGGAGGCCTACACCCAGTTCTCACTCATTGGCTATTTTTTGTCCAAGACATTTTATAACAGTCACTCTGTGCTAGTCCCTCTGCACCTTAGTGGCCTACAGTTGAAGCAAGCTGTGCTCCAACAACAGTCGCTTTTCACATCATGACCTCATGAGACTCTGCTGTGGTTCTGGGTTGTGGGTACTAACAGGACTTTTTAAAAATGGACACTCATTATAATAACTAAATCCAGTGATATAATACAGACTGTGTACATACACCTCATGTGTTATATACTGAGTGGGCCACAATACAGTAGTAAATACACATTTGTAATTTTACTCACTAGGAAGCCAGGCTAAAACAGAATCAGGAATCTCCTGTTTTCCACCTCTGCTGGGTTCTCACAGAGTCATGGCATCAGCTCATTACAACAGCACAGCATTTATGTGACGCTCACACAGTGACTCTTATAAAATGTGAAAGCAAAGCTGATGTTCCATTCGAGCAATCTGCTACAGCTCTTATTTATTAAAATACATTTCTATGTAGAAAATGTCAAAGCCTGGTAATTTTTACCCTAATTCATTCTACTAGAAAATACTTCATTTTATAAATAACTAGCAAGAATTTAGAGGAAAACGGATTCCACCTGAGCACACAGAATCTAGCTGAAGGCAGAAGACCTCTGGGTCAGACAGAACCTACTGTCACTCTTGACAGGAGGACAGGATTGAGGATGTCAGCATCCTCTTGAATCCTCGAGTCATGATTCCCAAGGGAAAGTACACAAAGAGCCAGTATGTACCAATGTACTTAGGTTATAGCCCCAACCTCAAATACCCCAAATATTTCATAAGCACAGTAGGCCCATCTACTTTGGTTTTAATGAGAGACATGATCTTGACTGTCCCTGAATTAAACCTGCCCCACAACAGAAGTAGGCCCTGTCTATCTTTGTTAGTGAGATGTGTTTCTTGTGTACTGCAAAATGATGGGTCTTGTTTACAGATCCAATCTGTAAGTCTGTGTCTTTTTATATAGTACAGGATATCTATACTACAACCAATGCACTAAAGGGAACATGGACATAGACTTTTTGTTTGTTTGTTTGTGTGTGTGTGCGTGTGTGTGTGTGTGTGTGTGTGTGTGTGTGTGT
>CAJQZJ010033660.1:1568569-1580732 GCA_907164525.1 Lophiomys imhausi | reverse complement strand
GTGTGTGTGCGTGTGTGTGTGTGTGTGTGTGTGTGTGTGTGTGTGTGTGTGGTGTGTGTGTGTGTGTGTGTGTGCATGTGTGTGTGTTTAGTTTTCTCTCCCTGGCAATGAACCACTTTTCACTGGTGGTACTGCCTTGTAGGCCCCCAGTGTATGAGAAGGCTTTTGGCCCTCATATGACTTCTGAACTCGGGGGGGGGACTCTTATGTAGGGACACTCCACTCCAGAAGAGTGGGATGGAAGGGTTAGGTAGTAGAGGTTGGGAGGGAGGGGCTGGGAAGGGGGGAAAGAGGACAATATGTTGGAGATGTAACCTGAAGCAACAAATAAATAAATTTAAATAAAAAATAATAATATTCTGCTATGCTTGCAAACAGAGCCTAGCATAACTGTCTTCAGAGGCTTCATCCAGTAGCTGATAGTAACAGATGCAGAGATCCACAGCTAAACAACAGATAGAATTTAGGGAGTCTTGTGGAAGAGTGGGAGGAAGGATTGAGGGAGATGGAGGGGTCAAGGACATCACAACAAGACCTACAGAGGAAATTCACCTAGGCCCATGGGGCCTCACAAAGACTGAACCACCAACCAAAGAGCATGCATGGGCTGGAACTAGGCCTCCTACACATATATAGCAGATGTGCAGCTTGTTCTTCATGTGAGTCCCCTAACAATTGGAGCAGGGTCTGTCTCTGGCTCTGGTGTCTTCGTTTGTATCCCTTTTCCCTAGCTTGGTTGCCTTATCTAGCCTTAGTAGGAGAGGATGAGATTAATCCTGCTGAGATTTGATGTATCAGGGCAGGTTGGTACCCATGGATGGGCTCCCCTTCCTTGCATAGAAGGGGAATGAGGAGTAGGAGGAACAGTGATGGTGGGATTGTCATCAGAGGAGGGAGGGGTGCTCTGATCAGGCTATAATGTGAATAAATAAGTAAATTAATGAAAATAAAAAAATAACAGAAATGCCCTTTGATGGGGTGATGTTAAGCATTCTAAATGTTAATTAATTGGTCCTGCTTTCTGTCTGCTACTTACATTGTCTCTGATTGGTTAAATAAATACTGAGGCCTGAGATTGGGCAAAGACAGAGGTAGGTGGGACTAAGGTATGCCGGCTTCAGAAGCAGAGAGATTGATAGGAAGAAGCAGCAGCCAAGACAAGAAGAAACAAAGAGCAGGAAGGAAGACACATGCCATGAGTTAGAGAAAAGAACTTCATTCCACGTGACCTGGAACATCGGCATAGCATGGAGAAAAACAGCCAGGGGACATATGTTTATTATATGGGGTCATATTTGGGAAATAGAATTAAGAGCTAGCTTAGATGGGCCAACATCACTCAATTGAGGCCAAGGCTTGTTAAAAAAAAAAGAAGAAGAAGAAGTAGGCCCTGTGTTTATTTCTCATGGCTATTCCTAGTATTTGATGAAATAATTTAGAATAAGTCACTATGAATACACAACCTGCAAAAGCGCAGACTTTCAAGAGGCCCTCACAGAATCATATCCCAACAATCACAATTTACAATGCACCTTGAAGTCCTGGTAATAATAAAACTATTTATGTGACAGTTAGTTAGGCAATATAGTGAGCATTTTAAATACAAAATTCATTTACTTGATATTAAAATTATGGGATAGAAATTGGCAGGTAACTGGTAAGCAATATCAACAGAGCAAAAGAATTAGCCCCAGGTAAACCATCTGCCAAACCAAAATGAGACAAATGTCAGTGTGCCTCCAAGGCCCACATTCTAGAATTTCTCCAAATAGGAATGGGAGGAGAGGTGGCTCAGTGGTTAAGAGTGCATTCTGCTCTTGCAAAGTATATGTGTTTGGTTCCCAGCAAACCATGCCAGGCAATTCACAACTGACAATAACTCCAGCTCAGAGGGATCTATCATTTCTGACCTCTGAGGATACCTTCACTCAAGTACAAATGAGTATATATGTGTGCTCGCGCGTCCGCGCACACACACACACCCCTTAAAACGAAAATATATTTTAGAGATAACACCCTTGGACAAATGGGCCCTTAAGATAAAGTAGCTCATTAAATGCTATGTGGAAACCCATTCCATCCATATCAAACAGAAAAACAAGAACAGTATGAGCCAGCATTATACTCCTGTTCTTCGCAGAGAGAGCATGAAACTGTCATAAAGGAGTAATTTTAGAGAAATCATTCAGGCATGCCTCTCTGCCTGTAGACTTCGAGAAACATTCCTAAATTGTTATAATCTGCACTAGGTACAGCTGAAGATATCAACACGGGGTCTGGTGTCTTCTTTTTTGAATAAGTCTTTAAGATGTGACTCTACAAAGCCTGGTGCTCATAAAATCCCGTGGGCTTGTCTGCACAGCCCTCATTCCTCCCTTCATTCAGCTGATTGGGTTTTCTTCTTAGATAGGGCTTCAAGCAGCCTCAGCCGGCCTCCAGTGTACCATGTAGCCAGGGAGGACCTTAAATGTCTGAGCACCCTCCCTCCACCTTCTGCTGATGGCATAGACATGCGCCATCACACCTGGTTGGTGAGGTGCTGGGATCAAACCTGGGTCTTCCCACCTTCCCACGTGCTGAGCAAGTGCTCTACCAACTGTACTACACCCCCATCCTCTCCACTGAACTGTTATTTTACATATTAGTCATTTCACTGTGACATTTACATACAGCTATACAACATACTTTGATCATCTCTACCCCATTTCACCCTGCCTAACCTTTCTTGAAGGTCCTCCCTCCACTTTTGTATCATTTTTTATGACATTCCACATATGAAAGAACACATGTAATACCTGTCTTTCTGAGCCTGGCTTGTTTTACATAACATGGCAATCAAGCCTATCCTTCTTGCTGATGACATGATTTCATTTTCTAGAAGACTGCATAATTATCCCTTGAGTGTGTGTGTGCTTCACACTTCTTACCCCTTTAGCACTTCGGTGGACACCTACCTACACAGACTCCCATGGCTGGGCTCTTGTGAGTACTTCAACAGCAATGATGGGAATAGCAGAATTTCCAGCATGCTGACTTAGAGTCCTTGGGCGGGTAGCTGAGCCATGTGGTTTCTAGTTTTCTGAATGCTGATTTTCATGACTACTAGTATACATTCCTAATGACAGGAGTTTTTCCTCTCTATATCCTCACCAATCCTTGTTGTTACTGTTTTCTTGATGTTAGCTCCAATTTTGACTCAGATACCATTAGATATCAATATTATGAACATCATATAGTTTTTATTTATATTTCCTGATGAAAGAAGATATTTAATATTTTTCATATAACTGTTGGCTATTTGCTCTTCTTTTCAGAAGTATCTGCCTGTTTCATTTACCCATTTGTTCATTAGATTACTCATTCTTCTGCTGTTAGGATGTTTTATTTCTCTATATATTCTGGATTTAATTGCATCAGAAAAAAAATACTGTGCAAAGATTTTCTCCCATCTATATTCTGCCTCTCTTGACACACCTACTCTACCAATCACAGAATAAGGAAATGTAAATGTAAATAAAGTGCAGCTCTCACTAGACTTCAAGACAGAAAGTATCCGACTTCAACTTCAGACATAATAAACAGAAATTCTAGTGCACCCTGAAGTAGACTACATAAAATTACAAAGGCAAAAACTCAAAGCCTTGAAAAGAAAGTCTATTTTCTCCATGTTTATAAGAAAATATGGTTATATATACAAATATAGGAAAAAAGAAGAAACAAGATTTAAATGACAGACAATAAGAACATCCCCCTCAGAAGCTATGACTTCAAGATACAGTAGTTCTGGGACATGGCTAGTTTTCTATAATGTTTGCTGTGTAATAAGAGACATTTTCTGATAGGAAAAACCATAATAATCAGGTTTCTCCTCATTCTATTGTTGACCAACTATAGTCCTTTGTGGTAAAACTATCTGATAGACTTTAATTCCACTTGAGGTATTTCAGGGGTGGCAGGACACAGAGACAGGGACAGAAGCCCCAGCTGGGGGGCACCCAAGCATCTTGCTTCTCCCATCACCCTCCAGTTTGTGGTTTGGATGACCATTAACAGTGGCATGAAAGGATGGCATCTGAGACACTCAATGGTGCTGCTTGTCATTGGTCACACCCATCCTTCTGTGATCAGACCGTCTGCATAGAAATGAGACTCAGATTCCTGTATGCCTCTATTCAGATGCTGAGAAAGAGCGTCCTCAGAAGCATCTCCCCACATAATCCCAAATCGAGACAGACTGAGAAGCCCTAATGAAGGTATTTGTCAGCTCATTAGGGGAGAGACTTCATTTTCAGAGAATTGGGAACAGGCAATTTTCCTGATCTCAGGGAACAGCCCATGAGGGTGCAAAGTGCATTTAGAATCTAAAGAAACATTAAAAGCATAAATTAAGCAGGAGCTTGATTCACAGCCTACTCAGTAATGTCTAATACGATAAGAATCTAACAGTCTTCATCTCCCATGCATTGTGTGAATGCACAATTCACATGTAATAAATGTGTAATAAGAGACATTTTCTGGTACATCACATTGTGTGATGCCATATGTTGGAGAGCTTGGTAAATGAGGTCCTTGGTTTTCTGATTTCAGACTGTCTAGGAAGCTTTTGTCACTCCATTAAGGCACAAGCACCTTCACATATTGCAGTTTGGAACCTGTCCTACCTCCGTGACACAGAAGAGCCAGTAGCTAGCAGCCTGGCTGTGAGCAGGGTGTAATCGCCAGGCTGAAAGGACATGGCTCTTCCACATGAGTACAATAAAGTTAAATGCACCGGCATGCAGTAGCCTGGTAGAGAGAGGGAGAGTCTGTATGTGTCTGTGTGTGACTCTGTGTGTGTGCGTAAAAGCTAGTTGCTGAGGAAATACAAATTGAAATTTTTCCTGACTGCCTTCTATACCAGTTACTTTTTGATTGCTATGATAGACTACCCTAACAAAAGATAACTTCGAGGGGAAAGAGTTTACTTTGGCTTACAGTCCCAAAGTGGATACAGGCAAGGCAGAAGCATGAGGCCAGCCTGAATTGGGGATGCAGAGGGATCACATTTCATCTGAACACAGGAAGCAGAGAGGGATAACAGGAAGTTCCCACCCACAAGGACTTCCTCCAGCAAGCGCCACCTCTTAAATATTTCATAGCCTTCCCAAACAGTGCCATCAACTGGGGACCAGGTGTTCAAATGTGTAAGAGACTACAAAGGACATTTCTCATGCAAACCACAACATCCACAGCATATTAAGTGTTCAACACCCCAATGGTCATTCTGCCTCAAGCCCCCAGAAAGCTGACAGGAGCTGTACAGTACACAGCACCCCTTGAAACTTCAATTTAACTATCAGTTGTATTTATTAATAAGTATAAACTGTAAGATTAGGCTGGCGGAGCAGCCAGAGGCCTGGAGGGATTTTGGTCAGCAGCCTAGCCTGCCTTAACTGGTTGCCTGATTTGTCCTGGGGAAAGAGCCGTGGGACCAAGGGTGGCCTACACCACCTGTAACCTAAACTCTGTTAACTAATATAAGTTGTTATATTAGATCAGTAGAATTGCCTGCGTCTTGGCAGGAGATTCGCCGGAGCTCAGAAGGAGGCTGATGGCCCTGGATTTCTTTGACTGAGGGCCTACAAGCTGCTGCAGTCCTTTCCCCAATAATTAAGTACACCAAGACCTTTTAATGTTTCAACACTTAGCCCTTAGCTGGGCACACTCTCAATTAGCTAATCCAAATTAACCTGGACTACCTAATCCCAAACTGCCATGTGCCTGTTATTACCTTCCAGAGTTCTCAAACATGTCTGTCTGCTTCTGTGTCTCCTGGTGGAATGAGCAATTCCGCTTTGTAAAACTTAGGGTTCCTGTTTTAATCTCAGGAAGTCCCACCTTCCTATATACTCTTTCTGCTCAGCTAATTGGCCATCAGTGACTTTCATTAACCAATCAAGAGAATGCCTCAGAAGGGGCAGTAACCAGATCTCAGCATTGAAATCAGCCTATCAGAAGCCATGTTATTAGACCTTCCCCAACAATCGTCACCACTTGGGCTGTGACTCTGCCCTGTGAGAAAGCACCACAGCTGTCCATAGCACCCTGCAGGACCTTTGATGCCATACTAAGAGCTGTCACATCTCCATCCGTACCCATAGTAACCACATTTTGCTCTTGCACATAATAATCACCTAAGAAAAGAGAATCCATCCAGAGTAGGAGACAGGGTGGTGTCTCTCTGTCACCTTGTATGGCAGCTGGAGAGGCTCAGAAAACCTTGGGTATCTCCAAGAGAAGACATTCATCCAGAAGAGAAGATTGAGCCTTGCTTCTGCTATCCAAGGCAGAATCACCACAGGACACTTTTGCCAGTACAACCAACAGGCTGCAGAAGCAAGCCTTGCCACATCAAGGCATAGTCTCAATAATCTCACTTCACCTGAAATTCCTACAGTTACCACCTGAGAGGTCTCAACCCCATAGACTGTTGAGAGCTAGGAACACAGTGTGAATTGAGAATAGTAAATCAAATGTTAACACCACACACAAGAACAGCAGCAGCCAACAATTGAAGGAGTCCACACTGCTGGTTCATTTAAGTTTTAGATCTCACAGTCTAAAAGAAGAGGGATGGAGTTGGGGAAACATGGAATAGGAAATATCATCAACTCTTAACTGGATCCACTGTCCCTCATGAGTCACCTCTTTGCCCACCCCAGTGACCCTGGTGGCAGCTCAAACAAAGCCACATTGTCCTAACTCTCACTTCTACCAAGGCAAGCTCTTCCTAGGAATCCAAGACTATGTTGTGATACACTTTCCATCTTCAGAGCCGAGCACATGAAAGTATAGATGAAGGGCCTTCCCTGTTATCTGACACACATGACAAGAAAGGAGCCAGAAGATGCGTGGCCTGGAGTGTTCTATCATTTTCTTCATTTTCTTGGTGTTTATTCTCCTTGTAAGATTGTTAATCCCTTAAATAAACCCTAATGAGAAAGGCACAGTTTTTAACTTCTGGCTTCTCTAATCTCCACTTGAAAGAACTCGCTGGGGAGACAGAGCCCTTTCAGCCACCCACAGGCACTTGGCTTTTACTACATCTTCATTACAAAGTATAAGGGGCTCAGAACTGGGGATATGCAGATTGATGCTTAAGTTACTTTTGCTTTTTATCTATAAAACACATTAGAAATGATTTCATTTCTGTAATTGATCAGTTTGTTCATTAACCTCAGCTTAAGTAGATGTCTTCTGATTGATTCTATTTTAAAGAAAAAAAAAAAAACTTAAGCAAGAAGCCTAAGCTGAGGAGAAATGTCAGGTCTACACAGTACTGAAACAGTGCTTTGTGGTCATAACTTTCTATCCTGGAAGCACGGTAAGATGAGTTCATTTCCATAATTGATCAGTTTATTGATTCTTTTGGAATTAAAGGAAAGCCTTTAAATAGACATATAAAATCTCTGGAAAACAGGAACAGCAAGGAGTGATTCCAAAGGCAGCAGAGTCACCAAGTGTTTTACAGTGAGAAATGAGACACAGATCACAGATCATTCGTGTTAGAGCTTTTGGTCTCAGTGCTCTGGCCCCTGGGAGTCACCTCTCCTGTGCAGTTAGCAGGCCCTGTGACTGGGGTCACAGACCCAGTGAATGCCATGCCGCCCAGCCTTACCATTCACGCAGCCTGTGCACAACCCCTTGCCCAGGGGACTGTATTTGTTATTTTTCTGTTGTTGTGACTAAATACCAGGATCAAGGACATTTATAGAATGAAGAGTTTATTTTGGTTTATGGCTCCAGAAGGAAAAAAGTCAGTCCTGTGGAGACATGGCAGCATCAGGAACCACAGTCAGAGCAGAATTCAGAGTTCATATCCTCTGCCTTAAGCATGAGGCAAAGGGAGCAACCTGGAAAGATGGGAGGACTGGGGTTCTGAGAGCCCACCCCCAGTGACATACTTCCTTCAGCAAGGCCACACATCCTAAACCTCTCCTAACAGCACCTAAATAGGGACTAAGTATTCAAATATAGGAGCCTGTGTGGGACATCTTCATTCAAACCCCTACAAGGATCATAACTCTTACCACACTAGAGCACTGGGATGGCCACCTAAGACAGGTCTACAAAATCTACTGCAAGGGTTCAAACTCAAGGAAACTCCAGATATGAGATGGCAAAAGCTACACCATGTCTAAAGACAAGGTGAATGTAGAAATAGTATGCACAAAACCATGAACATACAGTGGGTATGGGTCTATAGGGAATACAGTCACATAAATTAGTACTCAAAACATTGATCCAAGGACAGCCAATGGTAATTTCTAAGTTATTTTAACTGATACATAAAAGCATAGAATCATTCATGAGGTATCATCTGATATTTTGTTGTGTGCACACAGGAGACATTATATCAGTTGAAGTTTGGGCCCATACATCTATCTCCTCAAATGCTCATTACTTCTTCATTGCAAACCTATTAAGGGGACAATTTGCTCTAGGAGTGCCACCATGTTGGCCCCCAGTGCAAGAGGAAGTTCTTAGCCCACATATGACTGTTGAGCTGAGAGGGGCTGATATGTAGGGACGGACACTCCACATCGGAGGAGTGGGAAGGGTGGGAGAGGGAGGAAAAATTGGGAGCGTGGAACTGGGAGGGGTGGAATGAGAGCACTGTGATGGAGCTGTAACTTGAAGCAATAAATAAACAAAAAATTTTTTTTAATCCTTTAATTTTTGAAAATAGCATATTACCATTTTAAGTGGAATAAGTTGTGTGAACTAGTGACCAGGGGCAAAGATTAACTGGATTCCTCTGCTCAGAGTGAAAAGGAAAAGCCAATTGTCATTTCTCTAATAATAACAGACTCAACCCTCAGTGCCCAAGCCCGAACACTGCTCGGTGACTGGCAGTAGGAGAAGCCATGGCCTAGCCTCCCTGCCTAGAGTTTTCTCTTTACCAGGTTCAGTCCCTTTATGTGGCAGGCCTCACTTGGCCAGAACTTTCTCCACCATCTTTGATATCTCAAGGCAAGATGAGCCACTGGCCTGGCCAGGGCCACTCGTTCTCCTGGAATACTGTGCATTTAGCCTTCACAGAATCCTGCTGGGGTTCCTGACCCTCCCTCCACCACAGCCTGAGGGCCAGGGAGTAGAGAACATGTGTCTCTCTTTTCCTTGCTACTCAACACCAAACTTTCTTCCTGAACAAGTGAAAGATATTCTTGACAGAATCCCTCTGTAGTCTGTCAGCTTGAGTTTGTCAGCTTAATCATTTAGGTCTTAGAGCCAAACAAATGGAGAGAAATCTGAAAGTTTCTATAGACTATCAAGCTCCCAGCTGTTAACCACTCTGGATGTAAATCTATTTTAATTTCAGTTTCCTCTGAGTTACTTGGCTCCCAGACTGTTACACTTAGAGTAATAAAGGGGACATGAGGGTGTATCAGCAAAAAAGAGGATAAATAATTCACAAACTTAAAATAAAGCAAAGCCACTGACTCCATACACAACAGGCTTGTTCTCTGCTCTCCTGACCAAAGACTTCCTGTCTATGGACATACTAGCTTTTGTGGTAAATTACACATCAGGGCCCCTGCATGAGCTTGTGTGTCCATGAGCACATAGAAGTTTTCCTTCTTTCTAACAGAGGGCAATATGGTTGGGGATCTCAGTGGTAGCTTTGGCCCCCAAGTGCATCCTCTGCTCTGCGAAAATGTCACTCGCCCTCCATGTCTATCAGGACATTACAGAGTTTCCATCCGAGAATTCAGGCTGTGAATTTTATATAGCAGGTTAAAAGTTTCCACTTTGGAGGGAAGCTTGTCAACATACAGGATGTCCCCACTTGGTGGGCTTGTGGCAGAAAAGCCAGCAAGGCCACGCCCCACCCCTGCCAGAGGGCCATGTTGATGTCTGTGGCACAAGTTGTCACCAAGGGTCATGCAGATAGATGTCCAGCCTATGCTGCAGCCTGAAGCCACATGGATGACTCCAGGTGTGCTACTGCCATGGCCCATGTTGAATGGAGTGACCTGAGCTGCCATCCGAGGCCATGTGATGACCAGGTCCTTGCTTCTTCCAAGGCTGGGCCTGGGCCTGTGCTCTTACTCCAGCCAGGGTCCATGTTGATGTCGGGCAGCCTCCGAGGGTTTTGTCTGGGTCCATGGTCCTGCTGCAGCAAGGGTCATGTCTGAGGTATGTGCTGTTGCCATAAACCATGAGGATGCTCATGACCCATGCTCCTTGTGATTGTGAAAAGCATGGAGGCCATTTTTGCTGCGATATCAATGACTGCAGACATACAGCTGAGAAGGGGGAACCTGGGAGTCTTTGGTGACAACCCCTACCCCACCCCATCCCACAAAAGTAATAGCCTAGACAGGAAGTCACCAAAGATAACCCTTAAAGAGTGTGGTAGAGATGCTGCATTGGAGCTCTCCACAACTGATGGTTTCTAGTAGAGGTGGAAGAGGGGAAGGGCTCAGTTCTATTTAAGAGGCAGGCCACTGAGAGTTTGACCATGCTCTGGTGAGTACATAGAGAACATAAAGTGGACTTGTTTTTTTTTTTTGTTTGTTTGTTTGTTTTTTTGGTTTTTTTTTTAATCTTTTGGAGGCAGTTACAAGGTAGGTGGGCAAACATGGAAGGGCTGGGAAGTGAATTTGACTAGGATGCATAATGTGAAACTCCCAGAAAAACAAAAAAATGTTATGTTGAAAAAAACAAACAAACAAAAGTGATACCTCCTTTAGAAAGGAGATGAAGAAGAGAATATTCTAATTGGAAGTGAAACAGTACATCCTGCAAGGAAGCTCTTAAGCTTGGGAAATAAATAACTCAAAGAAAGTCCATGAAACTGACCAGATACACTGGGCCCCTCCATTCCTAAGTATATACAAGTTGTAAGGAATAGTGTCACACTACAGAGTGAAGCTGATGGGAATTCGCCATGCCGCTTTCGGCAAGATGACTCTCAAAAGAGAGGAAAATTGAATCTCATTCCTCACAGGCTGTGCCTTAACTAGGAACTTCCTGAATACATTCAGAAAGTATTGCTCTCTCCTCACAGTTTTGAGGTGCATACAGAAAAAGCACCTCAACTGCCCAGAGTGAAGGCACCATTGCTAGCTAATGCTGTGGAACACACTTCCCTTAATACATCCCGCACTCTAAGGATGCTACAGGGTCTCAGCAGACATGGAGGAACAGATCTTGCCTTCACTATCTGTGCCAAAGGACAGGGTCTATATGGACGTGGTAGAAAATGACTTCAGATCAGGTTCAGGAGGGTTTGGTGTCCATGTAAGTTATGACATAGTGACATCCACTCAAAGCCAAGGGCTTTCTATGAGCAATGTGGGCAATGTTCTCTGGCCACTTAGTTTTCTTAGACCCTGGTTAATGTGAGCAACTGGTATCAATCCAGTAAAGGTACAAAGTCCTCCCGAGCTCTGAATGGCCCAAGGACACAACATATCCCACTGCTGTCCTGCTGAAGTGTTCCTTGGAGTTTGTGGGTTATTCTCCAGTTCAGCATCCCCACCAACTTCAGGGTTGAGCTGCCAGGAGTTTCCCCTGTGTGATGAGAGAGAGAGAAAGAGAGAGAGAGAGAGAGAGAGAGAGAGAGAGAGAGAGAGAGAAGGTGTCAGACAGACTGGACATCCTTTTCACAGTTTCCATGCTACATCTCCACAGCCCAACTCTAAGTGGGGTACTGTGCTCACCAGGTGACATAGAACAGTTTTCTTGACTGCAGAACCAGCTTGCCTTCAGGGTCAGGTGAGCCAAATGAAACTCTAGCAGCTTTACCTTCAGTGGCATTAAGTAGCAATAATATTTAAATTATCTGTATGCTTAATGTATGAGCTAAATTATCCTCCACCGCTAGGCAAGTTTATCATAATGTTCCTTAAATGTGAGAGCCTTAAGCATGATTCCCCTCCAAACAGGCTTTAACACCGGAGAAGATGGCACGCAAGCCAACTGTGAAAAATCCAATTCCCTGGAAGGCCCAGATGTCCTTCAATGGCCAAAGTGACCACAAAGCTCTTCTACCATCTTGGCTTCACTGAAAATCAGCTTGAGTCCTTCTTTCCCATCTTCCCTTTCAGGAAACAGGATACACAAGAAGTGTGTCCATGGTAACAGAGGATGTTCAAGAAGGGTGTCCATGGTAACA
>CAJQZJ010033660.1:1537631-1566321 GCA_907164525.1 Lophiomys imhausi | reverse complement strand
ATAGATAGATAGATAGATAGATAGATAGATAGATAGATAGATAGATAGGTATGTAGATAGGTAGGTCATGGTTGGACAGCATGGATGACTTGGCTCTATCACTTCATTTCACATGGTACCAGCATCAGTGTCACAGCGAGTGTGTAGAAAGTGCTTAGGGACAGAAACAGCAGCAATGAGAGTGGCAATGTGGGAGTTCTGTCACCTACAGTTAAGACCCACCCACCCATCCCACCCCGGAGCAGATGTGTGATCACCAGTGTGATCACAGTGAAGGTGATCACCACTGACTGTGAGGTTGAAGATAAATGTCTGCTTTAAAGACATCGGTCTTTTTGTGGGAGAATGCACACACAGGAAGAGAGGGTTCACATGGCCAGAGCCCAAGAAGCCCAAGCAAAGACCTTCCCACACTTTAACTTACCCCTTTTCATTGCCCTTAACTGGGAAAATTAATCTCACCTTTTAAAATCCAGTAAGGAGGGGATTCATGATTGTCTTGGGTTCTGTGCCAAGACTGGATAGCTAATTGGAAGGAGAACACTGTGCGTGGTGAGCATGTTTCTTGTAATAATTACCATGTGTTCTACTCCACCATAGTGTCTCAATCTATATTTGTCTAATTCAGAAGATAAGTCTTTATTTTCTCCATCAATCTAGCTTTCTGGCATGCTATTTCAACATTTTATTGCAAAAATTAGCTTCCAACACTAAAAAAAAAAAAAAAATCAGTATTGCCAAGGCTGCCTTATAGCTTTGGAGACATAATTATTCTTGGTCATTTCTCTAAGTAACAGACATGGTATTGCTCACTTTGGGCTGAACTCATGGCACACAAGTCACAAGAAATGATTTACAGACTATCTCCTGTCCTGACTGTGGATCACCATCTCCCCTATAGAGTGTCCTTGGCCCCATGCTCCAAAAGTAAGCATAAATCCCAAAGGAAGAGACACACATAGGTAAGTTCAGTGCAACTACATAGAACACTTGCATATTCATGAAGGAAAGAAACATATGGGTGACAGATACAAGGTGAAATAATCAATCCCAGAGTTGCCATTACCAGTTGCTTCTCATGCATATGTGACTGACAAGAGGATTTTCTACTTAAATTTGGCAATTCTCCAGTTTTCATCTCCTTTGTTGGCTTGTGTGCACTCTGAAAAACTGTCACACTAAATAATTTCTGAGGGACATATTCAGATGATGAGTCAGAACTAATCCTTATGACACCAAGCTTGGAATATAAACTGAGCACTTTTCTGAAATAAATGCAGGTGTGTGAGATTTATTTCTTTTGTTTTTAATAAAAACTACCCATACTATAATTTTCACATAAGTTTTTTTTTCTGTTTAACAGAGTATTGCAGACAACTTAATTTTCTCTTAATTTTCTATGAGCACCCACATGGCTGCAATGTTAGACTGAGGGATTTGTTACTGATTGTTCCATTTTCTTGGCATTTTGGGGGGCTTTGTTTTGTTTTTCCCCTCCTCTCCCCCCGTGCCTACCAGCTGTCAGTCATCCTGTGGACACCAGATCCTCTTGTAAACCCAAACTGCAAGCTGGGAGGAATCCACCTCGGATTTTCTCTTGCTGATGCAATCAGTTATCAGTGAGCAGCTTTCCAAAGTGTGTGCATACACTTCTCTGCGAGCTAGCTATCTGTCTAGATTTGTCTCCACTTCCTTCACTTAGCAGCACTGAATAAATTGTCACAGGCCAAGTACACAGTTCAGGGCTTCATAACTCCAGGAGGTGCTTTCCCCACGCTGATGAGCAAGCTTTGTCTCCATGCCTGTTTTCAGCACTGTGAAGGAGGCTGTTATCAGCCCTTTTCTTGTAGACTTTAGGGTATTTGTCTTTTTTTTTTTTTTTAGATGTAAGATTTGTTATTTTATTGGAAAAAGCTAGTATTGACATATTTATAATTTTATTCAAACGGGTAATTTGTGAGACACTGAAGAAAAAAAGAATGCACCTATGAGCCACAGAGCCCCAAATGATTGGGCTTGAATATGTCACCAGCACTTACACACCCAATACCTTCCAAGGTGCTAAGATTTGCCACCACACCCAGGGGAAATTTTGTCTTTAAAAATCCTCACAGCACAAAGTTTGGCTGACTGCATCCTCTTCCTGGATGTGTTCATCTTTGTTTTGTAAATGACCATCTCATTTACCAGCTTTGGAGTTTACCTGATTCCATGCTTACAGTTCCGACATTCAGAACAGAAACAAGCCCAGCAGTTAGATGGCAGCTAGCATCAGGAACCTCTCACTCTGTCCAACCCTCAGGCTCTTCAGCCATCAGTCCTCACGGTGGCAGTGTGACAGTGTAAGAAATGCATGGTAAAGGTGGATAATTGCATAATTATTTTAGCCTAGTCATGTGTGTGTGTGTGTGTTCACTGTGTGTGCACACGCATACATATACACATATTCACTACACATAACAAGTTACAGTAAACCAATAAATGTCATCATTCTTAAGTCTTTATGTTGCTCTTTACATCAAAAGTTACCAGATTTTGTTGGAAAGCCCAAACCACATAATAGCACAGCAATTTCTCTGTAATTTTAATCATTTTTGACCATTACGACAAACCACGCTTTGTGCTGAGTCCTCTCCTGACACCTTTTATTTGATTCTAATTAAATGAATTGAGCCTTTATGTGTCTGTCCTTTGTTTGCATTTTCTGGTTATACTTCAGTGAGCACACCATGTTCTCAGCACTGTGAAAGGGCCTATTGTCTAGCACACATCTGCAGGGCCTTCATTTATGCCCAGATCCCCAAGGTAACACCACCCTCTTTTTAAAAGTCACTCACTGTGACTCCCAAGGCACCTGGTAACATTTTAGAAGAAGGGTTTATGGATGATAAATGGCACGTGCCAGTGCAGGTTGTCACCACCCAGACAGGAGGTGCCGAGACAGGCAGCACCAGGCAGATCAATGAAGTACCAGCTATGTCCCCAGCATCCTCACCCACACCCAGCTCCTATCCAGGGGTCTCTCAGGGACTCTCCCATGGAGGGTACCCACTCACATGCTGACCTGCTCAGGCGTTCAGCCGCCACACCCTCTTCCCTTGGCTCTTGTTGGTGTTCTTGGTGAACTTATCAACTGTCTCTGGGCCCCTCTGCTCAACACTATCTGCACTCACAGCATTTTGATGGTGTGCAGTAAGCTGCCCTGTCCCTAACAGAACAAGGATGGATCCCATCAGAGGTGGTGACTGATTCCAGTGTGTCCCCAGGGTATCTCTGAAGGCTCCTCAGGGACTGTATAACAAGTGCACGGCACCATAATATTAAAGATATTTTTCTTCCATGCTGAGCAAAAATCGCATCTCTAAGAAAAGATGTGAGAACTGGAAAGCAGAGCGCAAAGTAAAAAAAAAAGCCAGACTAAGAAACACAGGTACTCTGTCAGCACAGCACATGTTCTCTCGTGTGGGAGGCTAAACTTAAAATTATACATAGGAGTGTGTGTGATCGCACGTATGTTTATACTGGGGGTGGGGTTAAATTATAAAGGGGATCGTGAGTATGGAGGAAAACAAGTAAATGATGGAGAGTAAGAGACGATAACGGAAGATGTGACAAGAAACAGAGGGGTACTGTCTGAAGAAAGGAGACGAGCCAGGCAGAGTGAGAAAGAAACAGAGAAGGGCACTGGGGCAGAGGAATGAACGTGAACCAAGAATAATAACACTCATATATGAAAAGGCTACAATGAAACCCATGACTCTGTGTGCTAAGCTAAAATACTAACTTTTAAAGGAAAACAAAAAGTAACCAATGCTTTTGGAGACAGCTATTGATCCTGATAACACCTCAGAGAAAACTGAAGTGTCTGTTCACAATGCCCACTGCATTACTCTCTAGAGGAACAGAACTGATACAATGACTACGTATTAAAAGGAGATGTATTAGCATCCAAAAGATTCCTCACCAAACCACAAGGGCATCTCCTCAAGTATGTTCATTAGTACCTTTATTTGTAATAGTTAGAAACTAGAAACAATCCAGATGACCTTCAACCAAAGAATGGATAAAAAACAAACAAACAAAAAAACCCACCAACTGTGGAACATCTACACAATGGAACACTACCCACCCGTCAGAAACAAGGAAATCATGCAATTTGCAGCCAAATGGATGGAAGTAGAAAACCTTACCCTGAGTGAGCTAACCCAGACTCAGAGGATGTACATGGCATCTATTCACTTATAACTGGATTTTAGCCATATAGTACAGGATAACTATCCTACAACCAATAGATTGAAAGGAATAGGAACATGGACTTTGTTACCTGTTAGTGGGACACTTTGCCCTATTGGAGTTGCCACATAGGCCCCCAGTGCAAAAGGAAGCTCTTAGCCCTCATATGACTGCTGAACTGAAGGGGGCTGAGATGTGGGGGCACCTCACATCAGAGGAGTAGGATAGGTGGGAGAGGTGGGAGAGGGTAGAAGGGTGGGACCAAGAGGGGTGGAGAGAGTGGGCTGTAATGGAGATGTAACTTGAAGTAATAAATAAACATAATAAAAACAAAAAGATATTGTTAGGACACAATTTTTGTTGTTTCTATGTATATGATTTTGTATCATTATTTATTATATCAGATAATCAACTGGGGGACTCATCACAGGGAGAATATATATTAAATATATGTATATATATGTATATAACATAATAATAATATGACAGTAATAATCAAAAAAGGGGATGTATTAGATTGACTTACAAGATGGTCTGGAGGGTCAAAGAAGTCGAATTCTGGTGTCTAAAGAACCGAGTAGATGGGGTCAGCAGCAAGACGCATGCAGAGTAGCTCCGTGTGAAGGTAAGCAGGCAAAAAAGCAAAGCTTTCCCTCCCACTAAGAACTCCTTTTATTGGGATGCCACTAGAAGCTGCTGCTCATCACATCCAGGGTGGGTCCTCTCACTTCAGATACCCTGACCAACCAAATCCCTTACAGGAATGACCCAACCGTTTATTTCTTAGTTGATTCCAAATGCAATCAAGTCGGCAAACTGGATCAATTGTCCCAGCAAACCAGGTCTCCTCACCTGCAGTCCCTCAGCTCACTTGCTCTGGGGTCACCCTGCTCACGCAGCCTGGGTCAGTGTGCATTGCAATTACAGGTTGTAATCCACACCTGGGAAATACAGAGACATGAAAGAGGCTTGCACACCCTGCCCCAGTAACAGATAGCTTAGGTCCTGTGGAGAGAGAGTGCAGGGGTCACCTCGTCAGACGTGTAAACTTGTGGAGTGTTGTGGAAAATGACCGAGGCGGCTGCTTTTACCTCTTGGAAATTCAAGAAATTTTCCTTTGAAGTATAAATGCTTTCCTGGCATGTGTAGCTACATCATGAGAAGAACAATCAAGGTCAAGATCTCTCACTTGGTGTCATGAGGTTACACAGCCACCCTTGGGGAACCCACAGCTTTTCTGATTGTCATGACCTCTGTGAAGAGTGGCTCTGGAGAGAAGCATCTCTCAAAATACTCTTTCTGCCTTTTATTGTCTTTCTAAAAATACCAATATATCAGACTGGAACATACTCATAACTCAAGTTTTAATTGGAGTGAGACTAATTATTCCCACTTATACCGTGACGATAATTTATTGTGTGTGCTGCCCTTTCTTAAAGTGAGAGATTTATAGATCATTTTAATAGGATTTTAATCATTTTATTCTGTTTTTTTTTAATTCAGCATATTAATTTGCAGAAACACAACAGCAGCATTTAAACTTGAGGAGATGCATAAAGCCAGCCGCCATTATCATTCGCTAGGCAGCAGAAGATAGTCGTGGAGACAGAACTCAGTGTATGAAATCTGATAATAAAAATTCCCATAATTCATAGCACAGATGATTAAACAAACAACTTTATAAAGAGACTAAACTTTATATATTAATTGTCTTCAGAAGGAAAGAGGAAACCTATGGAATTTTGTCATCTACTTCATTTGAATGTGCCTTCTCCAGCCATCCAGGACAACTCAATTTGTATGGATTCCTCAGAAAAGATTCTTTGAATGGTGAGAAATTCACAATGGGGGAGTTAAGGGGTGGAATAAAGGCCGGAAGGCTCCAGATCACATCAACAGGAACACTGAGATTCACCAGCAACTTCTGGCTGTAAAACAGTGCACAGAAAGCCCAAGCTGATGGTCTTCCTAGGAGTGAAAGATGTGACTGGAGGAAATTTGTTAAGTGACTTGTGGAAACAGCATGCACATCTTTGCAGCTTCTGTCTCCTGCACAAGGTGTTGCTCGGTCTGAAATGCAAGATTCTTCCTCACTGAAGAGTGACTCCAGATTGAGTCACCAATGACAACTGCCCATATAATTGAAAAAGTGGGGTGAAGACGGGTTAAGGAGGGAGAGAACTAACCCCCATACCACCTACTTCCTTTCCCTCTCTTTTTCCTCCTGCTGTGTAGAATCCCCCCTCTCGCCCCCCTCCCCTGCCACAGAGGACTATGGAGCTATGAAATAGAGCCTGAGAGGAAATTAAAATCCTCCCAGTTCCAAGGACCGTGAATGCCCTCACAGATACTGATCAATGGGAGATTGGACCTCCTGAAGTTTCTAGAGAAAACAATAACTTGCGTCATGCCATGAAGCTGTTATCTGTTCCTAGCTTCTGTATAGAAAACACCATCCTTAATCCACACAGAGTCAGAAAACAATCTAGACTTGTCCTGTGTCCTGAATTTGATGGATGGGCAGCACTTAGTGCCCTGACAGGGTAGTATAGCCTCTGTGGGCTGAAAGTATACAATATTTTTATGGAAATGTCCCTGTGGCTAAAGGGGAGGTAGTTTAAATTCAGAAGTAACTGAGTAACTAAACATTTACTGAGGTAAAATAAAATCCCTTATCAGGGAAATAAATATACACAATTTCTCCTTGAGACCAGAAGTTAAAGCAAGTTAGACCCAGGCAAGCGCATCCATCGTAAGCTTGGCTTGACAAATGGAGTCAGAAAAGGTTAAGTGTGGAGTGATAGGGAGTGCTCTGTCTCCCCTGAGAGAAGTTAGCTGCACAGAGCATGCAACAATAAGCTAATTACTTGCAATTGTCACAATGTTCTTCAGTTAATGTGTTAGAATTCATAGCCATTGTCTGTCTTTTACAATAAAATACTTATTCTTTCACAAAAGGAACTCAGCTGCCAGATAAAATCCTAGTGGGCAGCACCATTTGACAGATGGTGCATGCCATGCCTCGTCCCCATGGGCACACTTTCCAAGCTCTGGCTCATTTTCAGAGGGACTCTTGCTACAGCTATCACATTTACTTCTGGAGGATAAATTTCTATTCTCCATAATCCCCATATTAAGAAGATACATGATGCAATCTAAGGAAGCACTATTGTTGTTACCATCTTAGGAAGTAAATTATTGTCACTGTCATAATGATCACTAACTATCATCATCATCTTTGGCATAAGAAGCACCTTACAATAATCATCATCATTACTACTAATATTACTGCCATCACCACTGTCTTCATCATGACAAACATCATTATCTTCACTAGCATTGCCATTATCATCAGTGGCATCATCAGCACCATCATCTTCACCATCATCAAGACCACCATGGGCACTACCATCATCACCACCACCAGTAGAGCATCCTGTCGATATCACCTTCATCATCACCACCATCAGCACCAGCATCATTGTCATTACCACCATGGCTGTCATCAATAACACAATAGCCACCATTGGTATTGCTGTCATCTTCACCACTGTTACTACTACCACCATAAGTGCCACTACCACCATCATCATTACTGCTGTCACCATCATTATGACTCTGAGCATCACCAGCACTGTCGTCATCATCACCATTAGCATTACCATCATAATCATCACCATCATCATCTTCATCATCAAATCTGTGCCAAATGTGCTCAGGAAAAACAATGCTCATTTTCCTGCTGGTCCTCTTTGCAGCCCCATATAATAAAGACACTTGCTACCCTAGTTTTAAAGATAAGAAAGTGTAAAGAGTTGCTAAGTAAACACCCCAAGATGCTACAGCTTGTAATGGCTATGCTAAACTTGTATATGTGCATACATTGGTCATATATATGCACATGCATATGTAGGTGTGTGTATGTATAGAGGCCAGAGGGCAATATCAGGTCTCGTTCTCAATATATCTCCACCCTATTTTTTGAGACAGAGTCTCTCACTGAACCTGGGGCTCATGGATTCAGCAAGTCTGGCTGGCCAGCAATGTCCAGGGATCCTCCTGCTCCTGCCTTGCAGTACTAAGGTTACAGGCACATGCCACCATGCCAAGATTTTTTACAAGGGTCCTGAGAAACCAAACCAAGGTCTTCATGTTTGTGTGGTGAGCACACCAGCTGAGTCATCTCCTTAGCCTTAGAGATTTTTAATTTTTTTTAAAAAATTTAAACTTTATAAAAAAGTTTAATAATATATTCAAAATATAATTCCGGATGTATAAATAATTTGAACTATAAGCATCCACAAATGAAAGTCTACAAATAAATGGTAAAATACCTAGAAGTGACCTACTCCAGATGGATTTTTGTTTTGATTATTTTTTGAAACAAGATCCTGCTATATGCCCCAAATTACTCTAGAATTGTAACCCTCCTTCCTCTACTTCTTAACTACTAGATTATAGATGTGTACTGTCACATCTAATTCAATAGCAATTAAATATAATTTCTACATTTGTTGAGGTAAAATTTTTCAAAGAAAGAGGCTGGAGGAAAAAAACTATGAAGAGCTATTGCCTCTCAAGCATTATTTTCTTTTAAAAAAAAATTTCATTCCGTTATCACCAGATCTGTTGCTTTTGCTAATAAACTTCTGCTAGTAATTCAGTTTAAATAAATGAAAAATTACATGACTATCTTATCTCCACTACACTGTTAAAATTAAGTGTTTATAGAAAACACTTCATTTCACTGAGGCTGGCGCAATAGCTTGGTCAGTAAAGTGCTTGTGGTGCAAGTATAAGGACATGAATTCAATTCCCAGACACTACATAAAAAACCAGATGTAGTGGCTGGCATGTGCTTATGATCCCAGCACTGAGGAGGCAGAGACAGGCGAATTACTAGGTCTTACTGGCCAGCCAGCCTCACCTACTTGGCAAGAGTTCTAGGTCAGTGAGAGACCCTGTCACAACAAACAAGGTAGAGAGTATGTTAGAATGGCACATAAAGTCACTAGCCTGCACACAGACACACACACACACACACACACACACACACACACACACACACACATATACACACACACACACACCCTGAGAAGAAATTGCCAATGATAAAATAAAAGCAATATAAATTATGGTACATGGATTAACCTCATTAATTACTGTATCTGCATGATTCTCACATCTCTAGATAGAAAGTTCAGTGCCACAGTGTGAAAACACAGTGCATGCCTGGAATACAGAGATGGTGCTGTGCCTGAAAAATTACACATTGCAGACAAAGAACTTCACAAGAAAATGAGAGGCATCATCATGGGAGGCTAAGCAGCAGAATGTCAGGCAATTTTTTCCTCAAATAGAACTATTGTGTGTAGCTATTTGAAATTTCTTGTGGATTCTGACATGAATATCTGTTCCTTTTATATTAACTTTTATCAATTTGGTAATGCCTTCCTAACTCTGACTCAGATAGGGACCTGCTAGCTTTTAGAAGTGAATCAGAATGTTAAGTTGTCTTGCTTTAGTGGCTTCAAGCTGAGTGTAGACAGGAAGCTAGAACTCACCCCTCCAAGTGCAAAAGACATTGGCTCAACAGGGCCTCCTGTACACCTTGAACTTCATATTGCAATTTTCTTTATTTGTGGAATGTAGTTCATGGAGAAATAGTTTATTACTGATGGGAACCCTGACCTTTAGAATTAGCAACCTTTCTTGGCAAACCAGGTCGTTAAGGTCTGTTCAAGTTTATCTAGCAGGCTGAACCAAGGAGAGCTTTGGAAGCAGGGTATTCAGAGGACAGGGGGCTAGAGTAAAGGGGAGAGAGGCAGTTGAAGAGGAGGAAGCCATGCAGCACAAAAGCTTCCTTCCCACAGGCCTTCCCACCTCTATTTCCATTGTCCATCTCTGCTAACCTGAAAGTGCGACCTTGACAGGAGAAACCACCAGTCATAGAGGTCCTTCCTACCAGACAACATCAGTGACATACGAGCTCACTGTAACCCAAGGAACAAGATGAATACCCACGAAGCAGATTCCCTTTCTTAAAAACTGACCTCCTCAATGCCCCACTTGTTCTTTCTGTGTCTAAATATTTATTGCTTTCCTGTTGTGAGGACCTTGTCCTGACACTCTGGAATGCATGGGTGATGAGCTAACCCTAATGAAGCAGGTACTTTTCTGCCTGGGGTGGACGATCAGTCTAGTCCCCAGGCCATGTCTCCATGGGAGGAGGTACCACCCATAGCTGCTGTAGAAGGAAGACCATCTCATGTGCTAGCTCCCTATTCCCCATTCCTGCTCAATATTAGATTCTCAATAAAGGATGTTTAGTATCTCGCTCATCATGTATCCCTTAGAAAGTTACAAATTGGATGAACAGCCTAATTAACTTTGAATGTATTCTAGCCATCTCTTCTGATGTGCCATTCTGATGCCTCGATCTGTTTACGCAATCTTAATAAACCTAGCGTGATCAACCTAACAATACACATACACATGGTTTGAGTCCGAAACACCCCGAACAGGCACATTTTCTAAGAGTGCTATTTTATGAGGCTGTGGAGCTTTTAGAAGTTGGAGCCTGGCTGGTACACTTAGGACACCAAGTTGTAGCTGACCTAGCCTGAACCTCACCTCTCTGATTTCTAACACACATGATGAGCCTCAGATGCACTCACACCACCATGAACTTTGCCTTCCACAATGACTGAAACTTCTGAAACCAAAACAGACCACAGCCCCCTTAAGTTGTTCCTGTCTGGCAACCAAGGCCAGAGATGCTCTAAGACCCAAAGCTGTTATCAAGAAAGGAGCTGAGACACTGAAGTCACCTGCTGGTCCCTCCCCCTGCAGTTGAGAGTGACGTTCTCCAACACAGAGGCTCTTTGGAAAGTGGGTTACTGAATCCAGTGTAAGGTGACAAGACACTTCATGGTTGTATGTCAGATAGGGATGAAAGTGAGTGATTGGGTCTAGGAAACGGCCCAGTTGGAAATTGTCTCCCATGCGACCATGAAGACCTAAGTCTGTATCCCCAGTGTCCATGTAAAAAGCCAGATGTGGTGCGCTCTGTGCCACTAGTACTGCAGAGGACCCTCAGACCTCACTGGTCAGACAGGATAACCTACAAGTGACTGGCAGGCCAGTGGCAGACCTGCCTCAAACAATAATGTGCAGAGCAATGGAAAAGGACCCCCAAGGTTAACCTCTGACCTCTGTAAAGAAGTGCAGCAGGTGTATCTATCTATACCCACATGCGCACACACATACACCCACACCCACCCACACACACACACACACACACACACACACACACACACACACTCACAGATGCACACACACAATACACCCAAATCCACACACACATACACCCACACACACACGCTCACACACACACACACACACACACACACACACACACACACACACTATACACAGGAGAGAGGGAGAGAATGAGAATGAAAATGGATTTATAGCAAGTGATATTAGAGGTTAGGCTCTACACAGGCCTGGTCCAACAGCAGGTCTCTTAGTATGGACAGACGCTGAGCTAATGTCAGAACTCCCCACCCCTACCCTGTGGCTGTGCAAGCTCAAAATCAGCAACAGGAACCATTTTGCTTATGTTCCTCAACAGGAGCAGAGATGTATGAACGTGTTGACCCCAATGGCTGCTGGTCGAGATGGCTTCTTTTCCTCCCTCAGGAGGGGGTGTGGCACAGTTACCAAGATCACATCCCATTTGCATGTGACACCTGTTGGTAGTTCTACAGGGGACCTGCCATTGAAAACACTCAGGCTTTCAGCCCCTGGATATGGTTGTCATCAGTGGCCTCAGCTGAGTCTCAAAGCCAGTGAGGGGAAGTCAGAACTAAGAGGTTTACTCAGTTTACTCAGTGTAAGCTCTATGAACACTCACATCCGGGAGTGTGGCTCTATTAAACTTTTTCTTCTTAGGTTGGCTTTTTTCTTTTTATATTTCTTCATTTTATTATTCTGGGTTACATACTGCCATTTTCCTGTAAGTATGTAATGTACTTTCAGGGTATCCATCTGTACCTGGCTGTCCCTTCCTTTCTCATGATTCCCTCCCAGTACTCCCCATCACTCCCCTGACTGTCCTGTTTCTGTTTCCATGTTATGGGTATATATGTGACTGATATGTATCAAGACAAACCTAGAACCCACAAATGAGAGAAAAATGTGTGGTACTTGTCTAAGTTTGACCTAATTCTCTGAATGATCATCTCCAATTATATCAATTTTCCTGCTCATAACAACTTCATTCTTTTTATATTTTTTATTAATTCAAGTAACATCTCAATCGCAATCCCCTCCCTACTCCCCCCTCCAGTCCCATTCTCCCACCCTCTTCTGCCTCAACCCACCCATTCCCTTCCTTTTTTTTTTAAGTTTAAGGTATATCTTTTTCCCCCCCAACAGCTCCCCTTTTCAATCCAACAAATGGCTCTTTCTCTTATAATAATAAATACAATACAGTACAACAGAGGTAATTAGGCCACAATTATGAGAGTTATATGGCTTAGCATACATTCCCAATGTCCAGTCCATATGTATTTGGCACCTGACTTTAACATTCTACTATCTAACCATCTCCATGAGTTTAAAGTTCTATATCTAACTCAACATTCATACTAACTTGCATCACAATTTTAAAAACATCTTCTAAGATCAAGAACACTCTCTTGATTCCTAAACAACTCAAAATTTAATTAGGAGACTCTAGCTATCTATTCTTCAACCACCTCAGAGATCTGAGAGGGATAAATATATCTGATTATATAGGAAGTGCAGGGCCTGCAGCTTCCAAAACTAAGAAATGACATACCAGTGGCTGCCTGAACAGTTCCCATTTTCTCTCCATACATTACAGCATCGATCTTCAGTCGTTTGGCCCTGTTTCTCTGACAGACATTGATTGTAGAGCAGGAATTATGAAGGACTTACCTACCCTGTCTTGGCAGAGCTAGGCTGTCGACTTACCTGCTTCCAAGTTTTGTCCTTTTTGGGCAGAAGTCTGTCTACAGTTGGAGCAAGGAGTTTTTCCTGCCAAGAGATAGGCTTGGCGCTAATTCAATCATCTCCCACTGGAGATTCTTCGATGCTCATCTTCTACTTGGAGTAGAATAGGGGGTGCTGTCAGGAGTTGACATGTCTTGATATCAAAAAAATCTAAAGTTAAGGAAACATTTTTGAGTGTCATATTCTGCAGATCTCTTGAGGTTTTTGAAGAGGCCCCATCTATCTCTTATATTAGGATAAGTAAATGTTGCTTGTCTCTTAGAAACTTGATTTCTGATTATCTTAGAAAATAACTATAATAGACTGTCATAGTACCGAACAAAATGACAGGCTTGCATGACTATTAGTTTGCAGTTCTTAATTATCGTAAAGAATTTATGACAATTAATAGCAAAAGGTCAAAATTTCACATTTTATTTTTTTTCTTTACCCCCTGACCCTTCCATCCCACTTCTCTGGAGTGGAGTGTCCCTATATAACAGTCCCTTAACCCAGTTCATAGGTCGCATGAGGGCCAAGAGCCTCCTCATACATTGGGGGTCTACAAGGCAGTACCACCAGTGAAGCGTCTCATTGCCAGGGAGTGAGAACTAAAAAACAAGCAAACAAATAAGCAGACAAACAGATAAAAAAGAATAAAAAATAAAAAATAAAAAGTCTATGTCCATGTTCCCTTTGGTGTGTTGGTTGTAGTATCGATATCCTCTACTATATAGCTAAAATCCTACTATAAATGAATAGATGCCATATGCATCCTTTTGAGTCTGGGTTAGCTCATTCAGGATGAGCTTTTCTAGTTCCATCCATTTTTCTGCAAATTGCATAATTTCATTTTTCCTGATAGCTGAATAATATAACATTGTGTAGATGTACCACAGTTATTTAACCATTCTTCGGTTGAGGGACATCTGGGTTGTTTCCAGTTTCTAACTATTACAAATAAGGCTGCTATGAACATAGATTAGGAAATTTCCTTATAATTCCATGAGGAGTCATTTGGGTGTATACCCAGAAGTGGTATGGCTGGATCCTGAGGCAAAGCTATTCCAAGTTCTCTAAGATATCACCATACTGACCTCCATAGTGGTTGCACAAGCCTGCACTCCCACCAGCAATGGAGGAGGGTTCCCCTTTCTCCTCACCCTCGCCAGCATGTGCTGTCATTTGAGATTTTGATCTTAGCCATTCTGACAAGTGTGAGATGGAATCTCAGAATCGTCTTGAGTTGCATTTCTCTGATGATTAAGGATGTTGAGCATTTCTTCAAGTGTCTCTCAGCCATTAGGGATTCCTCCTTTGTGAATTCTCTATTTAGCTGTGTCCCCCATTTTTCAGTTGGATTATTTGGTTTCTTGGCATTTAATTTTTGAGTTCTTTATATATTTTGGATATTAGCCCTCTGTCAGATGTGGGGTTGGTGAAGATTTTCTCCCAGTCTGTAGGCTGCCATTTTGTTCGAATTACAGTGTCTTTTGCCTTACAGAAGTTTTCAGTTTCATGAGGTCCCATTTGTTGATTGTTGATCTCAGGTCCTGAGCTGTTGGTGTTCAGTACAGGAAGTTGTCACCTGTGCCAATGAGTTTGAGGGGTTTCCCACTTTTTCTTCTAGTAGATTTAGTGTGACAGGTCTTATGTTAAGGTCTTTGATCCACTTGGACTTAAGTTTTGTACAAGGTGATAAGTATGGGTCTCATTTCATTCTTTTACAAGTGGACATACAGTTGGACCAGCACCATTTGTTGAAGATGCTGTCCTCCTTCCATTGTACCGTTTTGGCATCTTCGTCAAAAATTAGGTGGCCATAAGTGTGTGGGTCTATTTCTGGGTCTTCAATTCGATTCCATTGATCTACTGGTCTGTTTCTGTACCAATACCATGCTGTTTTTACAACTATTGCTCTGTAGTACAGCTTGAAATCTGGGATGGTGACACCTCCAGATGTTTTTTTATTGTACAGGATTGATTTAGCTATTCTGGGCTTTTTGTTGTTCCATATGAAATTGAGGCTAGCTCTTTCCAAGTCTATAAAAAATTGTGTTGCTATTTTCATAGGAATTGCATTGAATCTATATATTGCTTTTGGTAGGATGGCCATTTTTATTATGTTGATCCTACCTATCCATGAGCATGGGAGATCTTTCCATCTTCTAAAGGCCTCTTCCATTTCCTTCTTCAAGGGCTTGAAGTTATTGTTGTACAGGTCCTTTACTTGCTTGGTTAGAATTACCCCCAGGTATTTTATGTTGTTTGTGGCTATTGTGAAGGGGGTAGTTGCCCTTCTTTCTTTCTCAGCACATTTGTTTGTTGTATAAAGAAGGGCTTCTGATTTTTTTGAATTAATTTTGTATCCAGCCACTTTACTGAAGGTGTTTATCAGCTGTAAGAGTTCTCTGGTGGAATTTTTGGGGTCGCTTATGTATACTATCATATCATCTGCAAACAGGGATAATTTGACTTCTTCGTTTCCAATATTTATCCCCTTGATCTCCTTTAGTTGTCTTATTGCTCTAGCAAGAGCTTCAAGTACTATATTTAAGAGATATGGTGAAAGTGGACATCCTTGTCTTGTCCCTGGGTTTAGAGGAAATGTTTCAAGTTTCTCTTCATTTATTTTGATGTTGGCCACTGGCCTGCTGTATATTGCCTTTATTATTTCTAGGTACGGTCCTTGTATGCCCTTTCTCTCCTGAACTTTTAGCATGAAGGGGTGTTGGATATTGTCAAATGCTTTTTCTGCATCTAGTGAGATTATCATATTTTTTTCCTTCATCGTGTTTATTTGGTGAATTACGTTGATAGACTTTCATATGCTGAACCATCCTTACATTCCTGGGATGAAGCCTACTTGATCATGGTGTATGATACTTTTCATGTGCTCTTGAATTTGGTTTGTTAGTATTTTATTAAGTACTTTTGCATCTACATTCATGAGGGAGATTGGTCTGAAGTTCTCTTTCTTTGTTGGGTCTTTGTGGGGTTTAGGAATCAGGGTCACTGTGGCTCATAGAAAGAGTTCGGCAATGTTCTTTCTGACTCTATTTGGTGAATGATTTTGAAGAGTATTGGTGTTAGCTCCTCTTTGAAGGTCCAGTAGAATTCTGTGCTAAGGCCATCTGGCCCTAGGCTTTTTTTGGTTGGGAGATTTTTAATGACCGTTTCTACTTCCTTAGGGGTTACAGGGCTGTTTAATCTGTTAATCTGATCTTGATTTAGCTTCGTTAGGTGGAATCTATCAAGAAAATTGTCCATTTCACTTAAGTTTTCAAATTTGGTGGAGTATAGATTTTTAAAGTAGTAGTAGGATCCAAATATTCTCTGGATTTCCTCATTGTCTGTTGTTATTTCTCCCTTTTCATTTCTGATTTTGTTGATTTGGGTTATTTCCTTCTGCCTTTTAGTTAATTTTGCTAAGGGTCTGTCTATTTTATTGATTTTCTCAAAGAACCAATTCTTGGTTTCATTGATAGTTTGTATCGCTCTTTTTGTTTCTAAGTTGTTGATTTCAGCCCTGTTTGATGATCTCCTGCCTTCTTCTCCTCTTGGGAGTGTTTGCTTCTTTTTTTTCCAATTCACCCAGTTTAGCTGTTAATTCGCTAATATGAGCTGTCCCAATTTTCTTTTTGAAGGCACTTAGTGCTATGAACTTTCCTCGTAGCACAGCTTTCATTGTGTCCCATAGGTTTGGTTATGTTGTGCCTTCATTTTTATTGGATTTTAAGAAGTCTTTGATTTCCTTCTTTATTTCTTCCCTGACCCAGTAGTCATCTAGTAAAGAGTTGTTTAATTTCCATGTACGTGTAGGCTTTCTGATGATTCTTTTGCTGTTGAAGTCCAGCTTTATTCCATGGTGGCCTGATAAGATACAAGGGGTTATTTCAATTTTCTTGTATCTGTTGAAGCTATCTTTGTGTCCAACTACATGGTTGATTTTGGAGAAGGTTCTGTGCGGTGCTGAGAAGAAGGTGTATTCTTTTGTGTTTGGGTGAAACGTTCTGTAGATATCTGTTAGGTCCATTTGGTTCATGATCTCTGTTAGACTCATTATTTCTCTGTTTGGCTTCTATCTTGATGATCTATCCATTGTTGTGAGTGGGGTGTTGAAGTCTCCCACTACTAAAGTATTGGGATCAATGTGTGATTTAAGTTTTAAAAGTGTTTCTTTTACAAATGTAAGTGCCTTTGTATTTGGGGCATAGATGTTCATTATTGAGATGTCCTTTTGATGAATATTTCCTTTAACGTGTATGTAATGCCCTTCTCTGTCTTTTTTTTTTTTTATTAACTTCAATTGGAAATCTATTTTGTTTGATATTAGGATGGTTACTTCAGCTTGTTTCCTGGGTCTATTTGCTTGGAAGACCTTTTCCTAGCCCTTTACTGTGAGATAGTGTTTATCTTCAATGGTGAGGTGTGTTTCTTGTATACAGCAAAAAGATGGGTCTTGTTTACGGATCCAGTCTGTAAGTCTGTGTCTTTTTATTGGCAAGTTGAGTCCATTGATGTTGATGGATATTAGTGACCAGGGGTTGTTATGTCCCATTATTTTGGTATAGCTGGCTGTCTTGTGTTTCTCTTTTGTTTAGTTGCTGTGGAGGTTTCTATTTCCTCTGTGTTCTTGGGTGCAGTTGTCTTCTCTGTGTTGGAATTTTCCTTCTAGGATCTTCTGTAGGGTTGGGTTTGTGAGGAGTTATTGTTTGAATTTGATTTTGTCATGGAATATCTTGTTTTCTCCTTCTATGTTGATAGAGAGTTTTGCTGGGTATAGTAGTCTGGCTGGGCACCTATGTTCTCTCAGGGCTTGTAGGACATCCGGCCAGGCCCTTCTAGCCTTTAAAGTTTCTGAGGAGAAGTCAGGTGTGATTCTGAAGGGTCTGCCATTGTATGTGACTTGGCCTTTTTCTCTTACAGCTTTTAATATCCTTTCTTTGTTCTCTACATTTGGAGTTTCTATTATTATGTGGCGAGAGGAGTTTCTTTTCTGATCTAATCTGTTTTGTGTTCTATAAGCCTCTTGGATTTTTACTGGCATCTCTTTCTTTAGGTTTGGGAAGTTTTCTTCTATGATTTTGTTGAAGATATTTCCTAGACCATGGAGTCGGGAGTCTTCTCTTTCCTCTATGCCTATAATTCTTAGGTTCCATCTTTTCATTGAGTCCTTGATTTCTTGGATGTTGTGGGTGAGAGATATTTTAGCTTTCTCATTTTCTTTGGATGTTGTAATGATTTCTTCCATCGAATCTTTCATGCCTGAGATCCTGTCTTCCATCTCTTCCATCCTATTTTTCATACTCACATCCGTAGTTCCTGTTCTCTTCTCTTGATTCTCCATTTCCTCTTTTAACTCTGACTGTGTTTTCTTTATTGTTTCCATTTCTATTTTCATGTCTTGAATGGTAGTGTTCGTTGTGTACATTTCCTTCTCCAGTTTGCTTATTTTTGTCTGGAGATCTTTCATTGCTTTATCCTTTTGCTGTTCAAGCTGGGTCACCTTGGCTTGGAGCTCTTTAATGATGTTATTCGTTGTTTTGACTTGTAAAATTGTGGCTTCTTTGAATTCCTTCATAATTTTAAGTTCTTTGTGAAGGGACTTTATCACTTTTCATAATGTAGAATTGTCATCGTTTTCATGTGTTTCAGTTGTGGTGAGGTGGTTCGGGCTGGACGGAATAGCGTTGCTTTCTTTTGTTGGAGACATTTCACTCTTTTTTTTTTTTGGTCTGGGGCCTCTGGCCATGTGGAATTTTTTTTTGCTGTCTTCTGGACTTGGGTCCAAAGGGGGCACTGTGGTGTAGGAGTAGAGTTGCCTTACTCCACCCCTATAAGGTGAGTCATTCAGTCCCGCCTCCCAGGTGGAAACCTAATTAATTCAGGTGGCGGAGCTATGTACAAGTAAGCTCTGATTCCCCGCCGGAAGGGCCCGTAGTAGTACATGAATCTGATATACAACAGTTTCAAATATCTAGCAGTTTGCCCGGGGTTGGTTCCTTTTGCGGGTAAATCTGCAGTTAAGCTCCAGTAGCCTTGCAGCTCCTCAGGCTTGGAAACTGGCCAGTGATGTCACAGACTGCGATCTGTGGTCTGAAGGCACTTTGCAGTGGATCTCCACTCACTTCCAAGGGTCGCAACCTTTCGCCAGATAATTGGATCATCTGTGTGAAACCTGGGAGTGCCCATCAGGGTGGGGATTATCTCTGCTGCGTGGTTTCTGAATCTGCCAGCTGGGTATTAGTTTGGAACTTACTGGGGATCTCTCCTTTTGGGGGATGGGTTATCCCGATTCCCAGGTCCAGAGGCTTCCTAGCGTGTCCGAGAGTTGGAAGGGGCATCCTGCCCAGGCATCTTCCGTGGTCCCTGTGTAGCTGGGTGAGATTTAGAAGGGGTTGTGCCTTTTGTACAGCGTCCTGCAACACTTGCCACCTTGTGACTGTTGACCCCGAAATCAAAATACGTCCATGCCGGCCGCCGCCATCTTGGATCCCCCCAGAAGTTTTTAAAACTCACTCATCATAATTACATTTTTCAGCAGTTGCTAAGTGCTTACATTGTGAATATTAGAATAAAAGCTCATCTCAAATTCCTGACCCTATGGCATCATATTCATTAATGCCACTTAACCAACATGTAGAATTTCAACAAGACAAACTAAGATTGACTGGAAAACCTGATTTCTGATTTCTTACAGAAGACCAAATGTTTTTGTTTGGAAGACAGAAACATAATGTTCTAAGATGGAAACAAAGAACAGAAACATAATGTTCTAAGATGGAAACAAAGAAGAAAGAGAACCCTCATTCTACAAAATAAATTTAAAAATATATCCTTCCTGGTGAATTCACGGCTAATGTCAGTAGCACAGTCAGTACCTATTTAGTAGATCTAAGCCATGAGAAGTTTTTTTAAATAAAATATATTGACAACCTAGAGACATAAATGTTCAATTCACAGCTATTTATTTTTAAATAATGAAAGTTAATTTAAAAAATTAATTTGCATAACATAAACAACTAAATCTAACACTTCCATTTAAACACACACTTCTAATTTCTTCTTTAAGATTTATTTATTTTGATTTGGGGGAAGCATGGACCCCAGGTGTATGCAGATGCTCTTGTAGGCCAGTAGAGATCATTGGATCCCCTGAAACTGCAGTCAAAGGCATTGTGAACTGCCCAATTTGGTTACTGGAAACTGAACAGGCGTCCTCTTCAAGAGCAATAAGTGTTCTTAAATGGAGACCTATCTCTCCAGCCCCTTCCTTTCCCTCTTATCTTCCTAATTTCTCTGTTGGGGTAGTGTTAAGCATTCTAAATGTTGTTTGGTCCTGTTTGCTGTGTTACTTAATTGACTCTGATTGGTTAAATAAATGCTGAGGCCTGGAGATTGGGCAAAGACAGAGGTAGGCAGAACTAAGGTGTGCGGGCTTTTTGAGAGACAGAGAGAATCTTGGGAAGAAGGTTGCCGTAGAGAAGCCCGGAGAAGACAAGGAGGACACACCATGGGGTAGATCCTTCTACATGGCCTGGAACATCGGCTTAGCGTGGAGAATAATAGTCCAAAGGGACGTATGTATATATGGGGTTATATTTGGGTAATAGAATTATTAGATAGCTTAGATGGGCTAGGATTACACAACTCGGACCTAGGCTTGTTAAAATCCACATGGTGTCAGTGTATATTCACTTGTAATGGCGGGTTAAGGATTAACACCGCCGAACCAATTAAAGATAATATAAATACTGGGTAAACAATTTAATTATATTTTTTTCAACATTTCTCCATTTATATATACTTTGTCACAAGTTTCACTGAAAAGATAGCATTCTAAACATCATTTTTTAAACTCTGTACAACAAAGATGCAAATTTTGCTCCTTCTTAAAAGCATTAAGAACTGGGTTGGAGATGCATACAGGAGAAAGAGGCTTCTGGTTTTAATAGACGTCCCATCTGAAAGTGCTGAGACAAAATGTTGGTGTCCTGATAATCTCAAGTGCTGGATAATGTTGGCTCTACCAAATTACTGCTGGACTTAGAAGTATTTATAGAATATTCAGTTATATAAGACACACAACTGTAAATGTCATTAGGAGAGTGTGCTGACGGGGCTAGCACCTGCTGTGTGTAAAGACCATTTGTTGTTGCCTAAGATCTTGCTGATGGCTTCAGCCGCACCCTTCACCCTTCCTGGCCTCTGCCAAAGAGTTGGCACAAAATATCCCATGCACAGCAATCTTCCCTCACCCCCCTTCACCCTAGGACTATTTCTGCTCTAAAAATAACAAAGTCTTCCTGTTCTGAAGTATGGCATGACAACACTAGACCAGGAATAATCTCTCAGATGTGTGACATTTTAAGTAAGATGGAATCTCATTCCTTTTAAAGGGGATCAATGTCTGCTTTTGACACAAACTATTTCAGCGAGTGGGAAACTGAATGAGACTGTCAGTCCACTAATGCTAAGTCATGGTTCCCTAGCAATGTCTTGGGCTGAGATCAGTGTCAGGAAATGAAACAAAGTCCCCACTCAATATGAAGCTGAAATTTGGAAATTCATACCTGGCGAGGTCCACCTGGGTACTAGAGTGGAACCATGCATGGTTGGTTTCAAATTCACACCCACCAGATTTGATTCTGCTAATGAGTGAGTTTTTTTAAATCTCATAAACACTGGGGTTAGTTTGCTGTCTCAGCTCCACAAAGGAATGTGCTAAGCCAGAAAGAGCTGAGAAACTTTATTTCAAGACCCTCCTGCTCCTTTATTCTTCCCCCTTGGCATAATAAGTATAATAGTAAGTGCTTTCCAATGAGATTCTAGTGAGGATTAAGCACACTGGGATAGATGTGCCTGACATTTCCCCGAGCCACTTGTTGCAGCTTGGGTCATTTCCATTATTAAACACGCTGTCCTTTCACAGCAGTGTGAAGTATAGGCTCTCAGAACTTGAATCTGAAACTGTAAGACAAATAAAGGCATCAATGAGAGCAGTAACCTACCAACTTGCTTTTCTTCCCTTCCCATTAAGACCTTGACAATGTGGGGACAAGGAAAATGGGCAGATGACTCCAGAAGCAGCCTGCTCCAATTAGCCGGAAAACAACCTGAGAAAAGCCTCTCTTTGCAACATCCCCACATAAACATTTTCCTGTTATCTCCCCCAAAATAAGAGATGTCAAAGTAACCCTGAGTGACATTAAGGAGGTTATTAGCCTTCTGATATGGGGAAAGCCAGGTGGACCAGATGCCAAGGAAATCTCCCTGAGGGCCCCAGTACATTTGCTGGATGAATCACTATGCCGGCTTTGATGACAAATGACATCAAGTTCAGATTCCCATTCTGCCTAGCAAACCCAGCTTTTGGTTGTGTGATGGGAGCATTTTCCTCTCTATAAACTTAATAGTGTTTCCTGAAATCTAGGCCTGTACCTGAACTTCTTTTCTATCATTCTTTTCTTTCTCACGCAAGTCATATCTAACTTTGCCAGACAAACACATCACTTGCCAACTCAATTAGTTTTAGGAGATTAGTGATGCTCACCTCTAGGAGTATCTGTGTGAGTTATCAGAAGTTACTATGGTGTGAAGACTCACCCTGGATGTGGACAGCTTCGTCCCCTGAGCTGGGCCTGAATGGAATAAACAGGGAGTAAGGAAAAGACAGCTAAGCTGGGCATGCTCCAACTCCACTTCCTGAAAATTGAGATATAGTTGCATGAGGAACTAAAGCCAGGGGAGTGAAATAAACCCTTCTCCCCTGAGGTAGATTTCTGAGTACAGTGACTAAAAAAAAAAAAAAAAAAAAAAAAAAATCTAATGCATTCTATTACAAGCCATCCTGGCCTCTGTCTGTATCTGTTTAGATGGGGAAAGGGAGGTCAACATGGCGCCATGGAGAAAAATAGATGATACAAAGAATTGATGCTGTCAGTGTCATTGTTCCTGTCCCTGGTAAGGTACCTGGATGAGGAAGAGGAAGCAGAAAGGCTAAGGGGTTGGGTGGGTAGATGGCCTGCCCTTAGGAGGCCAACAGAACCAAGTGGCCACAAACATAGGCCTCTCATTCCCCAAGGACCCTAGACCTCAAAGAAGAAAAGGTCAGGGAGTTGGAGGGGGACATGGAGGGCCTGAATGCAAGTGACCCCACAAGCATACATCACCCTCCAGTGTTGTACGAAAAGGTCCCTTGGAATTCAGAAGGTCCAATCACTTGAGACTGAGCAAGACTTGTAGAGGCACTTCCTAAGGCTTGTTTGTAGAAAAAATATTTAATTAAATTATGTTGGGGGCCATTTGTAGAAATAATTAAATTATTTACCAGTATTTATATTATCATTAACTGGTTTGGTGGTTGTTAATCTTTAAGCAGCCATTATAAATGAGCACACAGGACACCACGTGGATTTTAACAAGCCTTGGCATGAATTGAGCAATCCTAGCCCATCTAAGCTAGCTCTTAATTCTATTACCCAAATATGACCCCATATATACATACGCCCCCTTGGACTGCCATTCTCCACGATATGCCAATGTTCCTGGCCATGTGGAATGAGGTTCCTTTTTCTAAACCATGGTGTATGCCTCCTTCCTCCTGCTGCTGGCTGAAATGCCTTAATTCTCTGTCTAAAGCGCAGGCTTCCTGTTCTAATCTCAGGAAGTCCCACCTTTCTCTGTCTTTGCCCAATCTCAGGCCTCAGCATTTTATTTAACTAATTGGAGTCAATATAAGTAACAGACAGAAAGCAGGACCAATTAATTAACATTTAGAATGCTTAACACTACCCCAACACTTGTTCTAAAACCAGCACTACCTGTGCAGGAGAGAGAAGCTGGCCTCCTGTGATCCAAGAACCAGGATGCTCATGGCCCTGGGCCATGCAACACAGGATCTCAAACTGCTGCATCTAATATAGAATTACAACAACCCCTACTTCATGGCCCATGGCCAGGATCGGGTGAATGTTTGAAATGCATGCTCAGTTCCCTTCTGTGATTTAAGAGTGTACTTTTCTCAATAAGTAGGATTTTTTTTCCTCTTTCAGTAACTGCTTGAGCATATCAGACTTGTTTGTTGTGTTGACAGATTTAACGATAAAGGAAGGGGATAAATGTGTTCCTCAGAATGAAGATTGTGAACACTCTGGAGCCAATAATGAGGTATCAATCATGAACCCATCAATTGGGTTCTCTGCTCCATGCATGTGGGATACACTTAAATGAAAGTATTATCCCTGTGATACTCTGACCTGTGGAGTGTGGAGGAAGAACTGTAAAAGCTGCTAAAATCACAGGTAAAAGTGGATTTCATGAATAGTGGTGTTTTCACATGCAAATGACTGCTGATGGATTGATGTGCTGCCACGCTGGGTGTTCAGAAGAAGGTGTGTTGGCACAAGGAAGGAATTGTGCCATGGCTGCAGATGGAAGATGATTCCTGGCCAGGCTGCATCTCGAAGAGGCAGAAGCAGAAATCTGTCTCAATGCCAAGAAGTAGTAATAAATGGATTTTGTTATTATCCAGACTGGCAGCTGGTTCCTGGGTGTCAGACCCCCTATGATTTCAGCAAATGACACATTTGTTTAACCTGATGTCCTTAGATAATGTCTAAACATGGATTAGATTGAAATCTTACATACTTGGTGCAATTAGATGGCCAGTTCAATGGAATTTTAAAGACAATGTCATAAGTGACAGGAAAATAGTACACTATCACTCCCAGAGCTCATCTGTGAATATTTTTCTTATAGGAAATTCCAAATGCACTAAAAATGAGATAAAGAAGCTTGTTGAAGGTCTGGAGAGATGGGGCAAATGGCTCAGTATGTAATAGCTTCCTGCTCCAAAAGAACAGCCATAATTGGGTGGGCAGCACCCACAACCTCCTGTAACTCTGGATCAAGGGAATCTGACACCCTTTTCTGGCTTCTATAACCCATGTGTGGCATATACTCACACAGACACAGAAATACACATAAGTAAAAATAAAATACAATAGCAAATTTCTTCAGACTGAATGCCTAGGTCTGTGCTATACTTAAGACATTTTCCTGTCTTTAAGTAAATTATTGCATTTGATGTATCCTACCACCTTTTCACTATTTTAAGCAATGTTAAAAGCCATATCTTTGTCATACTTTGACAATTTTGCCCTTGGTCTGCTATAACATAAATCAATCTAACCTATTCCCTCCCTCCAGCAGTTCCCATTCCACTTATAAAATTCAAATGGCCATTGGTGTCTCTGTGGCACAGCAAAAGAGATCCTGGATGCAGCTCTCAGAGGAGGTTCTTACAGCTGTTGGACTCCAGAATGCCTGATTCTAAAACCTCTTGGCTTTGTCCAGCCCTCCAATTAAAATTTATATATTGCCAAATATTGAAGTACTCGCCCCTAGAAATACTTGGAGTGCTTATATTTTGATAGAAAAAAAAAACAAAAAACAAAAAAACATTGCATTTTGAAGTAACCCCCCCCCATGTTTTTCAATGACTGGCACATGTATTCATGATTTTATAAAACCATCTCCAATGTTTTGAGCAGTGATATGTCAGCTCTCCTCTATGAATAAAGTTTTCTAGTTTAGTAAAAGATCAAAACTATAAGAAATAGGTATTGATGAGGTCTACAAAGAGAGTCCGGGACAGCCTGGGCTGTTAGAAAAACCCTGTCTTGAAAAACTGAAAAAAAAAAGAAAGAAAGAAAAGAAAAGAAAAAAGTAAAAAAAGTAATGAGTGTGGTTTGATTGAAGTCAAGAGATTTAAACATCTGCATAGATATATGTTTGTTTATTTAAGTGTATAACACATGAGGGTTGGCATTGATACATCTACTCAAACTACACTTATGGCCAAGCAAATTACCCACAGAATCACACTGCATAGCCATGTTTCCTGAGATAATAGCATCTAAAACCTGATCTCTTAACAATGTTCCCTTATGTGATATAATGTCACCAACTAAGGTCCTCCTGGTTGCATGTGAGACATGGAGATTACTCATCCCACATAACTGTGACTCTGTTAGGATTTCTCCAACAAGATCTTAGTTCTTCTTCAGTTTCGAAAGATAAGATTGCCTTGTATAATATTCCTGGTTGGCAGATTCCTTTGTTTCTTAATTGCTTTTAATATATCTTCTCAACCCCGCCCCCAGCATGTAAAGTTTCTACTGAAAAAACATGCCTTAAAAATATGCCTTGCAGCCGGGCGGTGGTGGTGCACACCTTTAATCCCAGCACTTGGGAGGCAGAGGCAGGCGGATCTTTGCGAGTTCGAGGCCAGCCTGGTCTACAAATTGAGTCCAGGACAGCCAGGGCTACACAGAGAAACCCTGTCTCGAAAAACCAAAAAAAAAAAATATGCCTTGCTACCAGTGGCTGCTGAGAGAATGGAAGAGAGGAGAAACTACTGTGGCCATTTCCCTAAACCAGTATCATTTCTAACTGCACCCTTAAAACCTATCCTTATGTCACAGGAAAGTGTGGTTCTCACTCCTCCCCAAAGAAGCTTGTCTTTGCAAATGGTGGGGAGCATCATAGAAAGCCACAACTGGTCAAATGCAGAGATCAACTGTGCATAGGGTGCATGTCTACAATTAACACATTTTCAACACAACCCCTACACCTAATGTCCAGCGAACATCGAGGAAGAGAGAGAAAGCAAAGACCAGGACATCAGCTGGGAGATGCTCTCTTCTGAAGGTCATCACAAAGAGAAAGAGGGTGTGGAGGAGGGGCTGGATCTGGGAGGAGTTGAGATAAGGAGTGAGGGTGAATATGGTCAAAATACTTTACAGGAAATTCTCAAAAAATAAAAACATTATAGTTTTATAGAGGTAATTGCAACAATATACATGCTAACATGGAAAGGGAAAGTCTCACTATTGTCCAACCCTAGACAAACAACTACAGGCAACTAAAGAATGCTGAGGGACAGAGCTCCCTACTGGGTTACCTAATACCAGATGGTCAGCATTGAAATAATATGCATATAGGTAGTAATACATGGTCTGAACAGAGAGAGAGAGAGAGAGAGAGAGAGAGAGAGAGAGAACAATTAATGAAAAGGAGGCCATGACAAGAAAACCCATTGCTTCAACTGTACACAGAATGCTGTCCAAAAAGGACAAAACGTGGAAGCAGGTAAGTCAACAGCCTAGCTCTGCCAAGACAGGGTAGGTAAGTCCTTCATAATTCCTGCTCTACAATCAATGTCCGTCAGAGAAATGGGGCCAAACGGCTGAAGATTGATGCTGTAATGCATAGAGAGAAAATGGGAACTGTCCTGGCAGCCACTGGTATGTCATTTCTTAGTTTTGGAAGCTGCAGGCCCTGCACTTCCTATATAATCAGATATATTTATCCCTCTCAGGTCTCTGAGGTGGTTGAAGAATGGATAGCTAGAGTCTCATAGTTAAATTTTGAGTTGTTTAGGAATCAAGAGGGTGTTCTGGATCTAAGAAGATTTTTTTAAATTGTGATGCAAGTTAGTATGAAAGGTGAGTTAGATATAGAACTTTAAACTCATGGAGATGGTTAGATAGTAGAATGTTAAAGTCAGGTGCCAAATACATATGGAATGGACATTGGGAATGTATGCTAAGCCATATAACTCTCATAATTGTGGCCTATTTATTTCTGTTGTTTTGTATTATATTTATTGTTATAAGAGAAAGAACCATTTGTTGGACTGAAAGGGGGAGCTGTTGGGGGGGGGGAAGATATACCTTAAACTAAAAAACAAAAGGTAGAGGATGGGAGGTTAAGGGGGAAGAGGGTGGAAGGGTGGGACTGGAGGGGGGAGTAAGGAGGGGATCGTGATTGAGATGTAACTTGAAGAAATAAAAAATAAAGTATAAAAAAAGAGGCCATGAATATGAAAAATAGAAAGGGGGATCATAGGAGGAGTAGGAGAGGTGAAAGGGAAGGGAAAATGAGGTAATTATATTTTAATTTAAAAAAATAAAATAAAACTTAAGAGTATCCCTTTGTAAGTAATAGGACTATTCTTTTTCTGGCTGCTTTCATTTTTTTTTTTTTTTGGTCTTGATTTGTTTTGTTTTTAGCTCCTGGCAATTTCACTGTGTGTCTGGGTGGTAGTGTCCTTGGGTTTATCTTACTCAGCACCATTTCAGCTTCCTGGACCAGGACTTCTAATCCCTTCCTTAGTTTGAAAATGATTCATTCATGATTTGTAATATGCCTCCTGTTTCTTTCTTCATTCTAGAATTCCAGTAACTAAAATTTTCAGCTTAATGTTGTCTCACAGATTCCTTAAACTTTCTTCTCTCTTTCTCCCTCCTCTCTCTCCCTACCTCCATCTTCCCTTCCTCTCTCTTTCTCTCTCCCTACCTCCATCTTCCCTTCCTCTCTCTTTCTCTCTCTCTCTCCTCTCTCTCTCTCTCCTCTCTCTCTCTCTCTC
>CAJQZJ010033660.1:1477608-1537231 GCA_907164525.1 Lophiomys imhausi | reverse complement strand
CTCTCTCCTCTCTCTCTCTCTCTCTCTCTCTCTCCTCTCTCTCTCTCCTCTCTCTCTCCCTCCTCTCTCTCTCTCTCCTCTCTCTCTCTCTCCTCTCTCTCCTCTCTCTCTCTCTCTCTCTCTCTCTCACACACACACACACACACACACACACACACACACACACTTGGTTTTTTGTCTTTTCTTCCCTCAGAGTTTACTACCTGTGACCTGCCTTATGTTCTCTGCCCCTTTCTTCTACTTTCACTTTACTGTTAGTTTCTATTGAATCTTTACTTGTACTATTGTACTTTTCAGCTCAATGATTGATTCCTGATGTCATTTATATTTTCTGTCTTCCTCCATGTACTCTCACTTTGTGTATCCTTTACCATCCTGACCTCAGATAAATACTTTATGAGTGTTATTTTAAATGTTAAGGGATGCGTAGCAGCCCATCTCTTATTTCCATTCCATTAGAGCTTCTAAAGACTTTCATTGTTCTTTTTCTTAGAATGAGTTTTTGGTTGCTCTTCATTGACTTTCCATGCTGATTGCTGCATCAGAAGAAAGACTCTCTCTCAGTCTTGTCCCATTGCTCTTGTGAAGCAGGTAGACCTCACCAAATCAGCCCAGCCACGGATTTTGGATACCACATGGACCTCTTCTCCTGTCCAAAAAAAACCAAAAATAACTCTTTGTATTTAGTGTTGTTCTCTGAAAAATTAAGATAAGCCACATCCTGTTAGTGTCCCAACAGAAGAGCAAAGCTTCCACATTTATCTTTAAAAGTTGGTGCTAAATATGTATTCTAGAACTTTCTGATCTCATAGGGAAGCTAAGAGTTGGAGAATATCTCCAAGTTCTGGAGAAAGTCTATGAAAAATGATGCCCTTTTGCCCACACCCACACTGAGCAACAGGCAAGAGAGTCACTAGAATTGTTCTCCTGTTAATAGCCCACTTTGCTGCCCTGTGGCCTAGGCATCCCTCTGTTTCCAGAGCTCTGTTATCAGGAGATGGTCCTGAGGAACTGTCTGTAGGAACCGAATGTGTGCACATACCTTTCATGGCAGGCCTGGGCAGGTGTGAGAAGTTTGTTCATTTCTATTCAGGCTCCTGGGGGTCTATGGTTTTTCTGTCCTGTAAACATCCTGATTCCGGCTTATAGAAGCTAAGCCTTCAGGCAGCAGTTGAGAAAGCATAAAGTCTCTTCCCAGAAGAAACCAGCAGCAAGGCCTTTTAGCCCCATCTCTAGAACCTCTCTGTACCACATTGTCTTGTAACATACATGCATTTCCATTTAAAACTGCTTCAGAGTTTGGGGTGGTTTGGGGAAACGTATAAATGCCAAGTTCCTTCTGCTCCTGGGCCTGGGGGATTTAAGAGTCAGCTCCTCCTGGACAGACTGTAAAGGCTGAGACTCACCCCTCCTCAGGCAGTCTGGCAGGGATCCCTTGCTAATCATGAGATCTGGTGCCCGGGGAGAGCCGGGTTAAATCTGTTAGTGGGGTCAGGCTTATGGGAATGGTGACCACCTCTGCCCTTCCCCAGCTCCCAAATGCTAGTAATGACAGCAGCCACCTGTGAGGAACTGCTTGCTATCAACCATGTATTTATTGAATTCTTCCCTGGGAATGCATCTCCATATTTAATGTCTGTCATAAAAATATTTGAGGAAAGATAAGGTTAAATGTCAAAGTAGTTCTGCGTTCCAAGACTCTTGAGTAAATAATGAGCTCACAAATTAAAGAAAACCTGTAGCGATATGAGTCTTCAGGGTAGAGAAGCATGCTCACTGAGCGACATGCACAATGGTCTTCTAGAGCAGCCATGCTTGAGGGAGACAGAAAACTAATTAATCCCAGGAGGACCACAACCTCCAGGTCCCTCACCAAGAAGCAGCCTCACTCCGGTTTAACAGAATCAATTACTATGTAGCAAAAACAACAAGCACTGAGCCACAGCTCCTACCTGGTGTACCAAGTATTACAGGGCAGCTTGCCTGCGCTGCCCTGGGGTCAAGCTGCACAGACTCTGTCCATCAATCTTAGCACAAGCCTACAGCTGCGGCTAGAAGATCCCGTTTGCTTGCCATTTGACTTTTATTCCTTTTCTTTACAAACTATAACAAGATGTTGCCTAATTTAAGAAATAGCTGTACTCCAACAAAAGTACCCATTGAACAATTATTACTAAAATATATAAGAACAAATAACCAAAATAAATGGAAATAAAAAGTATAGGACAGAAGGGGGGAAAATGGCACAGGAAGGAAGCCAATGCACAGTTATTTAAAAACAAGGACTCCTGAGCTGTTTCCAGTTTCAGGTTATTACAAATAAAACTGCTGTGAATATAGTTGAGGAAATGTCCTTGTGATTTGGTGACACATACTCACTTGGGGTATATGCCCAGGAGTGGTATAGCTGAGTCTTGAGGCAGAACTATTCCCAATTTTCTTAGAAAGCACCAGATTGATTTCCAGAGTGATTGTACAAGCCTGCACTCCCACCAGCAGTGGAGGAGGGTTCCCCTTTCTCTACATCCTCGACAGCATGTGCTGTCACTTGGGTTTTTGATCTTAGCCATTCTGACAGGTGTGAGATGGAATCTCAGACTTGTTTTGATTTGCATTTCCCTTATGACCAAGGATGATGGGCATTTCTTTTTTTTAATAATTTATTTTTTATTTCTTCAAGTTACATCTCAATCACAATCCCCTCCCTACTCCCCCCTCCAGTCCCACCCTTCCACCCTCCTCCTCCTCAACCCCCCATCCTCTTCCCTTCTTTTTTTTTTTTTTTAGTTTAAGGTATTTCGTTTTTCCCCCAACAGCTCTCCCTTTCAGTCCAATAAATGGTTCTTTTTCTTATAACTATAAATACAATACAAAACAACAGAAATAAATAGGCCACAATTATGAGAGTTATATGGCTTAGCATACATTCCCAATGTCCAGTCCATATGTATTTGGCACCTGACTTTAACATTCTACTATCTAACCATCTCCATGTGTTTAAAGTTCTATATCTAACTCACCTTTCATATTAACTTGCCTCACAATTTTAAAAATATCTTCTTAGATCCAGAACACCCTCTTGATTCCTAAACAACTCAAAATTTAACTATGAGACTCTAGCTATCTATTCTTCAACCACCTCAGAGATCTGAGAGGGATAAATATATCTGATTATATAGGAAGTGCAGGACCTGCAGCTTCCAAAACTAAGAAATGACATACCAGTGGCTGCCTGGACAGTTCCTATTTTCTCTCCATACATTACAGCATCAATCTTCAGCCGTTTGGCCCCATTTCTCTGACGGATATTGATTGTAGAGCAGGAATTATGAAGGACTTACCTACCCTGTCTTGGCAGAGCTAGGCTGTCGACTTACCTGCTTCCAAGTTTTGTCCTTTTTGGACAGCAGTCTGTCTACAGTTGAAGCAAGGGGTTTTTCTTGTCAAGAGAAAGGCTTACCACCAATTCAATCATCTACCACTGGAGATTCTTCGATGCTCATCTTTTACTTGGAGTAGAATAGGGGGTGCTGTCAGGAGCTGACATGTCTCGATATCAAAAAATCTTAAGTTAAGAAAACATCTTTGAATGTCATATTCTGCATATCTCTTGAGGTTTTTGAAGATACCCTATCTATCTCTTATATTTAGATAAACAACTGTTGCTTGTCTCTTAGCAACTTGATTTCTGAATAGCTTAGAAAATAACTGTGATAGACTGTCATAGTAACTAACAAAATGACACGTTTGCATGACTATTAGTTTCCATTTCTTAATTATCCTAAACAGTTTATGACGGTTGGTAGCAAGAGGTCAAAACTTTACATTTCATTTTTAAGCATTACTAGGAACAATACCTTTAAGAAGTGTTACCCTTAATTTTGTATCAATATACAAAAATATACAAAGATCAATACCAATGTGGCCAAATATAATCTTAATTTTGTATCAATATACAAAGATCAATACCGATGTAGCCCAATACAATCTTAATTTTACATCAGTATAGAAGGGCCAATACCATTGTGGCCAAATATAATCTTAATTTTGTATCAATATACAAAGATCAATACCAATGTAGCCCAATACAATCTTAATTTTGCATTAATATACAATGATAAGTACCAATTTAGCCAAATATAATATTAATTTTGTATCAATATACAAAGATATAAGGCAATATTCAATAATCTGTCCTTTTTTCTTGATCTTTCCTATACTATGTCTATGTCCCATTTTTCTCAAGTCTGTTCACTCCTACATAGGAGAGAAAGAAGGATACAGAAAAGAAAAAGAGAGAAGTCCCTGTGTCTAACCTCCAAAACCCATTTAACAAGACCATTTAACAGCTTGTAGTCTTTTCACCTAAATAACAAAATTTTCTATTATCCATCAAATAACCAAAGGGGGGAGGGAACGCCCTCCCCACCTTCTGGGGATGGGACGTTGTTCTCTTAAAATGACTTCCTGCTGATTTGGGATGTAGTAAACCTGTTTGGGGCCCAAATAAGAATGGAAAAATGGTTAAAAATGTTATTAGAATCATGTGATGTTCAGTCCCTTTGTGCTCAGCTATTTAGATGTCCTACAAAGTTCATAGACAGAAGCTGATTTTCAGAGCTTTACTGAAGTTCTGGCTGGAGCAGTCTGTGGAGCTGAACGATCTTAGCGATTTTGAGTTGTTGTGGTTGTAGACTTTTGAGAAAACTACTATTGAGGAAGTCTGCAAGGCTGGATCATCTGGGCCACTCGTCTTCTTTGGTGTCTGATCTGTTTTCTGCTGAGGTTTCCGTTGTCCAGTTGTCCCTGGATTCCTTGAATGGATGCTTTGAATCTCCTGGAAAGATAAGAACAGAGCCCTGCCCTAATCCTAACCCTGGGACAATTAACTTTTTATTTTTGGGGGGGGGGTCAGGTAATATTTTTCCTGGAGCAAATTTGGTTTTTTGACAGTATATAAAGTATTACCTTTCAATCCAGATTAAAGAAGAAATTATTTTGATATTTTGGAGCTAAACAAACCTTTAGTGTATATATTTTGAGATCTCAAAGGACAATTTGTTTGAATTGCGGCCTGTCTTGTGTAAGTAGCTTTTAAACTTAAATCCTTCCAAATTCTATGTGCCTGTCTCTGCATTCTAAGTTTTGGGATCAAAGACATGTGGTTCCCAACTGATGGGATTAAAGATGTGCTGAGCATTTCTTTAAGTGCTTCTCAGCCATTAAGAGATTCCTCTGAGCCGGGCAGTGGTGGCGCACGCCTTTAATCCCAGCACTTGGGAGGCAGAGGCCGGCGGATCTTTGCGAGTTCGAGGACAGCCTGGTCTACAAAGCGAGTCCAGGACAGCCAGAGCTGTTAAACAGAGAAACCCTGTCTTGAAAAACCAAAAAAAAAAAAAAAAAGAGATTCCTCTGTAGACACCTATGACATTTATTCACAGATTTATAAGCAGATTTAGCCATTAAGTACTGGACAACCATGCTACAATCCACAGACCCAATGAAACTAAGTTACAAAGAGGGCACAAGGGATGATCCTTGAATACCTCTAAGTAGGGGAAATAAACTGGACATTGGAAGTGGGTGAAGAAAGAGATCCAGACAGGAACTCAACATTACTGCCACCTGAGAAGCTTTATCCAGCACAAAATGGAAACAGATGCAGAGACCCACAGTCAAACAGTAGGGGAAAAGCAGGGAGTCTTGAGGAAGAGTCAAGGAAAGGTTTGAGGGAGCTGGAGAGGTGAAGGATATCACATGGAGACCCCCATAACCAATTAACTGGGACACAAGGGGGTTTAGAGACTGAACCAAAAACCAAAGAACATGTATGGACTGGTCCTAGGCACACTACACATATGAAGCGGGTGGGCTGCTTGGTACTCAAGGGGATCCCCTCACAATTGGAACAGGGACAGTCTCTGCCTTGGACAAGGTTGCCTCCCTCTAGATCCTATTTTCCTAACAGAACTGCCTTGTCTTGCCTCAGTGGAAGGGGAGGCGATTAGTCCTGATGCGATTTGATATCCCAAAGTGGGTTGGTACCAGATGGGGGGGAGTATGGGAGAAGTGGGTGGGAGGGTAGGACTGGGAGGAGGGAGGGAAATGGTGATTGGAACATAAAGTGAACAAATTAATATAAATAAATAAATAGCAAGGACTCCTTTCTAGGATCAGGCACAAAAGTTAATACTGGCTTGCTAGCACCCAAACATTTTCCTCTGATTTTATTGTGACATAACTGACAAGTAAAAATTATGTATATGTCTTATATATGGTACACATCTCAATGTAATTGTGAAACCATCACCATAATTGAGTGAGTTGAGATTCATCACCACCATAGCTCCTATATTTACTTCAGCTTCCTTTTTATGATGAATAAATGTTAGCATTTAGATGACTGCATGGTTTTTAGGAAAGCACTGCCTGGTGGAATCCATAACTGCAATTCTGCAAAGAAATTCCATTGTCTAAATGGCATATCCCCAAAACTACATCACTGTAAAGGGGGAGGGGCTTCTACTTAGCAGCAAAAGAAAAAAAAAGCATTGCACAGTAGGATACAGATGTAAAACCTTAGCAAAAAATTTAAAAACCAGAATAAACAAACTACATTACCTGAAAACAGATGAGCCTACATGTTACCAGAGCTGGCATAAGAGGAGCACTTTGTGGGCCCAGTGTGTACCAGAGGGGCACACAGCACAGTGAGACTGTCTCCCATTCACAGTAACCTGGGACACACGGTCTCAATGAATGTGTGGTCCCAAACAAGAAGAACCAAGGCATAGCAAGGGCAGGGTGTTTATCCCTCCATGTGGAACACACAAGAAATTCTCTGGTCCCCCAGAGTTTGCACTGAACTGATGAAATGTATGTAATACAGAGAAGTCAGCACACTCAATATTCAAATGGCTAAGAACAAACATCCCTTGGCGGGATTACAACCCCATTAATATGGAAATTTAAAAGTAAGGAACCAACACTGAGAAGTCCTGTTAAACAGATACACAAAATATGAGTGTTAATGGTTGGAGGAAGGGGAGATCATCAGTGTCACCTCCAGTTATACAGAAGCAACTCAGTGAGATGAGAGCCAGGCCTAAGGCAAAGCCAGAAGTTAGGGGACCAGCAAGCTCACTTTCAGAGGCAGAATGGGAGAGGAAAGGGGCTGAAGTACCACAGCCAGGTAGGTGCAGATTCAATGAAGAAAATGGTAGCATTCTAGCAGTTCAGGGGTTTGCAATGAAAATGGGCTGTGTTGAACTAAATCCCAGGCTTCAGCGGGAAAACTCAATTGAGTGGCACTGTGACCTGGAGAATAAGAGCCTTGCTTTAGGAAGACGAATGGGACAGGGGTTTTGGGAAATCAGATGTAGAAAGACAGGGACAAAGTTGTAGACATGGTATTGATAAAGGCTTGAAGGGCTGGAGCTAGACTGTGGTAGAAGGACCAGATAGTAGCAGTGATGCCCGACAGGGAATTCCAGTGGTTCTATATTGTCTCCAGGATGCCATCTCTAGATCCATACATACATCTCTAAAGACCAACAGCCCATTACTCACTAACCAGAAAGGTCGTTCAAATAACATAAACTTTAAGAATTCATTTGCATGTCTAAGCGGTGTCTTGTTCCAAAGACCATACATGGCAAGTTAGAAATTATGTGTACAGCCTGGATAACAATAAAAATGATATGGCTGCCACCAACATGGCGCCTTCACCTTCAGAAGAAAGAACATATGAGGAGGGAGCCCTGTGTCTTTCCCTTTACTAGGTCATGCTGTGAAACAGGGCAGGTGGGGATGATGCAGAGAAATCCCTCCTGGAAACACTGAGGATGTTCCTGGTACACTGGTGTTGGTATCCACAGGGCATGAAGCCCAGCAACAGGAAGTGGGGAGAGAGGGGTAGGAAGGGAAGATGAGTGTCCTGGGCTTGCTGCCACAGGTAAGAGGCAATGAAGTTAAGCATGGGTCATACAACCAAGAAAACAAACCCAAAAGCTACCACTGCTCACCACTAAGTCTAAGCAACATCCAGACACTGGCACAGGGAGGGCACGGAGAGGCGAGAGTTCTCACTCAGTGCTGGGGAACTTGAGATGCCACAGATACTGTGGAAGACCATTTAGTGATTTCTTATAAAACTAAACACTCTCAGCATTTGACTTAACAATCATACCCCTTGCTATCTTCTCAAGGAGGTTGAAAACTCCTCACCAAACCACAAGGACATGTCCTCGACTGTGTTCATAGCAGCCTTATTTGTAATAGCTAGAAACTGGAAATAACCCAGATGTCCCTCAACCGAAGAATGGGTTAAAAAAAAAAAACCTGTGGTACAACTACACAATGGAATACTACTCAGCCATCAGAAACAAGGAAATCATTCAATTTGCAGCCAAATGGATGGAACTAGAGAAGCTCATCCTGAGTGAGCTAACCCAGACTCAGAAGGATGCACATGGCATCTATTCACTTATAATCAGATTTTAGCCAATATAGCACAGGATAACTACCCTACAACTAACACACCAAAAGGAACAGGAACATAGACAATGAGATACTTTGCCCTAGTGGTGCTGCCATGTAGGTCCCCAGTGTATGAGGAGGCTCTTGGCCCCCATATGACTGCTGAACTGGGGCGGGGGACTGATATGTAGGGACACCCCACTCCGGAGGAGTAGGATAGGAGGGAGAGGGGGTAGAGGGTGGGAGGGTAGGACCAGGAGGGGTGGAAAGAGGACACTGTGATGGAGATGTAACTGGAAGTAATAAATAAAGGCACACACACAAAAAGAAGAGAACAAAAAAAAAGACGTTGAAAACTTGTGTGTCCATAAAAGCATCATACAGAACTACATAGCAGCTGTAGTCATAACTGCCCAGACTAGAAAGCTACAAAGACATCCTTCAGCAGGTGAAGAGGCCTGAGGTATGGCCAGACCATGGGAAATCATTAATCAGTAAACAGAAATGTGTGGCCTAACCATGAAAAGACATGGAGGAATGAATCCTCAATGCATGTGACTAAAAAAAGGAGTCAAGCTGAAAAGTAAGTATGGGATGGGTCCAGCTATATGGCATTCTGGGAAAAATAGAAGCTAGAGATGGTGAATGGGTCAGCAGTGACCTCTGTTAGAGGGGTGTCTTAGGCAGGGTGACTATCGCTATGATAAAACACCATGACCGAAGAAAGAAACTTGGGGGGAAAGGGTTTATTTGGCTTACTCTTCCACATCACAGTTCATCATCCAAGGAAGCCAGGACAGAAACTCACACAGGGAAGGAACCTGGAGGTTCCTTCTGGAGGTAGGAGCTGACAAAGAGGTCATGGAAGAGCTCTTACTGGCTTTCTCCCCCTGGCAAGTTCAGTCTGCTTTCTCAGAGAACTCAGGACCACTAGGCCATCCCTGTGAACTAGGCCCTCCCCCATTAGTCACTAATTAAGAAAATGCCCTACAGGCTTGTCTACAGCCCAACTTTTTTGTTTTGTTTTGTCTTTTGAGACAGGATTTCTCTATGCCCTGTGCTTGATTTGTAGACCAGACTGGCCTTGAACTCAAGAGACTTGCCTGCCCCTGCCTCCTGAGTGCTGGAATTAAAGGCATGCGCCACAACACCCTGCCCTACAGCCCCATCTTATGGAGGCATTTTCTCTATTGAGGTTCCCTCTTCTCTGATGACTCTAGCCTGTGCCAGGTTGACATCAAACCAGCCAACACAAGGGAAGATGCACAGATGGGGCATGAAGGATTTTTTTTAGAGCAATAGAACCTGTCTGTGTGATTCTTCTGGACATGTCACTGCACACTTGTCCAGACATACAGAGTGCAAAACATCAGGGTGGAATGCTAGTGGTAAGTGTAGGTTCGGGGCTGTACTCATGGGTCAGTGTGAGTTTAGTAGTTCTCTTCTTAAACAGTTATAGATCTATAGAAAATGCAGTTTTAACTGAGTCCCTTTCCAAAGCTGCCAACCTCAGAGGCTATTACTTAATTTTCTGTTGCTGAGGGAAAAATTACCATAAAAAAGCAACTTAAGGGAGAGTTATTTTGATTTACCTATCCCAGACAGCTAGATGTTGGCAGGGAGAGCATGTCAGCAGGATCAGGAAACTGAGAGATCACTTCGCAACCACACACAGGAAGCACAGAGAGAACTGGAAGTGTAGCAAGACTATAACTCTGAAAGCTCACCCCAGTGATGTACTTCCTCCAGCAAGGACACCTCTTAATGGTTTCACAACAGTGTCAAACAGCGCCACCAACTGGGGACCAAGTGCTTAAATAGATGAGCCTGTGCAGAACATTTCTCATTCAAGCCACCACAGGCTGCAACCTCAAGGCGTGTCTGGAAGATCCTGACATGCTGGCCCAGGAGGCCTGCAGGTGAGAAGGGGAGGCCCTGTAAGATGGCATAGGAGAGATGGAATTCAGAACTTAAGGTGGGAATTAGATGAACTGACATTAATCCCCAAAGAAAGCAACCAAGAAAACAAGAAATAATAATCTAAAACATAAAGAAAACACGAGGGAGATTAACAAAAACAAGGGCTGGATTTTGAAAATAATGAACAAACCCAAATATTGGCAACCACCGTCGAAAACTACATAGCACAAAAATCTTGTAAACATTTAGCCACAAGGAGAACACAAAAATTTAAAGCACAGGACAATACTGTGAAATCGAAGTTTAATAAGTTTGACAGACTTATACAAACTAAGGACCATAAAATTAAATATATATACATATATATATACTTCTAATTGTCTCAAAATAAACACATAATTACACATAATTATCTTATAAGCATTTGTGGAAGCAAGTCATAAGAGAATATAAGTTCTGTATAATATTACAGGAGATTTCTGCCAAACTTCCAAGGAAGACATGATCTGTTCTTAATGTTCAAACCAGTGGCTGTGGCTGAACTTTCAATATGGGACTTATACACACAAGCATCCCTAAGACAATATTTGCAGTTATTTGGCAGGATTTATTTTTAAATACAGTATGTCTGTTCCAGGGCCTCAAGAATTGCTTGACACTGGAACACCCATGAACATGATTCAATGGCAAACAGACTTAAAAAGGAAAGCATTAGCTACGTGTTGTGGTTTTGCTGAAAATAACCAGTGGGACCCATCCAAAGCATTTCCTGTTGAGTACCATCCCCAACAAGCACAGGGAATGGCCACCTCCACATCCACTAGCTACTTGGGGCACAGCCCTCCTCCCCATCATCATCCTGGTGGTTTAGTTCACAGGCACATCAAGAAAAATCCAATTCCTGAGAACCAAAAAAGAAAGAAAAAACTTGTTTGCAGACAACATGGTTATCAGTCTAAAGAAGCCAAGCAAGCCTTCCAGACCTGATGGTGAAGGAAGTCAGTATAACAACATGCCACTCTGAAACCACAGCCTTTCTCTGGTGTCAAGTGTAACCAAACATGAGAAGCAAAGAAACTTCAGATTTGGCTGACCACAACATAAAGTTAATAGCATTTCCAAGAGAAAATGACAAGACATGATACATTGGGCGGCTACTGATTCCTAGTCCAGGAACTGTTCATTCCTACACCTTAGAAAATGCTCACAGATGCTAACAATACTGCTCATTTAATACTATTTCCAATATCAAAAACGTGAAGGAATTTGTCTTTCTCAGAAGGAAAACACAGAACTACACATGAAATTAGAGGGCAAAAAAAAATGGTAAGAGAATTTTATAAATCAATTTCAGGTAAGCAATTTCAGCAAATTCTAGACTCAAGGAAGGAAAGACAAAAAGTGGGTTTGTTTGTTTGTTTGTTTTTAGCTGCAACCAGTGAGTGAGTGAGTGAGTGAGTGAGTGAGTGTGTGTGTGTGTGTGTGTGTGTGTGTGTGTGTGTGTGCCAGAGAAAGAGAGAGAGATGCATGAGCCCATCCATGTCCAAGTCTTGTGATTTTTGGAAATGCTATGTTTTGAGTTTCTTTGTTTATTTATTACTTCAATTTACATCTCCATCACAGTCCCACCCTCTCATCCTCCCACCCTCTCCCCCCTCTCCCACCTATCCTACTCCTCCAGTGTAGGATGACCTACATATCAGCCCCCTTCAGTTCAGCAGCCATATGAGAGCTAAGAGCTTCACTGGGGGGCTACATGGCAGCTCCACTAGGGCAAAGTGTCTCACTAACAAGTAACAAAGTCTATGTTCTTGTTCCTTTCAGTTTGTTGGTTGTAGGATAGTTATCCTGTACCAAATGGCTAAAATCCAGTTATAAGTGAATACATGCCATTTGTATCTTTCTGGGTCTGGGTTAGCTCACTTGGGATGAGCTTTTCTATTCCATCCATTTGGCAGCAAATTGCATGATTTCCTTGTTTCTGGTGGCTGAGTAATATTCCATTGTGTATATGTAACATAGCTTTTTTATCCTTTCATCAGTTGAGAGACATCTTGGTTGTTTTGAGTTTCTAGCTACACCAGTTTCTAGCTCTATCTCAAGACCTAGTCATACCACTTCTGTGTATACACCCAAATGACTCCTCACGAAACCAACAAACATCTCAATTGTGTTCATAGCAGCTTTATTTGTAATAGCTAGAATCTGTTTTGACTTTTTAATTTAAAAAACTATAAAATTTAAGTAGAAGACTCTTATGTGATATACCTAAAAGGATAGGGGGAAAGAAAAGTCAAAGAATTTTTTTTTCTGTTGTTGTAATGAAAAGTTCTGACTAAAGGCAGCCTGGGGAGGAGAGGATTGGTTTTAACTTACACTTCCAAATCACAGTCTATCACTGAAGGAAGTCAGGGCAGGAACTCAAGAAGCTGGTGCCAGGACCTTGGAGGAGTGCTGCATGCTGGCATGCTCCCTCTGGCTTACTTGGCTACCTTGGTTAAGTAACCCTGGCCCACCTGTCTGAAGAACGCCACTCAGTGCCTGCAGTGGGTGGAGGTTCTGGTATCCTGGGTTCATGGTCTGAGTGTTAAACACCTGAAACAGACCCATGCACATGCTTCTCCCAAGATTCTTATCCACATTGACTATCCCAACTGGGAATTCTTTGCTCATGAACAATGTCAAATAGAGCTCACCTGAGAACAGAACCAAGTGACCTCTGATTGTACATGACAGTCTGATTTCACCAGATGATTAAGCTAATTCTTGGTGTAAGGAACAGGGCCCACCCCCAACTTTCAGCTTTACTCAGATGTCCAGTGAACTGCCATCTGGACACCACTACCTTGGTCTTAAGGACCTTTCTGCTTGCTGGTCTCTCACACTGTGAACGGATGACATAGTGAAGGCCTGCTTTCACCCATTAGGCACAGGCAGAACTGCTTTTCTCAAAAGACTTTGAATCAGGTGGCAACAGTAGAGAGGTGGGGAGTTGTCAAAAGCATTCTTTTACTCAAGTAGTTTTGCAGATGGGGAAAGAGAAGGGCTTCTTTATTATTTCTTTTTCTTTCTCAATCTTCAGAAAGAAAAATATGGCAATTTATGCCTGCGTGTTTATTTCTCTTTAAGAAAATACTGGGGACATGTCTTAGTTAGGATTTCTATTGCTGTGAAGAACCACCATGACCATAGCAACTCTTATAAGGAAAAACATTTAATTTAGGGCTAGCATACAGCTTCAGAGGTTCAGTCCATTATTATCATGGCAGAAACATGGTGACATGCAGGGAGACATGGTGCTGGAGGAGCCGAGAGTTCTACATCTTGATCTAGGCACAACAATGGGTGTAGATTGAGCATAGGAGACCTCCAAGCCCACCCCTAAAGTGACACACTTCCTCCCACAAGGCCACTTCTGCTCCAACAAGGCCACACCTCCTAATACTGCCACTCCTTATGAGCCAAGCATTCAAACACATGAGTCTATGGAGGTCATTCCCAATCAAACCACCAGAGGACATTTCGAAAACAGAATGTCAGGAGGTGATTTCCTCGGTGGTCTGAAAGGTCTGCATCTTGGCCTGCTGGCCAGAGCACTAAGCTCCAAACCTTGGCTGCACAAAACAGCCTCCCTGAGACATCAACAACCAAGACTCAGTACTTTGCCAGCCACATAGCCCGTCCTGTGCCTCAGTAGGATGGCACACCTCCAGGGATCTTTGAAATCATGGTGCCATAATTGACATTAGACAGTCTAGTTTCCCTCCTGGATTCTAGAACTTTCTGCATGCTATAGCCCCATGGGCCATCCCCACCATTCTGAACTGACACAGGCACTTTCTTGAGACAAACTTCTACCTTCCAGGCTCCTTGGTTATGAGTATGGCCCATCAGAGTTGATCTCTCACAGGCAGCCAGCCAGCCTAATGTTTTCAAATGTGAACTGTTCATTGTTTTTACCCTGTGGAGGCCAGAGACCAGTTACTCCTTACCGTTTTGGTGACCTGTTTTTATTGTTTTAATTAGGACATGGGAAGAAAGATAAAAGTGGGTGACACCAGCTAGGAGATGGCAGAACAGGCGACACCCAGGCGTCAGCCCATCTGTGTCATCAGCATATCTGAGATGCACCTTTGAAATCTACTGAGCATCATATTTTAAGAGGCATTGGAAGGGAATCTGGTGGGAAGATCCAACATCCAGGACAGTAACTAAGGCCCAATGTTGGGATGGAGGGCATGGTGTGTCCGAGGGATCAAAGGTCATGGGGTGGAGTCCTTGTGTACATTGGGATGTGGTTTAGCTCAAGAAGCAGTGGTTCCAGTTTTTACAGATAAAGAAACTGAGGCACAGAATAAATACCATCTATCCAAGGCTACCAGATAAAACCCTGTGCTGATAATTGATTTTCTTTTTTTAAATGTTTATTACTTCAAGTTACATCTCCATCACAGTCCCCACCCTCCTCCCCTTCTGGCCCCAACCCTCCTACCCTCTCCCTCTTCTCCCAGAATTCATAATTCTTCTTTTTTTTTTTTTTAGTAATTAGGACACAATTATGAAAACTATAAGTTATAACTTACATTCCCAATGTCCAGTCCATACATATTCAGCAACTGATATTAACATTCTATTATCTATCTCCATGAGTTTGAAGTTCTATACCTAAGGCAGTGTATTGAAAGAAATGACTCTGAGTGTCTGGGGAAGTTGGAGAGCCTCTGTACCAGACCATCGGCAGAGAGACCAATATGAGAGATCACAGCTGTTCATGTGGGAGACTAAGGGACTGGTGGCATTTCTGTGAAGTTACAACATGAGTTGACTCAATGTTCTTTTTTTAATTGTCAATATACCATTGAATGTTCTCCTTCACCATAACACTCTGATGAACCATTTAATGGGCTCTGTTTAAAAAAATATGGCTGTGATTCCGCAGGTGAAGTGAGTCTAAACAGGAATTTAATCCACTTTAAGCCAGTGAAAAATGAGGCTATTATCTGTGATCTTTCATCCAATTCACTACTTAAGTATTGTTCAATGAATCAATTAAAATTATTGGAAAAGATGGCCGAGTTAGCTGTGTTTGGTCATTGTAGAGTTGGGGAGGGACGCTTCTGATCCTCTGAGTACTCCCCCTCCCGCATACGATCAATAAGCAGAGCTCTGGTAGAAAGAACAATGAAGGACAGATAAAGACTCCTGGGCTCACAGCTCCCTGGAGACCCAGAAAGTCCTGACTCGTCCTATCACTGTGTGACAATGTTCCTGTATCCAGAGCTAACAGGAAGAATTCTGATGTTGTAATTTACTGCTTTGAAAAATGAGGGAGACTTCTGCCTTTGTCATGCCTCTCTGAAACATGGGATATTTAAAATTCACATCCTAGCCTTAATGTAGAGATAGATCACACACTTTTATGGCTTTGGTGATGCAATATGAGCCTTGTAATATCTCACAAGGTGTGTTTTATTCCATTCATTGTGAGTCACGTGAAGATTAAGACACTGTATTATTGCCTTCAAACGACATGCTATTTCCTGGAAGCAGTAATTTACCAGACTTGTCCTTGTCGCTGGGGCAAGTCTAACGCCTTGAACAATCTCATTTCTCTAAGTGATGGGTTTGCACCACCAAAGCCCGCTGGCCAGGTGGCTGAGCTGAGTGTCTCATCACCACCTAGTGGCTTGTTGTGGAATGACTACTGGAAGGCTACCTGGCAGCCTCCACTTTCCTAATTAAGAAGCAAGAATCTTTAACAGACTAAAAACTAACATGTCTGAGGGTACCATTATTTTACAACTTAACTCCAAGAAAGAACACAGACAAGTGATATGGGAGCCGGCCCCACATGGCTAAAGAAGGGAACCACTTCATGCCAAGTTTCCCAGGTCCTCTATGTGTGTACCAAGGCATGTGTGCATGAAGAGGAACACACACAAAAATTAAATGGCATGGATTTCGTGAGAAAATAGCATCTATCAGAAAAAGTCTGAGCCTGGGTGTGAAGCAAATAGTACAATGGAATCCAAGACAGTCGTGAGAGGCCCAGCAGAGCCAGCTCCTTGTGAGCTTGAACGCCAAGACACAGCCGAGAGCTGACTGCCATGGTTTTTCTCTCCTACGGATGAGGTGGGCATGCAAGATGACTTGACCCTTGGAAAAAGACACCTAGGCAAGCTATCCTTTTGCCCTAGTCTCAGTCAACAACTGTCTACTTCCCCCAGGCCACCACATGTGTCTGAGCTCACTTTGTAGCCCCACCCCAGAATCTTGTGTGTTTGTCGTGTGTATGTGTGCCCCAAATGTCAGGCTATGTAAAACCAGGTCTTGTGACCAGTTCCCAGCAGAAAACAAAGGTTATCTGTAATTATACTAGGCACCCTGATTAGTTACTTTTCTTGTTGTTTTGATAAAAATCCTTTAAAATAATCCTTAAAAAAAATTGTGTTGGCTCGTGGCTTAAAGGCACAGTCCATATGGCAGGGAAGGGTGTGAGGCAGCTGAGGCTGCTGGTCACATGGCATCCACAGTTAGGAAGCAGAGACAGATTAATGGGTTTCAGTCTTCCCTTCATTCAATCCGGGGCCTCGGCACACAGAATATATGGTATCACATACACCCCGAGTGAATCTTCCCTCCTCAGTCACATTTCCCAGAAAGGGCCCTCAAAGACACCCATAACATTGACTCCCAGATTATTGTAAGTTCATCAAGTAGACAGTCAGGGTTATTGTCACACAGCCATGGAGATATGCATTTGACTAGTTTTACTGTAATTATTGCCATGATGTGTCCAAAAGTCCATGTTTTACTGCTAAGGCAAAAACCTATTTTAAAAGAAATAAAGTGCAATCCCAACAACATTTTTTAAATGAACATAGAGAGTAAATGTAAGGTCAGAAAGGAAATTAACTCTTAAAGCTTTTTTAAAGCTTTAAGAAAGCACAGGAGAGGTCTGGGAGTAGGTCCCAACTGAACAAAGGAAGTTCCAGGAAAACAAACCATAAACAGCAAGGCATGAAATTAACCTGCCCCGTAATTATGGTCAATTGATCTTTGGCAAAGGCAACAGGAATACACAAATAAGGGAAGGGCAGTCATTTCAATGGACAGCACTGAGAATACCAGCACTTACATGCAGACAAATAAAGCTGTACCATTAGGCCACATTGTATAGCAAAGTTAACTTGAAAATGGGTACAGACTTGAAGGTACTGAAGAAAACACAGAGAGAACGCCACATACATTGGTCTGGGCCAAGATTTCCCACATAATCTCAAAGCACCCACTGCTGGCCTGTCTGTGAAAAATATTCCAGGTCATGCAGCACTGTTTGGTTTTGCCTCTGTTGCCTGTGCCTTGGAGAGAAAACATTTGTAAAGCAAACATAGCAAAAGAATAATATCTAAAATATATAAGAACTCAATAACAAAAAAAAAAAAACAAGTATCCCAATCAAAAATGAGCAAAGGATCTAAACAGAAAATTCTTTTAAAAACTGAATTAACAAGGTTCATGCCAGAGGAAGAGGGACCCAAGAGACCCTGCTCCCCAATGTGCTAGTTAGGGGGACTACTGCTGTGATGAAACACCATAACCAAAGCAACTTAGGGAGGAAAGGGTTGATTTGGTTTATGCTACCATCTTACCATTCATCTTTAAAGGAAGACAGGACAGGGACCTGGAGGCAGGAGCTGATACAGAGGTGCTGCTCTGCCTGGCTGGAAATCAGCTCTGGTGGACAATGAGCATTCCCCAGAACACAGGAAGTACTCAACCCTCAATTTACCAATCCCTTCTCTGTGGATGTGGATTCAAAACTCACTTTCAAGTCAAGAATAGTTCTAATTATTTTAAGTGCTTCCACAATCAACCTGTCCCAGTGGTGAGCCACCTCCGTCCTCTTATTACAGACATCTGCTCGGTGTCATCATTATGGTTCGTGAACACTTGATGAAATTCAATTTCTGAATCTATTCACGGTTTTTAATTTTCTAAGCCATTAACATTCATGTGTGGACTCTCTTGGGTTAAAATATTCCCTTGGAAAAAAAGTGCATGCTTTCTGTAAGCAACCCTCTTGTCACTAGAGGAGTGAACAGAGTGTAACATCACAGCACACTGCAGAGCAGCCTTCTTTCCCAAAACCAGAGATAAGGTCAGAATGCTGCATAAGATACACATTGTAGTTTGTTGTCTTTGGACTTCAGAAGCACCCATAAGTACTCTGGAAAACAGCTGGTATTAAAAGAACAGTCATTAAGTCGTCACCCCACTCCCCAGGCTTTACCTGATTATTTTCTAGTAATCTAATATCTGAAGGTCATCTCAATATTCTGTATTCACTTACCATAAACTGGATGCTTTCACAGCTACCTACAGAGTGGATATCATCTCATTGATGGCAAAAATGTCGTTACTCAAACTAAATGTGACTCATTTTCTTTTTTTTTTACTAGAAAAAAAATAAACTTTTAATAGTATATCAAACTTCATTTCTCCAAATACAGTCATCATAAATACAGCAGGAAAAAAATGTGTCACATTGCTTAACAATATATAAGTTCATTAGTTTTAAACTATATGCTTCTCTTATTTAAAACTCTAGGTCATACAGAGCAGTTGTTAGACTCATCAGAAAGGATGTATTTTCGCAAATTCTTTGGGCTACAGTCTTTCATGGATTTAAATTCCCTAAACTAAAAATAGGAGCTATGTGGTCCAATATTTTTTAAGAAATTAAAGTTATAAATGAATAACATATGTTTTTAATCCTTTTACCAAACACTTTTTGTTTGTCTTGGAATATTCTTATCTTTGCATTAGGTGTAGTCTGAAACTACAAAATAGTGACAATGAAATGAAAAACAAAACAGAACAACAACAAAAGAAACCCACCAGGTCATTCTCTAGCCTTCATGAGTACACTTTGGGACAGACTTTCATATCAGATAGAGTACATCTTCACAAATGTGAGGAACTGGCTACTTGGAAGCCATGCCTATCCCTGGTGCTGTAATTTTTTTTTAAATACTTTATTTTTTTTTCTTCAAGTTACATCTCAGTAACAAACCCCTCCCTATTCCCCCTTCCTATCCCGCCCTTCCACCCTCTTCCCTCCAGAAGTTTCCCCTTTCAGTCCAACAGCTGGTTCCTTCTCTTATAACAGTAAGTATTATACAAAACAATAGATATAAATATGCCACATTTATGAGAGTAAATTGGCCCAGTATACCTTCCCAATGTTCAGTTTATACCTATTTGGCCCCTGACTTTAACATTCTACTATCTACCCAACTCCATGAGTTTAAAGGTCTATATGTGACTCAACATTCATACTATCTTGCAACACACTTTTAAGAGTATCTTCTTAGATCTATAACACCCTCTTGATTCCTAAACAATTCAAAATTTAACTATATGATTCTATCTGTCTATTCTTCAACCACCTCAGAGACCTGAGAGGGATAAATATATTTGCTTATATAGGAAGTGCAGAGCCTGCAGCTTCCAAAACTAAGAAAGAACATACCAATGACTGCCTGGACAGTTCCCATTTTCTCTCCATACATTCCAGCATCAATCTTCAGGCTTTGGGTCCTGTTTCTCTGACAGACATTTGTTGTAGAGCAGGGATTATGAAGGACTTACCTACCCTGGCTTGGCAGAGTTAGGCTGTCGACTTCCCTGCTACCAAGTTTTGTCCTTTTTGGACAGCAGTCTGTCTGCAGTTGGTGCAAGGGGTTTTTTCATGCCAAGAGAAAGGCTTGCCACTAATTCAACCATCTTACAGTGGAGGTTCTTCGATGCTTATCTTCTACTTGGAGTAGAATAGGGGGTGCTGTCAGGCGCTGATATGTCTCGATATCAAAAAAAATATTGATTTAAGATAACATCTTTGAATGCCATATTCTGCAGATCTCTAGGGGTTTTTGAAGATGCCCTATCCATCTCTTGTATTTAGATAAGCAAATGTTGCTTGTCTCTTAGCAACTTGATTATTGGGTAGTTTAGAGAATATCTGTGATAGACTGTCATAGTAGCTAACAAAGAGACATGTTTGCATGACTAGGAGATTGTTTTAACTATCCTAGACCATTTTAGACGGTTGGTATCAAGAGGTCAGAGCTTCACATTTTATTTTTAAGTATCTCTAGGTATGATACCATTGGGAAGCATTACCTTTAAATTTGTATCAATATACAAAGATCTATTCAATTGTGGTTAAATATGCTCTTAATTATGTATCAATATACCAAGATCAATGCCTATGTAGCCCAATATAATCCTAATATTACGTCCATATGCAAGGGTCAATACCCTTGTGGCCAACTATAATCTTAATTTTGTATCAATATACAAAGATCAATACCGATGTAATCCAATACAATCTTATTTTTGCATAATAAACAATGGTCAATACCACTTTAGCCAAATAAACTACTAATTTTGTATCAATATACAAAGGTATAAGGGCATATTCAATAATCTGCCCCTTCTTCTTGGACCTTCCTGTGCTATGTCTATATCTCATTTTTCTCAAGCCCATGCACTCCTACATAGGAGAGGAAGAAGGATACAGAAAAGGAAAAGTAGGAATTCCCTGGGGCTAACCTCCAAAACCCATTAAGACAGGACCATTTATCAGCGTGAAGTCTCTTCCCCTACATAACACAGTTTTCAGTTATCCTTCAAATAACCAAAAAGAAGGGCAGAGAAACACCCTCCCCACCCTCTGGGCATGGGACGTCGCTCTCTTAAAGTGACTTCCTGCTGATTTGGGTCGTAGTAGACCTGTTTGGGGCCCCAACCCAAATGGGAAAAATGATTAAAAATGTTAGTACACTCCTTTTATGTTCAGTCCTTCTGTTCTCAGCTGTTTAGATGACCTAAGGGGTTTGTAGGTAGAAGCTGATCTTGCAGGTTTCACTGAGGTTCCTGTCAGGGCATTGTGTAGAGCTGAGCGGTCCCAGTGACATTGGATTGCTGTGGTGGTTGCAGGCCCCCGATGGAGACAGCTATTGAGGAAGTCTGCCAGGCAGAATCAACTGGGTCACTCGTCCTCCTTGGTGCCTGATTCTGCTCTCTGCTGAGGATTCCGCTGTCCAGCCGTCCCCGGGCTCCCCTAATGGACGCTTCGATTCTCCTGGAACGATAAGAACAGAGCCCTGCCCCAATCCCAACCCTGGGACAATTGCCCTCTTTTTTTTTTTTTCGGGGGGGGGGGGGGGGGGGGGGCTAGGTAGTACTTCTCCTGAAGCAAATTTGGCCTTCTGACAACATACAAAGCGTTATCTTTCAATCCGGGTTAAAGAAGAAATCATTCTGTCACCTTGGAGCTAAACCAGCTCTAGTGTATATATTTTGAGATCCCAAAGGACAATCTGCCTGCATCGAGACGGCCTTTTGTAAGTAGCCTCCAAACCTAGGTCCCTCCAAATCCCATGTGTGTGTCTCTGAACTCTAATTATTGGGAACAGGGACCTGTGTTTCCCATCTGAAGGGATCAAAGATGTGTTCCACCACTCCTGGATCGAAGTCTTTCTCTATTTAGAGTTTGCCCTGCATCAGACTGACCCTGAGCTCCGGGATCTGCCTGTTTCTGTCTCCAGTGTGCTGGGAGCTGGGACCAAGGGGGTACTCTTCTTGAATGGTGGGACCAAGAGTATGCACCCTCACCACCCCACTCCGTATGACTCCAGAGTACATAAGACCACCAACTCTAAGGTGCCCCCCCATCTCCGCTGAAGTCAAAGGCATGGGCCAATACCACAATTCTCTTGTATTTTACCTTAGCTCCACGTCTTCTCTACACCTGGAGGTCTGCAAATCCAGGCCGAATGGCTGTATCCTCTGTTCCATTCACAGTGTTTCAGCCCTGCCCCCTGCCTTTTATTTTTTTATTTTTATTTTTTTTAGTTAATAAATTTATTTGTTTGTTACTTCAGGTTACATCCTTATCATATTGTCCTCTTTTCCCGCTTCCCAGCCCCACCCTCCCATGCTCTACCCCCGTGACCCTTCCGTCTTGTTCCTCTGGGGCGGAGTGTCCCTGCCTAACAGTCTCTCACCACAGATCAGGAGTCATATGAGGGCCAAGAGCCTCTTCATTCACCGGGGGTCTACGAGGCAGTACTGCCAGTGAATGGTGTCTCATTGCTACTGGGGGAATACTAAAAAAAAAGACCAACAAACACACAAACCCACAAAAACAAAGAATATCAACAAAAAAAAGAGAAGAAAAAGAGAAGGGAAAAGGAAAGAGAAAAAAAGAAAAAAAGAAGGAAAAAGAAAAAGATAAAAAAAAATTATGTCCTTGTTCCTTTTGATGTGTTGGTTGTAGTACAGATATCCTGTACGATATAGTTAAAATCCTACTATAAGTGAATAGATGCCATGTGCATCCTTCTGAGACTGGGTTAGCTCACTCAGGATGAGCTCCTCTAGATCCATCCATTTGGTTGCAAATTGCATGATTCATTGTTTCTGATAGCTGAGTAATATTCCATTGTATAGATGTACCACAATTTTTTAATCCATTCTTCAGTTGAGGGACATCTGGGTTGTTTCCAATTTCTAGCTATTACAAATAAGGCTGCTATGAACATAGATGAGGAGACTTCCCTATGTCTCCGTGAGAGGTCCTTTGGGTGTATATCCAGAAGTGGTATGGCTGGGTCTTGAGGCAAGGTTATTCCTAGATTTCTAAGATATCGCCAGACAGACCTCCATAGTGGTTGCACAAGCCTGCACTCCCACCAGCAATGGAGTAGGGTACCCCTTTCTCCACACCCTCGCCAGCATGCGCTATCATTTGAGCTCTTTATTTTAGCCATTCTAACAGGTGTTAGGTGGAACCTCAGGGTCCTCTTGAGTTGCATTTCTCTGATGATTAAGGATGTTGAACATTTCTTCAGGTGTCTCTCAGCCCTTAGGGATTCCTCCTTTGTCAATTCTCTATTTAGCTCCATCTCCCATTTTTTGATTGGATTATTTGGTTTCTTGGCATTTAGTTTCTTGAGTTCTTTGTAGATTTTAGATAATAGCCCTCTATCAGATGTGGGGTTGGTGAAGATTTTCTCCCAGTCTGTTGGTTGCCGTTTTGTTCGGATGACAGTATCCTTTGCTTTACAGAAACTTTTCAGTTTCATGAGGTCCCATTTATTGATTGTTGATCTCAGGTCCTGAGCTGTTGGTGTTCTGTTCAGGAAGTTGTCACCTGTGCCAATGAGTTCGAGGGTTTCTCCTACTTTTTCTTCTAGTATCTTTAGTGTGGCTGGCCTTATGTTAAGGTCTTTGATCCACTTGGAATTAAGTTTTGTACAAGGTGATAGATATGGGTCTAATTTCATTCTTTTGCAAGTGGACATCCAGTTGGACCAGCACCATTTGTTGAAGATGCTGTCCTTCTTCCATTGTGCGTTTTTGGCTTCTTTGTCAAAGATTAGTTGGCCATAGGTGTGTGGATCCATGTTTGGGTCTTCAATTCGATTCCATTGATCCACTGGTCTGTTTCTATACCAGTACCATGCTGTTTTTATTACTGTTGCTCTGTAGTACAGCTTGAAGTCTGGGATGGTGATACCTCCAGATGTTTTTTCATTGGACAGGATTGATTTAGCTATTCTGGGCTTTTTGTTGTTCCATATGAAGTTGAGACTAGCTTTTTCCAGGTCTATAAAGAATTGTGTTGGTATTTTGATAGGAATTGCATTAAATCTATATATTGCTTTTGGTAGGATAGCCATTTTTATTATGTTGATCTTACCTATCCATGAGCATGGGAGATCTTTCCATCTTCTAAAGGCCTCTTCCATTTCTTTCTTCAGGGGCTTGAAGTTCTTGTTATATAGGTCCTTTACATGCTTGGTTAGAGTTACCCCCAGGTATTTTATGTTGTTTGTGGCTATTGTGAAGGGGGTTGTTTCCCTTATTTCTTTCTCGGTATATTTGTTTGTTGTATAAAGAAGGGCTTCTGATTTTTTTGAGTTAATTTTGTATCCAGCCACCTTGCTGAAGTTGTTTATCAGCTGTAAGAGTTCTTTGGTGGAGTTTTTGGGGTCGCTTATGTATACTAACATATCATCTGCGAATAGGGATAATTTGACTTCTTCATTTCCAATTTTTATCCCTTTGATCTCCTTTAGTTGTCTTATTGCTCTAGCAAGGACTTCAAGTACTATATTGAAGAGATATGGTGAAAGTGGACATCCTTGTCTTGTCCCTGAGTTTAGAGGAAATGCTTCAAGCTTCTCTCCATTTAATTTGATGTTGGCTACTGGCTTGCTGTATATTGCCTTTATTATTTCTAGGTATGGTCCTTGTATGCCCGTTCTCTCCAGAACTTTTAGCATGAAGGGGTGTTGGATTTTGTCAAATGCTTTTTCTGCATCTAGAGAGATTATCATGTGGTTTTTTTCTTTCATCTTGTTTATGTGGTGAATTACATTGATAGACTTTCGTATATTGAACCATCCCTGCATTCCAGGGATGAAGCCTACTTGATCATGGTGTATGATACTTTTGATGTGTTCTTGAATTCGGTTTGCTAGTATTTTATTAAGTATTTTTGCATCTATGTTCATGAGGGAGATTGGTCTGAAGTTCTCTTTCTGTGTTGGGTCTTTGTGTGGTTTAGGAATCAGAATGACAGTGGCCTCATAGAATGAGTTTGGCAGTGATCTTTCTGTTTCTATGTGGTGGAAGAGTTTGAAAAGCAATGGTTTTAGTTCCTCTTTGAAGGTCCGGTAGAATTCTGTGCTAAAGCCATCTGGCCCTGGGCTTTTTTTGGTTGGGAGATTATTAATGACTGTTTCTATTTCCTTAGGTGTTATTGGGCTGTTTAAGCTGTTAATCTGATTTTGATTTAGTTTTGGTAGGTGGAATTTATCGAGGAAATTGTCCATTTCGCTTAGGTTTTCAAATTTAGTGGAATATAGATTTTTAAAGTAATGACCGAATATTTTCTGGATCTCCTCAATGTCTGTTGTTATTTCTCCCTTTTCATTTCTGATTTTGTTGATTTGGGTTCTTTCCCTTTGCCTTTTAGTTAATTTGGCTAGGGGTCTGTCTATTTTGTTGATTTTCTCAAAGAACCAACTCTTGGTTTCATTGATTCTTTGTATAGTTCTTTTTGATTCTAAGTTGTTGATTTCAGCTCTAAGTTTGATGATTTCCTGTCTTCTGCTCTTCTTGGGAGTGTTTGTTTCTTTTTTTTCCAATTCACCCAGCTTAGCTGTTAGTTCACTAATATGAGCTGTCACAATTTTCTTTTTGAAAGCACTTAGTGCTATGAACTTTCCTCGTAGCACAGCTTTCAATGTATCCCATAGGTTTGGGTATGTTGTGTCTTCATTGTCGTTGGATTTTAAGAAGTCTTTGATTTCCTTCCTTATTTCTTCCCTGACCCAGTGGTCATCCAGTAAGGAGCTGTTCAATTTCCATGTGTGTGTAGGCTTTCTGTTGATTCTTTTACTGTTGAAGACCAGCTTTATTCCGTGGTGGTCTGATAAGATACAAGGTGTTATTTCAATTTTCTTGTATCTACTGAGACTATCTTTGTGACCAATTATGTGGTCGATTTTGGAGAAGGTTCCATGGGGTGCTGAGAAAAAGGTGTATTCCTTTGTGTTTGGGTGAAACATTCTGTAGATATCTGTTAGGTCCATTTGTTTCATGATCTCTGTTAGACTCAATATTTCTCTGTTTGTCTTCTGTCTTGATGATCTGTCCTTTGTTGTGAGTGGGGTGTTGAAGTCTCCCACTACTAATGTGTTGTGATCGATGTGCGCTTTAAGTTTTAGAAGTGTTTCCTTTACGAAAGTAGGTGCCTTTGTATTTGGGGCATAGATGTTCAGTATTGAGATTTCCTCTTGATGAATATTCCCTTTAATGAGTATATAGTGCCCTTCTTTGTCTTTCTTCATTAACTTCAGTTGGAAGTCTGTTTTGTTTGATATTAGGATGGCTACTCCAGCTTGCTTCCTGGGTCCATTTGCTTGGAAAACCTTTTCCCAGCCCTTTACTCTGAGGCAGTGTCTATCTTTTGTAGTTAGATGTGTCTCTTGTATACAGCTTAAGGAAGGGTCTTGCTTGTGGATCCACTCTGTAAACCTATGTCTTTTTATTGGGGAGTTGAGTCCATTGATGTTGATGGATATTAGTGACCTGGGGTTGTTATTTCCCATTAGTTTGGTATAGGCGGTGGTCCTGTTCCTCTTTTGGTTTAGTTGCTGATGGGTTTTCTATTCCCTTTGTTTTCTTGGGTGGAGTTTTCTTCTCTGGGTTGGGATTTTCCTTCTAGGATTTTCTGTAGGGCTGGGTTTGTGGGTAGATATTGTTTAAATTTAATTTTGTCATGGAATATCTTGTTTTCTCCATCTATGTTGATAGTGAGTTTTGCTGGGTAAAGTAGTCTGGCTGGGCATCTATGATCTCTTAGGACTTGTAGTATATCTGACCAGGCCCTTCTAGCTTTTATCGTTTCTGGGGAGAAGTCAGGTGTAATTCTGATGGGTCTGCCATTGTATGTGACTTGACATTTTTCTCTTACAGCTTTTAATATTCTTTCTTTGTTCTGTACATTTGGGGTTTCAATTATTATGTGGCGAGAGGAGTTTCTTTTCTGGTCTAATCTGTTTGGTGTTCTGTATGCCTCTTGGATTTTTATTGGCATCTCTTTTTTCAGGTTTGGGAAGTTTTCCTCTATGATTTTGTTGAAGATATTTCCTGGACCTTGGAGTCGGGAGTCTTCTCTTTCCTCTATACCTATAATTCTTAGGTTCCGTCTTTTCAATGAGTCCTTGATTTCTTGGATGTTGTGGGTGAGAGATTTTTTAGCCTTCTCATTTTCTTTGGATGTTGTACTGATTTCTTCCACTGAATCTTCCATGCCTGAGATCCTGTCTTCCATCTCTTGCATCCTATTGTTGATACTCACATCCGTAGTTCCTGTTCTCTTCCCTTGGTTCTCCACTTCCTCTTTTAACTCTGACTGTGTTTTCTTTATTGTTTCTATTTCTATTTTCATGTCTTGTATGGTTTTGTTCGTTTTGTACATTTCCTTCTCCAGCTTGCTTGTTTTTGTATGAAAATCTTTCATGGCTTTTTCCTTTTCCTGTTCAAGCTCTGTCACCTTGGCTTGGAGCTCTTTAATGGTGTTGTTCCTTGTTTTGATTTGTAGAATTGTGGTTTCTTTGAATTCCTTCATAGATTTAAGTTCTTCTTGCAGGGACTCTATCACTTTCCATACTGCAGAATTGTCAGTGTTTTCATGTGTTTCTGTTGGTGTGTGGTCATCCGAATTGGATGAGCTAGGGTGGTTCTGCTTTGTTGGAGTCATAATTCCTTGATTTCTATTTTTTTTTGACCTTTCGCCATTGGATGCATTTAGCTGTCTGTTTTCTGTGCTTGGAACCACAGTGGATGATTTGGTGCAGGGGACGAGTTACTTGGCTATCTGTCGTTGCTTACAGGGGGATTTCAAGGTCACTGTGGTTTTAATTGCCAGAGGCACTGTGATCTGGTGCAGCCTATTCCCAGGTTGTGAGTAATGGACCAGGATTGTTTCACTGCTCCCAATTCAGACTTCTCTATGTTGCACTCTGAGTTATCAGCCTGTAATGGTTCTGATGGTATGGGCCTGTTTGCCCAGGCACAGATTCTGTGGGCTTTGTTTGTCGTCCCGGAGGCTGACAGGGTCTGGCTCCACACCTGATATGTCTGGATTTTCCAGGATACAGCTATGGTCCCGATTTCTGGTTTCTCTCTAGGCTTCTCGCCGCAGGGCTGGACACCTGTGCCTGATTCCCTTCCTGTCTGCGCCGCCACGGGTCCCGTGGGTACCCCAAGCCCCGGATCCTCCGGCTGCCTGAGTGCACCTCTCGTCCCAGCAGCTCCGCCGTGGGTGCACGGACCCCTGGCCCCGCCCACGCCTGTCTCTCTCCCCAGATGACCTGCCGTGGACTGGCGGGGATTTGGCCCCGCCAGCCGTGCTCCCTCCCCAGCTGCGCTATCCTGAGTGTCGTGACTCATTTTCTAATCTTACACAATTTCATTCTGGTCGAGCCAAAGAGGGTGAATGAAAAAAAAAAATCAGCGAGTGAATTGGGCTGGTAATATGGCTGACCAGTAGAATGTTTGCTTAGCTTACAGAATGCTCTTGTTTCCATCCCCTGCACGCAAAATGGAGAGCCAGGTGGTGGGGGGGGGGAGGATTAGAGGGAGGAAGGATTCTTACAAACATGGTAAGATACTATTAAGCTCTTTAGAAGATTAAAGATCTTGCCCTTCCTCCTTGAGCTGGCCACCCCTCCATGCTCTTTCAGTGATACAGCCAGTAGGAAGAACTGGGCTGTAAAAAATATGAATAAGTCATCCATGTTCTTGTGTGTGGTGCAGATGCAGAGCCACAAGCACTTGATCCCTCCACACAGGCACATACACATGTGCATAATTAAAAATAAAGCAAAATGAGTACAGTAAATTGCAATTCTGTCTTATGAACCACAAATCCAAAATAAAAAGAAATGAGTCTCTAAACCAGAAAATCAGCGAAATCTGCCTAATAAGACAAAGTCTTTCAAGAAAAGGAGTCTGTGCCAGCCAAAGGTGTTCTGAAATACAGTACAATAAGATGAAATAAACTCAGCTGTCTGACCATGTGACCAAGAAGGGAAAATGACTAACCAAGTCCTTGTTGCCACTCTCCATGCTGCAGCAGGAAATGCTGCAACTTCAGGCCTGCTAATATAATCTAAGAAAAGTGTGAGGAAGTGCTAAAAGGAGTGGCCTTTGTGATCATTAATACTTACTGGGATCTAGACTCAGTAGGAAACAAACTTCTGTGAGAGACTGTTGTGTGACAGCTTCCTCAGATTGAAACATTCCATCCTGCAAGGAAGTTCCTTAAGCAGGAAAGTGAACAACTCAAGAGTTTCAGGAAGTACCTGAAACTGACCAGATTCACTAGTTCACTCCCTGCCAGATAAAGCAATAAAAGTCCTTCAGAAGGAAGGAAGCTAAGTTGCCAAAAAGATCCCCAGAGGAGCAAAGTAAACTCTAAGACCAGACCAGCTGCCTGGAAAATAGAGAAACCAGCAGAGCTGTCTGGAAGAGGTTTAGACCAACAGAGGCACCTGGAAAGGATACTCTCCGACTGCTGATCTGACTGCTGGCTGTGTAGTGAGCTCCAGGTTCCCAGCTTTTGTGAGTTGTCACCCATGCTGGGGAAGGCCTTGGTGATACAGCTGTCTTTGAGTCTTTCTGCTCCTGTAAGTGAGCAATACTCTCCTATGAGTAACCCCTACAAAAATCCATTGGTCCAGCAAGTTGGACTTTGGAATATATGAGTCTGTTGTGGGCTCTCTCTCTCTCTCTCTCTCTCTCTCTCTCTCCCTCTCTCTCTCCCTCTCCCTCTCTCCCTTCCTCTCTCTCTCTCTCTCTCTCTCTCTCTCTCTCTCTCTTTCTCTCTCTCTCGATGCATAGACATGTGTGTTGCTTCTCCCCAGGAGAAGTTTTGTCATACACCAGGTAGTTTCTAGACCTCTTTCTGCTACAAGGCAACTATGATACTAGTGGGGTAAGACTTTCATAACAGAAGAAATTGGGCCTCTTACAGGAAGCCTGAATTCACCCCGTAAAATTTTCAACTTCACCTGAGTAGGTCTGCACTCAGCCAGGCTTCCATTTTTTCCCCCTGATGGCTACTATAGTCCTCCTTTCCACTAAGGGGTTCCTTTCCCCTTGGAATATCTATCAAATTAATTAGTATGTTAGAACAGGACAAAACCACACATACACATTTTTCTTTCCTCTACAAAATGTCTTTAAATCCATGGTCTGAGAGCCTCAACAGAATGCACATTTCTCGGGACCCTTGACTGGACCCTGTCTGCGTCTATGGCAGTGGATGGAGTTGCAGGAGGGATCTCCCTGGAAGGCGATCTCCCACCCCTGGTTCTTTAGATATGATCCATGGTCCACATGCCCCAGAAACATGAGAGCCAGAGAAACTTATTAAGCCAAGACAGGGACATGTAGATAGACAGAATGATGGTACAGAAACCATGGCAAGATGCCTTTTATTTATTTATGTTTTATTAGTCTAAAGCAAGACCAAAAAGGTAAGCAGGTAGCATGCTCAAAGGCTACAAAAGGGGTTACCAGAGATGTGTCCTGCAGGCCCCCTGATCCCCCTCAGAATCCTAATAAGTTTATCCATACCACCATGTGCTAGGATCATCTGACCATCACTCCACATGCCCATGATCCTGGGCATGTCAGCTGCCCTCTCTCAGCTCACTCTCCACTGCTGTCTACTCTTGATACACACAAGTCTTTTAGCCTCATGTTTAGAAACATTAGCTTTATGCTATTGTTTACACATAAAACTTCAATGACAAAGTGCAAAAATCAAAAGCCTAATGCGCAGTCACCCATCTGACAACATGTGATATCACTCAGAACTTGCGACCACTCAGCACAGCATACAACATCCTAAGACTTCTAAATGCCCTCCCTCAACCCCTATCTCTCCAGCCTGGGATGGATGGGATCCCCTTATTCAGATGAGGTGGAAGCTGGGATGAGCTTGGGTTTGGCCTGCTGGGGAGGTGAGATGTCTGGGATCTTTTCCCCGTGTTTGTACACGCTGATGGTGACATCGATCTTCTCCCCTCCATATTTGTTCTTCACATTAATGCTGTACTTGCCCGAGTCTTCTGAAGTCACCCCCTGTATGGTCAGGCTGACATACTTGGACTGTTCCAACTTCGTGGAGAAGTGCTCGCTTAGTTCAATGTCCTTGTCGTTCTTAAACCAGACCACTTCAGGGTCAGGGTTTCCAAACACTGTGCAGGTGAGGTTCAAGGTCTTTGGAGAGAAGATGTGGGTGGGGAAAGACAGTTAGAAAAGGTGTTGGACAATGCGTTATAGATCTGAAAAAAGCAATCCTCAACTTCATATGGAATAACAAAAACCCCAGAATATCTGTACAATAAAAAAAAAAAAAATCTGGAGGTATCACCATCCCACATTTCAAGCTGTACTACAGAGCAATAGTAGTAAAAAACAGCGTGGTATTGGTATAGAAACAGACCAGTGGATCAATGGAATTGAATTGAAGACCCAGAAATGAACCCACACACCTATGGTCACTTAATTTTTGACAAAGAAACCAAAACCACACAATGGAAAAAGGACAACATCTTCAACAAATGGTGCTGGTCTAACTGGATGTCGACATGTAAAAGAATGAAATTAGACCCATACTTATCACCTTGCACAAAACTTAAGTCCAAGTGGATCAAAAGACCTTAACATAAGGCCTGACATATTAAATGTATTAGAAGAGACAGTGGGGAAAACCCTCGAACTCATTGGCACAGGTGACAACTTCCTGAACAGAATACCAACAGCTCAGGATCTAAGACCAACAATCAATAAATGGGACCTCATGAAACTGAAAAACTTCAGTAAGGCAAAAGACACTGTTATTCGAACAAAACGGCAGCCTACAGATTGGGAAAAAATCTTCCCCACATCTGAAAGAGGGCTAATCTCCAAAATTTACAAAGAACTCAAGAAATTAAATGCCAAGAAGCCAAATAATCCAATCAAAAAATGGGAAACAGAGCTAAACAGAGAATTCACAAAGGAGGAACCCCTAATGGCTGAGAGACACTTTAAGAAGTGTTCAACATCCTTAATCATCAGAGAAATGCAACTCAAGAGGACTCTGAGATTTCATCTCACACCTGTCAAAATGGCTAAGATCAAAAGCTCGTATGACAGAACATGCTGGCGAGGGGCGAGGGTGTGAAGAAAGGGGAACACTCCTCCACTGCTGGTGGGAGTACAGGCTTGTGCAACCACTATGGAGGTCAGTCTGACAATATCTTAAAAAACTTGGAATAGCTCTACCTCAAGACCCAGCCATACCTCTTCTGGGAATACATCCAAATGATTCCTCACCAAACTACAAGGATGTTTTCTAATCTATGTTCATAGCAGCCTTATTTGTAATATCTAGAATCTGGAAACAACCCAGATGTCCCTCAACCGAGGAATGGATAAAAAAAAAAACTGTGATACATCTACACAATGGAATACTACTCAGCCATTACAAACAACAAAATCATGCAATTTGAGGCCAAATGGATGGAACTAGAGAAGCTCATCCTGAGTGAGCTAACCCAGACTCAGAAGGATGCACATGGCATCTATTCACTTATAATTGGATTTTAGCCATATAGTACAGGATAACTATACTACAGTCAATGCACCAAAGGGGACATGGACATAGACTTTGTTTCCTGTCAATGAGACACTTTGCCCTAGTGGTGCTGCCTTGTAGGCTCCCAGTGTATGAGGAGGCTCTTGGCCCTCATATGACTGCTGAACTAGGGTGGGGGGCTATTATGTAGGGACACTCCACTCCAGAGGAGTGGGACGGAAGGGATAGGGGGTAGAGGGTGGGAGGGCGGGACTGGGAGGGGTAGAAAGAGGATACTGTGATGGAGATGTAACCTGAAGTAATAAATAAACATTAAAAAACAAGAAAAGGTGTGCGAGAGAAGGGAGTAGGGTAGGGTGGGTTTGATCAAGACACACTGCAGATGTGTTTGGAATTTTCCAGTAATAAATTTTAAAAGGAAAGAAAAAGTCATACTTCTCTCTGTCGTGCCCACTGGCACCTGTTGGTCATCTACTATATCAACACCCTTTGTAGACAGAGGATCCAAAGGGAGGTGGCGTAGAGGAGCCCTGCGCTATGGGGAGGCCCAGAGAAATCCTGTGGAAATGGTTCTACTTATTTCAAGTTCTAACCCGGGCCTGAGGGTTGAACTTGGGCAATGGATTAGCTCTTATCCTTCTACTGAACTTATTTTGAAACCTTTTCAGTGTATTTTTTTAAATTCTTATTTATGTGCATTCCTGCATGTCTGTGTGTGGGGATGTATGTGTAAGTGTAGCTTTTTGCAGAAGGCAGAATTAGGTGTCTGATCCCCTGGAGTTGGAGTTAGCTGAAGTTGTGAGGCACCCAGCATGGGTGTTGGGAGCTGAACCACCACCCTCTCTCTAAGAGAAGCTCTTGCTCTTACTAGATGAACCGTCCTTTATCCCCTACACTTCCTTTCCATTTGGACTTATGGGTCTGCCTTTCAAGTTCTTCTGGAAAATCCAGAGAATCTGCCATCTGCACCTCCTCGCTCGGATGCAGCAGCTGCACAGTTTCCTGGGCTCATCCCACCAGCAGCCTGTGACTGTTAGTTTCAGATGGCATCTTCTGTGATGTCACAGCTACTCCATCTCAGGGACTTTTTGCACTTTCACTGGCTGTTAAACAGGTCTATAAAGTTTGCATTTGGGCCTAATAAACTCCTTTCAAGTACCTATGTCCCTGTGACATTGAGCTAGAATCATGCAGCAGAAGTGCCCATTAGATATCAATAACTCCACTGATGAGAGATGAATTAAAACCTCAATTATAGATTCTAGAATGACCTTGGAAGTTGGGGCATGGTTTTTTTTTTCTTTTCTTTAATAGTAAAGAAGTTGTGACTGTTCACAGTCAAAGGTGGCTCAGTTTCACAGCAGATGGGAACTGACCCATGACCCCATTCTGAGAAGCCCCTGAACCAGGTGACATCAGACCCTGTGGACCCCAAGGTTCTTTCAACGACTCTTGAGTAGTGCAACAAGCCCAGTCTTTGAGGATTTGCAATACTAACTGTTGTTCTTCTTCTCTTTCTCAGTGCTGACAGTGAAGCCCAATGCCTCACACAGTAGCCGAACCCTCTAACACTGAAGTACATCCCAACCTTGACTAGTAAGCTATCCTACCTCCCTGTTTGGAGAAGTCATTAGGGATGTCGGATAGAGGGGCAACAACACAATGGGAGGCAGCTTTGAGTACCCTGCAGGCTATGTAGGGAGCGATTTCTGCTCTCAGATCCCCTGTGTCCCATCCTAAGATGAAATCTCAGTTCTACCCCACATCACTACACTCATCCCAGCTCTGTCCCCAACTGTGTGCTCTCACCTTGCCTTCCATTATGGTCACCACATCAGGTAAGCCGCCAATCACCTTTCCGCGATCTACAATGGAAAAGAACTGGGTAAGAAATGCCACTACAAATGCACACCATGAGGAGGCACTGTGGGGGAGGCCCTACAGGAGGCCTGAAGCTGACACCAGGTGATACCAAGGTAGAAAGAGGGAATGATGGGCATTCACACCCAGAAGAGGACAGAAACAGAAACTCATGTTCTGGGTGGAGAAAGCTACCACTGGGGCCACAGACAAGGAATGGCTGACCCTGTGCAGATCAGGGGACTGACTAGTGGCACCAAGGAAACAGAAATGAGTGTCTATTGAACCATAAGCAGAAAAAGCTACATCTCACAAGGGAGAAGAAGGTCCTGGTGTCTGGGAAATAGAATCTTGTGAGGATGGGTAAAGAAGGGGGACTCAGGTAAGACATAGGTTGGAAGGAGCAGAGGCACTCAACGATCAGGGTGCACTCAAACTGGAGGAGGAGGGTTTCCTGTTACTGACCCACTAAATCAACTGTGTGAAGTGTGCACCTCCCCCACCCATCCTCATTGTCACCCAGCAAATACTCACTCTTCTCTGCAAATGCAGCCGCCCTAGAAATCACAAGTGGAGAGAGAGACAGAAAGAGAGGGAGAGAGAGGTAAGAAATGCCACTACAAAAGCACACCATGCACATGAGAAGTTTGTTACCAGTGAGAGCAAAAGAAAGAAGGAAAGACTAATGATGCACAGCTTTACAGTCATTTCCCCATCAGTTCCAGAGCTGAACCCCAACGATGCTAAAATATGTGGATATGCAAGTCCCTAAGATGAAAAAATGCTGTATTCACATAAAACATACACTCATCCTCCTGGGTCTTGTCAGTCACCTCTGATCACTCACGATACCCAGTAGAGTAAATACTAAGTAGCAAGTTCTTAGCCTGTTATTTAGGAGAAAATGATGACAAGAAAAATGTAGGGGTGTTCTACCTTTGTGATGTTTTTTTTAATAGTGGTTGGATCTGAGGGTGCAGAACCCCTGCACCTGCAGAGGGCTTGTACTCTGATCTTTTGGAATTGGGAAGGATGCTAAAGCCCAGTAGGTAGATTAGCCTGCAAACTCTTAGGCTGGGGAGATTTATTGTTTTGCACTAAATTCACTAGATTGTATTAAAAGCTTTCAGGTAGTTGTATGTGGATGTGTACGTGTGGGCGCCAAACATCAATTGCTTCCACCATGTTAATTTTTGAGGCAAGATCTATCTCTCTCTAAACTTGGAGCTTGCTGATTTGGCTATACTAGCTGGCCAGAAACCATAGGGATGCCCCTGTCTCTGCTGGCCCAGTGCTTGGGTTATAGATGTGCCCTTCTGTACCCAGCTTCTTTTTTTAAACACAGATTCTAAGGACCCACTTGACTGACCGAGCCGTCTCCTAGACCCTAGGCATTTTGTTAAATTGTCAATTTCTGGTTTATCATACTTGTCACATATCCACTCAACAAAGGCATCTTGAATAATTTAGTAAGAACCAAGGACTGTCCTCAGCTTGATTATTAGAAAACTCAGACACTCATTTGAAAATCTGAAGCATTCTTTAACAGTTGTTCTGTGCGACATGTCACCTGGATTATGATGATTTGCAAAATCCATCATAATCCAGGGTTCTGATGCCCCTAAGAAGTTGATACACAATGCATATCTAGTGTAGAAAAAAACATGATTGCCCTGCTACATATTGAATTTCTTAAATTACTATTTTAACCCCAGGAACAGAGCATTCTCAGAACCACTAAGGTATTCATGGATGATCCTGTAAGTGGCCAGTATCAACCCATCAGCCTCCCTACCCCCGCCTCCACAGACACAGTGATAACAAGTCATGGGTCTTACTTGAGCTGCTGGAACTCGGCAAATGCTTCATCAAAAGCTGCAAGGAAACATTCCATATGTCACTCACGTCCCCATGTGTTTAACTCTCTTCTGCTCAGATGTTCTACTACATAACTGAGAAGATGAAAACTGACAAGCAATCAAACTAATAAATTGATTTCTCTCAAGCAATTTCCTCTAAGTGAAAGTCATGCTGTGGGGTAGATGCTCTGATGCACGCTTTTCTTTTCAGTACCGAGGTGGGTTGTTCATGGGAGTGGCTACAGTGAACTTTTCGTACCTTGTCCGGAGAGGTCCAAGGAACGCTGGTGGTTGTCTTTGCCATCAAAAATCTCAAAAGTGTATTTCCCCTTGTCCTTCTCTGTGGGCTCACAGATCTGCAGCCATGCCATCCCCTCACTTCCTCCAATCCTCATGTGCTCACTGGATGCGATCTTAGCCTCTCTGTAAAGCAACATGACATGCTTGGTTCATCCTCCAGATCTTATGTTCACACCTACACTAGCATGTCTAAGTGAGAAGGGCCTGCTTGCTCACATCTGCTTGGGGGAGGTCTACTCACTTCCTCATGCCAATGGCATAGTAGGTTTTTAGGGTTTTTTTTTCCTGGCTATTATAAACTTAAGTACATTAATAACTCAGGCCTGAAACCTCCTAAAGCCAAATGATTACAACCTAAAGGACTCCAGAAAACTTGATTTAGGATGACAGTTTCTAAGAATATTAAGCATGGAACTTGTGACTTGATAGCAGAAATTTCATCTCTAGGTGCATGTTCAAAAGCTGGGAGCAGGGACCTGGATACGTGGATGGCCACACCTACAGCATTCACAATGGACAATGTGGACAGCCACATGGGCCCCGACTGATGAATGGATAATTAACCTGGGTTTCATCCACATGGTGGAATACTACTGATCCTTTAAAAAAGAAGGGAACTGACACACATTACAACATGCACAAATTCTGAGGACATTATGCTACATTTAAAAAGCTGGTCATGAGAAGAAACATGTTTCTACAATCTGAGGTCACCTGAGTTGCCACACTCAAGAGCAGAGAGCAGTGTACAATAGGGACAGCATTCCATTTTACAAGAAGGAGACTCTGCAGATGAGTGTCAGAGATGGTCCCCATGGCATGGTTGCCCTGCATCCTTAAAGTGTATGAAATAATAAATTCTATGTTACTTGTATTCTACCCCAACTCTTAAGCTGTAAGACTAAAGCACCCAATACTGCCTTCCAAGTCAGCGTTGGAAGTGTGTTACATCACACTCACCCATTGTCAAGCCAACCTGTTTGGTGTGGTCACATGTCTACATGGTACAATCGTATATATCATTTTCAAGTTACCTCAATTTAGAGTGCTCTTTGGGGGTTTGCAGAGAACCCACTCATATAGTAATTCTATTACCCTTGCTGGCCACTGTGTACTCCATAGTTCAGTGAGAGAAAGGAATTCCCTGGCCCTCTTCACTGTGAAATAGCTCTGACAGGAAACACTTATTATGTGGGGACACAGAGCATTCGATCCAGGATTGAAAAGTGATGGGTACTGTGAGTGCAAAGCATCAGGAGTGTGGGCAGATGGGGAAGGAGGAGGCCAGGAAGGCTCCATGGAAGACCCAGCCAGGCAGGGAGAGAAGGATGTAATTTCAAGGCACTATACATGCCTAGGAGAGCACAGAACACACTTGCGGCAGGATGCCTAGGGACTTGGTGCCCTTGGGAAGGCAGAGTCCAGAGACCAGAGCTATAGGGTATGCTCACCACTTTTTACCCAGAATGCTTTGTTCACTTTCTGGTGAGTCATCCTAGTCAACCGTCCCTTTGCCTGAGAGTGGCACACACAAATACCAGACCTCTGGTGAGCTCAGAGTAAAATCTCTACTGCTAAAGCAATGGAAGGGTCACCTCAACACTTACAACTGCCTAACCTATCCCTACCTAAAAGGAATACGAGACTTTATATAGACTTTCTGGCTCTACAGAAAACTCATTCACAAAAATATACTGTGCAGTCAGCCTCCCTGCCATCTTCCATGAACTGACTATCCTAGTAAGGATTAAACAGGTCGTGCCTCAAAACTTTAACAGACCCATAAAAGCACACAGCGGGGAGTTACAACAGGGCTGCTAATGCCTCCAAAGCCAGAAAGACTTGAGGCAGAAGGTGTACTGTGATCAGACGCATTGATAAGGCACCCTTGCTCTCCGCCCCAAATACCTCAGCCAGCCCTGTAGTGACTGAGTGTTGCTTGAGGACTGTAACTTACTCCCTGGCTGTCAGAGGGAGACAGTGTCCACTCGACCTAGGGATCTGCAGTTTACTTCTAGTGCTGCGTGAGACACTGGGCACCATCCCTAAACATGCAATAACTCCTGTATCCTGTTCAATCTCATTCTACCACATCCTGCCCATGTGGGCCTCAAACCTGGAGGTGTCACTCTCTCTGTCTTTATAACTCAAAGACACCGTAAGCAGAGACCTCTGTCACAGGTCACAGCAGCTGCTACCCCTCCCCAGAGTGAGAGAGAACCTACCCATCGCCTCAGCTCCCCATTGGAAGCCTCCCCCACCCTGTCTAAAGATACTAAAGGTAAGATGCAGGAGAGAGAGAAGGCATCTCATTCTTGCAGGTAGTTGGAGCCCACTGAGATTCAGGAGTGCAATTAGCCTAATGTGACCACTGTAAGAGAGATCTCCAAGCTAAAAGAACACATGTATCCTGGGGTCAGGGCATGCTAGCTTTGATTTTCCTATAACAATAGCAAGAAATCCCTTAAGTGGCTGCAATTCCTCTAGGTCTGGAGTGGCCAATCCTCAAGCACTCAAGCTTTGTCAGATATGTCTGCATAATACATTAATTTCACCTTCCAGCAAGAAAACAAGGTCCTTTTTCTGAAGAACATTTTTGCTGAATCCCTTCAGCTTGCTTCTCATTCATGTGGGTAGATTTACAGTCTTTTATTTAAAGCAGCATTTTCTGCATACCTTGATATATGATTTGGCATTCTTTAAAAGCAAAGAACAAATGCCAGTGCCTAAGTATGCATTCTGCAAAATTCTCATCAGGGTCTATGGACTGAATATCACCCAATGGCACAGGTTTTCCCTGTACCCTCTGTTGTTATTTTAACTATTCGGCTTGTTTGGGTCCTTGTCTTCTTACTCGTTTGTAGCAAGAAAGCTACTGGTTGGGAAGTTGGACTCTAAACACTGGTCCCCTTGCTGCTGTTCTCACTACCAGGAGGATGTGTTTTGAACATTGTCGCCATCACTAAGCACCAGATGTGAGGAAGCTGTTGACACCTTCTGATATTTCCTTTTCTTTCTCTTTTTCCCAGACCCTCCCCACTGCCCCCATGGCCCACCCAGCCAAAGCTGGGCACAACTACTGAGAACAGGGCCATGGCCTGCAGCTTGCTGCGAGCACCACATCCATCCCTGGGCAGCTGCAGCCACAGACACATGCTCACATACTCACTTGTGATACCAGTTGACCTTCATTTCCTCTGTGAAATACTTCATGAAACACTGGAGTCTGATGCCCTCCGGGGTGCAGAGAACCTTCAGCGGCGAGGCAGAGACTCCTGCAGACAACAAGATGTCATCTCAGATCTCAGAGAAGTGGGACAGGCCTGTGGCCTGGTGGTAAGCTGCCTCCATCCACAGCATCAGCACATTCCTGCTCAAGCTGGTGCCCATTCCTGCCATAGCCACAGAGGCCCCCACCTCGTTCCTATGTCATATGCTTTCATTAAACACATGCTTGCCCTGCCAGCATACTTTGAGAAGCCCTTTGCTTAAGAACAAAGAAACATAAAGTCTTCCAAAAAATAATCTGCACCTGGCCCTTAGCAGTTTGGTGAGCACGGAAGAACTAAAACAGTGTTGGTGACAATAGTGAACGCTTCTGCATTAATTGGCCCAGATCTGAAGAGTTACAGAAAACCCACAAAGGTGGGAGGCAAGAGAGTCAGCAGAAGCTGGAGTGGGAAGACAGGGCTGTAATCCTCCACCCTTACTCCTCTGCCCCTGAAATGTCATGTCACATCACATAGAGACTCTGTGCCTGTGCTCTGTCCCCACCTAAGTCCCCATAAAAGATCACCTTGCATGATGGAGTGAGCTGAGAGTCTCAGAAGCATCCTTTGAGGCCACTCTGTAGCACTCATCAGCTCCCTCCATGTGACCAACTGTCATCAGCAGGTGGCCTCCAGTAATAGAAAGCAACTCCCCAGAGTGTAAGAGCAAAGCCACTTTCCAAATGGCTTGATTCACCTCACAAGCAGCATGCACACCCATGGGTTAGTACTTGGCTCACTGAAACCCAAGTAAGATTCATTTTGAAATGTAGCCCAGTCCTTTTGCCAAACAAAAGCAAAAGGTCTACCTCACAAGGCCATTTGCAAAATCATTAAAGATAAGCATATGGCGGTTTTCATGGGAATCCCAGGAAAGCGCAGGACTCTAATTGAGGGAAGGAGAATGTTGGTTCTGGCAAGTGTGGACTCAGCTGATTAGGCATCCACTTGCCTATGTATGCTTTGGTTACTTGATCAGAAAAATGTAACTTGGGTATTCTCAAGCTGATGTGTATAACATTATAGCACAATGTTGTCATCTATACAGAGGGCCTCACAATGGAGTTACAGGAAAGAAAATCCCTGAAAGTCCCACACCATCGTGAGTAGGGTTATGATTTTGTGTTGGTCCACATTCATAGCTATCCTTGACTTTGTGAAGTTACATGTGGCCCATGGGTCACAGGTTGAGCATGTCTACAAATCTAGAGAGTCTAGAGTAACAAATTCACTAGTTGTTAACATGTAAGCTACTATTCAGTAATTTATAAGCAATAATTCTGCTTTTCCAGTTCCTACAGAAAGGTAAATGGCTCAATGTGCAGACTATGAGGTCGGGGTATTAGATACCCACTATTACTATTCAGTGTTTGAAGAAAGACAAATGGCAATTTTGAACCAAAAAAAAAAGAAATCGCCCAAGTTGAGCAAAGGCAACTTGGCAGTGGTAACTAGTGGGCAAGGCCGCAGGGGCTTCTGAAACCAAGCATATGCTCCAGGTCTCACACTGCAAAGCTCTGAAGGACCATCATGGAGTGGGCAGGTAACAGTCATTCTCCTGCCTCCCACCCACGTCCAAGCACAGGATACACCCTGGCCATCAACGTCTTCTGAGAGGTGAATGCCCACCTCAGGGAACAGAGATGCTTCAGCCAGCAAGACTTGAAAACCGAGGGTTTTTACTCACCACACACACGACTCATTGCCAAGATCATGTCCTCATATACTGGAAGGGAGAATGGAAATGTACCATCATGGGGCATGACTTCAACAGAAAGCAGCATTTTCCATGTCTAATTAAATTGACACAGGAAACTGTGATACTCATTTGAAAACTGAAACATTAAAATGGTAATATTTGTCCATAAAAGGCTTATGTATGCTATAAATTCTTCTAACCTATTCGATTTTTAAACAGGAGACAAGAACATTTTGTTCAACATAAATCCAACTGTACATTGAATTGAATAACTTCATAAGACCTTCAATCATCTTAACTGCATTCATGAGGAATCAAACCTGGCTTTTGCTGAGGGAGGGAAATGACATTTCATCTAAGCCCAAAGTGATCGTGTGCATTTCTCTAATGCTCTTAATACAGACAAAGCACAATCCAGTTTTCTTACACGATGTCACTATGAAGGCAAAATGCACCCAGCTTAGAGTGTGCATGAATACACTTGTAATGTACCATTCCATGGGCAGAATGGAGTTCTGTCAGCCCAGAGAGCACATCACTATACCTCCCCTACACCCCATCACATGGACAGAATGGAGTCCTGTTCAACTGATATGTTCCCGGCTAAGGGTACCCATGAGCACTCTTCCACAGTACCCCTCATTCCATAGACAACATGGATCTTACTGCAAGGCAAAGACAGTCCATTCTACCTTTGCCAGCTATTTCCAGGACAGAGACATCTTGACCTCTGTCATCTTTCAAGGTCGCTTTGTATTCCCCATGGTCCTTCTTAGACAACTGTGAATAAAACACATTCCATATTTATGCAGAATCAATACCATGATATGAGATATTGTATCAGGACATAGTCCTCTCAAAGCATGGGAAATCAGTGCGCAAACTGGAAAGTACTGTTGAGTTCACAAGTTATGGAGACCGCTGTCCTGTTTCTCCGGCTGCATAGTACCTTTGGTATAAGCAGCTCACAGACTCCCTTCTCCAAGTCCGGGGGTGTCTTGGTTTCATAAAGAACGTCATCCTTAAGCCATTTGAAAACTGTTTCCCTCTTGGTGTTTGCAACCTGCAAAACAGAAATCCTAAGTGAATCACTGCAGCTCAACAGAAAAAAAAACAAACAAAAAACAAAAATCCTTCAGGGTTAGTCAACCCCAGACCAAAAGAAAACACCAGCTTTTACCCTCAACAGGGTCAGCAGGGGGCTCATGGAAGACCTGTCACTTCCAATAACAGCAAACACATTTCTAAATTGTCTTCTGAAAGCAGTAAGCCCTTGCAGCTGCCACCAAGAGGACCCATGAAGTCAGCAGGTGTAAAAATCTCTTGTTTAATAGGAAGTGTCACTAATGAGGTCTAAGCAAAGCGCTTTGATTCATAAATGTTCTTCAAATCTACGAAACCAAAGCTCTATGGGTCACTAAGAGACTGAGCTTTGAAAGTGTGGTGTTCAGGTGCATGGTCACAGAGAAATGACACATCAGATGGAAGGAGAGATTCCCTAGGTGGAATTTCTCACAGTTGAGCCTCTGGCTTGTGAAGCTAAGCTTTGCAGGGTTCGAATGCAGTGTAATCACACTCACCTGCATATTGCTGACACACTGTCTCAAGAAGGCATTTTATTGTGTGTGACAGATGCTAGATGTGGTATGGCATTGGATTTCGGAGACTGAGAAGTCTGCATTCCCATCCATATGGACCCCACACAAGTAATGCCAGCAGTGGAATATTACAAATGATAATGTCACGGGATTGGCTCTTGTATAGTATACAAGACCAGTAACACCACGTGTTTGGAGTTCCCACAGCAGCTATATGCAATGGAATCACCAGTGACACCAGAGAACAATCACATACCCATATCATGAGTGCTTTTGCCTGCTTTAGTCCCCAGAATCAAAAGCCAGTCTGATACAGAAAAGCCATTCACAGTGTGTAAGGGATAGATAAGAGACCTGCACCACCCTGGAAACAGGTCTCCCCAGCACAGAACATGAGTGAACATACATCGCAGGGTAGTAACTTCCTGGTCTTCCTGGGTCTCCACACAGTGCCAGCCTCTATCATCCTTCCTGCCTCAAGGCTCACTCTGCTCATCAAGGCAGAAGCTGCTACCCTGTGTGTGTGGGATCAAAGCCCTTCAGTGTCTTCTCTAACACCCTCTATTTACTTGTACATGGGCAGAAGGCTCTCACCCCATGCACAGACCCTATGCTTCTTCTCTGACCTCGCAATTCTTCCCTGTCACACTGGAACACGCAGGTGCTCAACAGGTATATGAGTGTGCGAAAAGACTTAGAAACAAGCTGACTCCTCGGACATCACAAGCATGCACACCCATCACCAGGGGACACTGCTCTCCAATCACACTGCTCTGTGTGACAAACTCTTAACAAGGGTTAAGATTATTGTTGCTGTTGTTGTGGTGGTTGTTTATGTTAAATACTTTTGTTTTCAAATGCTTTTCTGTAAATATATACGTATACCCTAACATATAATATTCCCTACATATTTTGTCATGTAAATAAATTAAGAAATATCACCTGCCATGGTATCACTGAATGAAAAAAATATACATTTGGAAGGATGGTTTGCAGTATGTAACAGAACATAAATGTGAAAACCAAATGCAGGAGATTGCAAAGTACTCAAGATTCAAGAATTATTTCTCTCATTTTCCTAACATCTGTCTACACGTCTATGCATCTCTGTGGTCAAGGAACTTGAGGAAGTTTCAAAAATATGGGCAGTTACCCAGCACTGAGGCTCTCAGAGCCCTGGGAAGTGGACCTCACATTTCTGTCCTCTGTCTTTAGGATTCAGGAAGTATGGTCAGAACCAGAACATTAGTCATCCTTCTCATTCCCGAGCCTAACCTCTGACCTCCTAATAAGCTGAGCTTTATAATGCCAGAGCCCAGAAACGCAAGTAGAAATGCATAGATTTCTATGGCAATCATTTGAGAAAATTGGTACATGTGTGTGTACATATATGTGTGTGTGTGTGTGTTTCAATATAACTGCCTGTATAAACAACCTGTTGTTCACTAAATGACTAGCCTCTAATACTTCATACTCTACCATCATCCCAACACTTCTTACAATCCCACACCAATGACTCTGCCCTCTTGATATAGCCCCATGGCTTCTTATTGTGCAAAGTGCACATAACATTGGTTTTGTCTTCTGGCTAGGGTTAAGAGTGTCATTCGGGCTGTCTGAAAATAACAAAACTTGGAAGCAGGTAAGTCGACAGCCTAGCTCTGCCAAGACAGGGTGGGCAAGTCCTTCATAATTCCTGCTTTACAATTAATGTCTGTCAGAGATACTGGACCAAAAGGCTGAAGATAGACGACCCAATGTATTGAGAGAAATTGGGGACTATCCAGGCATCCAGTTGTCTGTCATTTCTTAGTTTTGGAAGCTACTGGCTCTGCACTTCCTGTTTATTCAGATATGTTTATCCTTCTCAGGTCTCTGATGTGGTTGAAGACTAGATAGTTATAGTCTCACAGCTAAGTTTTAAGTTGTTTAGGAATTAAAAGGATGTTCTAGGTAAGAAGATGTTTTTAAATTGGTAATGCAAGTTAGGATGGAAACTGAGTTAGGTATAGAACTTTAAACTCATTGAGATAGATAGATAATAGAATATTAATATCAGTTGCCAAATACATATGGACTAGACATTGGAAATATATGCTAAACTTTATTAATTTTCATAATTGTGCCCTAATTGTTCTTATTGCTTTTGTATTGTATTTATTGTTATAAGAAAAAGAGCTTTTTATTGCACTAAATGGGGGAGCTGTTGGGAGGAAAAAAGATACACTTTAAATTTTTTTTAAAAAGCAGATAGGAGGGTGAGGAGAAAGAGGGTACGAGGGTGGGACTGGGAGGGGGAGGAGAGAGGAACTGTGATTGAGATGTAACATGAAGAAACAAATGTTGAAAGATAAAGGGAGTGTCATTCAGTCCCGGCTCTTCGTCTCACCCCTTGGACCTGGTACTCATCCTGCCCCCGAAGCCCCACCTTGCTGGAATAGCTTCTGATTTTCATCTTTCCTGCTTGGGCTAACTTGTAAGCGGTTTAAGGACAAAAAAGTAATGCACTGTTATCACTTATCCCCAGCTCTTTCACATTGACAGATATGAAGTGGGTACTCAATAAATTAAAGGTTTGTTGATTAAAACACACCTTAGAGATAAGCTTCTTTGGCTACTGAATTATTGACATAAAACTTGAGTGCCTGCTCCCAAAACATGCCTTTTAGTCCCTGATGCTGTCATGTGAAAAGCAGGGCAGGGACATTTCCTCACCATGCACCTTCTCACATGCTTACTGCTAACATTCTCAGCCAATGCTGCAGTAAAATACTTCCCTGGATCTTTGAATGTCGCAGCACTAATGCTTTACCACGAAGGAGAGACGAGCACTTACCGTCTAAGTTCTGCAGGGTTCACTAGACCCTGAAGGCTCTGACTATTCCTTCCTAAACCGAGACCCCCCCCCACCTGCTTGATAACCAGCCTCCCTGTGAGGAGCAAGAAGAACAGCCTGTTGGGTCTCTCACCTTACAGACAAGCCGGACTTCACACTCTTCTGTGACATCCCAGTGCAAATACTCAGCAAAATGAGGACCTGTGGGGAAGAGGGATGTTCTAAAATAAGAATGTTAATGTATAGATAAATGCAGCTAGTATAAATATTACATACCCATATGTAATATGCATGTGTATTTAAATATATTTCCGTTCTATTTTGATATATAAACATAGTTGACTACTGTGCCCTATAAAGCTAAGGTACTTCTCATAGTCCTGAGGCCGACTTGCCTTACAGGTTGCCTTACAGCTGACTCTCCCTTGAGCCTCCTGTTCCTAGCAGGAGTACATAGTCCCCCGCCTTGCTGGCATGCAGGGTCTATTGCTCTTTATATATTTGTAATATCCATCACATTCTCTTTCCTGGGCCATGCATCTGACTGAACGCAGAGAGCATGATGATAAGATCTTTAAGGTTAGAGACTTAGGAGAGATGAGGGGAAGATAGAGCAGCATGACCTCACAACTTTGTAAACACTAGCTATTTCCAATCAGAGATGGATCCATGTATGGTCTTCACAAGTATCAATCATTTCTATTTAAATAAATATGGAGGAAATAAGCTATGTCATAATAAAACTATTTTCTCATTCAACACAAAAATATACAGCAGGCTTGAGACTTATGTACTGATATTTTCATATTAATACAATTTTATAAGGCTAGAACTCAATAGGTGCCTTGTTTAAAAACCTGTGGGGGGTTAGTAGGGGTACCTGGGAGGCAATGGAGGGAGGAAAGGGAGGACAGAAAATGATGTAATTCTATTTCAATTCAAAATATATTTCAAAAAATATTTTTCAAATATTTTCAAAATATATTTCAAAAAATATTCAAAACCTGTGGGGAAAGCAAGACCAAATACGGTGTGGCCTGGACACTGTGGTGGGTATGGCCAGAGAACTCCCTCTGACGTGTACAGAGGGTTAAACTGGACTGAAGAAGGCAGATAATTTGGCTGTCTGAGCTCCTACAGCTTCTGTGTGAGGTTATTAACATGGGGCAGGCAGAGAAACATGGAAAGAACGGTGTTGGGAAGGATTATCAACCTGCAGGGTACAGGGACTAGTCAGCGATCGGTGCAGAGGCTGGTTCAACAGACTGTTTCGCTGATGACCCTCATCAGGGAAGGACGATCCTCAGTAAGAGGAAATAGGAACATCAAGGAATATCCAGGGTCAGCCAAGATTAGAAGCAAGAAAGAATACAGGCAAGCTATCTTTACAGGGCTAGAGACGGGCATCTACCAATTTTCACAATTAAAATGATGGTGTAATGTTTGATCATTCTACATATGTTCAGAGTAAGCTGCAACATGCAGGTCTCTGCTCAAGACCTTACAAAGCCAAATCTTCACTCTGCTGTGTGAGCAAGCGCCACTTGCCTTGTTTCCTTAGGAATTCCTTCCTTTGAAATTCAGCCTCTTCTAGGACAGCCCTGAATGCTATGAGAGAGAGAGAGAGAGAGAGAGAGAGAGATGAACTATATCTGCCTCTCTCCATTCAAAGGGATTTTCTGTCAATTATGTTCTGTGGACACACAAGAATGTTCACTGCAGCATACCATCTCCAATGAGCACCAGTGAAGATTGATTCTTGGCTTTTCCATCTTGAACCTGCACAGTGTAGGTCCCTTCATTTTCAATAGTAAACCGATCCATGACCATCTCAATCACGCCTGTCGATCTGTCACATTTAATTCTGTGTGACTGGAACCCATAAAAGATACAGAAAATTACACAATCAAACTGCTTCTCCATGTTGCAGTTGCAACACATGGTGATTGGAATGAGAATGGCCCCCAATAGGCTCATATATTTGATTGCTTAGTTACCAGGGAATGAAACTGTTTGAGTAGGATTAGGAGGTGTGGCCTTGTTGGAGGAAGTGCTTCAAAAGTCTCTGTGTGTGTGTGTGGGTGTTTGTCTGTTTGTCTGTCTCTGCCTGTTGCCAATGGTCAAGATGTAAAACTCTCAGCTATTGCTCCAGTGCCTTACCTGTCTGGTTCCTGCCTTGATGGTCACAGACTAATCCTCTAAAACTGTAAACAAGCCCCCAATTAAATGCTTTCTTTTATAAGAGTTGCCTTGGTCATGATGTCTCTTCACAACAACAAAAGACTAAGATATACCAGATGTTACATCTGAAGTAACTCAGAAAGAAAGATTATCAACTGTGCCTCTGGGTGAACCAAGGACCAAATATAAACAGTGTCTCCTGGGAAGGGAAAGTAGGCAGGCAGTTTCCCAGTGGGTAACTATGAACTTCAACCTCTGAAACTATAAACAGCCTCCAAATTACACATGGCTAAAACCTGCCCCATCAGGCTTTGATCTTCATTAAACATAACAAAAACTTAACTCAGTAAGAAATATAAATATCCTTTAAAATATGTCAGTCAAGCCGGGCGTTGGTGGAGCACGCCTTTAATCCCAGCACTTGGGAGGCAGAGGTAGGCGGATCTCTGTGAGATCAAGGCCATCCTGGTCTACAAAGGTGAGTCTAGGACAGCCAGAGCTGTTATACAGAGAAACCCTGTCTCGAAAAACCAAAAAAAATAAAAAAAATAAAAATAAAAAATAAAAAAAATAAAATATGTCAGTCACATATTCTGTATTTGTACAACATCACTGAGTATTTTCAAAGGAAGTTAAAGAGGAAATGGGTATATCTATGTGCTCGGAAAAGGCCTAAATGAAGTAGCACAGGCCTATAGATTAGTTTTGAAGTAGGACTTTCTGGAACAGGTTAATGACAGGGTATATGAGAAAGTACTGTGCCCTTATCTTGAAAGGAGTCACCACCATATCAGACTAGAAGAATAAGAGCCCAGTGAGTGGCCCCTGCCCTGGTCCTTGTCTATCTGTCTAGCTTCAAATGATGACATTTGAATATCAAAAGCAACTTTCAAGTTGCTCAACAAATGCTCAGTATCTATGATATCTCCATCCGTTTACCATCAATTCTTAGTCCTGTAGGCACCCACTCTAACTGGCTGAGAAATCACATGGATGAGTCTCATCAGTCAGAAGCTTAAAGACACAGCAGGCCCCTCTGTTCCCACACCGTAGTGTCTGGGAAGGCATTAGAAAATAATTAGGCGTCTCAGTGCAGCAAGATGAAGTTCTGTGATTTTTACAAGCCCCATAAATACAGGGTTTTATGAGACTTTCACAAAACAGCATCAGTCTTCGAATGTGAAAGTCACCTGTGGGCTGCTAATTAAAGAAGTGAAATGGCGCACTCTTACGCTAAAAAATTAGCTCTGGAGCAGCAATGCCGCCGCCGTCTGTGGCAGGTAGGAAACGCTAATCAAAAGATGTTCAGCAAATAATGTGCAATTACTCCACATTCTACTTCTTTTCCTAGCATGATCTCTGCTCAGAGAAAATTTCCCCAATTACCTTGATCACGTGGTACTGTCCCATACAGAGTTTGCATTCACTTGGCTTTGTGCAGCCCACAAAGTCTGCCTGCATTATACTTTTTCTAAAAGCATGCCAGGGCTCCCATGGGGCAGACTGTCTGGATCACGTGGTCTTAAACACCACGCGACTCTGACATTCTAAGATTTCTGTTTGATAGATTTCTTCTAGCCCTGTTTTGACAATACCCTCAGACATAAAGACCAGACTGAGAGTAACTAGTAAAGCTCAGAGAAAGAGAGTAGGCTGCCCACAAACAGGGGTAGGTAGGCTCTCATTTCCAGCTACCAGTTGATATGTGTGTAGTGAACAGCTGAATGGGGAATTTAAAACCAAGGACACTACCCTGGGCATTTAGGGAAAATAGAGATAAACACCAATAGATTACTCATTTAACCCGACCCCTGAATAAAAGAAACCCCATAAAAAAATAGATTGTCCTGTGACTGGGTTCCCCAGTGTGTTATAATTACTCAAGGATAAATATATCTAAGCAGAGGTAATGACTTCTCAAATGTCCTGCAGCCAGACATGAGGACTGTAGTAATTTTAACATTCTTTTTATACAATCAGAAAGATAAGATGGCTTATTCAGTAAAGTGCCTCACAATCATGAGGAATTGAGTTTGGATCCCAGAACCTATGGGAAAAGCTCAACATGGTAGCACATGGCCAGAGAGCAAAATGACAGAACCACAATCAGGAAGAAAGAAGCTACATCAAGACACCCACTTTTATCCTGAACCTTTTCCTAAACCCAAACTCCAAGCCTCTAGAATATAGTTACTCCTTTTTTCATTTTAACATATTTAGATTTTAAAGTCGACCTAAGTCTTACCAAACCAAGACCAAATCTCTGAACACTATGAGAACCACAACCTTGAGCCATCTGCTCAACCTTCTGAACCCCTGTTTCTGGAACTCAGAAAAGGTGAGAATGGATTCCGACTCTGAGAACCTTCCAGGTAAGCTCAGATTTCTCTAAGCTTCAGCTCACTCCCAGTCCAGCATCTCCCTGTTTCTGGAACTCAGAAAAGGTGAGAATGGATTCCGACTCTGAGAACCTTCCAGGTAAGCTCAGATTTCTCTAAGCTTCAGCTCACTCCCAGTCCAGCATCTCCAGGCACATGCAAGGCACAGCTCACATCCAGGAACTCACCTCACTGTCAGAGACTTCTCTGTCATTAATAATGAACCGGAAGCTGGCATCTGGTGAGAGGTGCTCTGCCTGGAGCCAGAAGCGGACCTGGCCCTTATCAAAAATCTCATAAGCTAATTCTGACTTCAGAGGAATTGCTACACGAGGAAGAGAAAGCATAGGTCAGTAGTGAACAGATTCTTTCCAGACGGCCAGCTGCAGGCTGTAAAGCAGCAAGCACCGAAACATTTGAAGAAGGTGAAACCATGGAGTATTGCTGGGACCATGTAAACAAGACATGGAAATTCTGCATAAAGCCTCCTGTTTGAGGAGTTCCTTACAGCTCTCTGGTCATGATCAGAGGCTGAGGAGTGACTCTGTGAGATGACTTTTCTGGTGAGCTACCTAAGATTAGGAACACACAGGTAAGTTTCCACATCATAAGCTGAAATTTCTGCTAAGTACGGTCACTATAAGCCTAACAAAGGCCCTCCCTCCCACTGCAAATGCATGTATGAAGCAGGGGGGTTACTTACTGGGATTCTTTATCTCATTGCTCAGTGCCATTAAGCGCTCAAGTTCTAGAATTGAGGAGAAAACTTCATCAGTTTTGACCTGTACATTTGGAAGTCTGTGAGCAACATCAAGGCAAAGCAAGAGCTGAGGTTTCACACTGCCAAGATTTACTCTAAGGAAATGAAGATAAAAGTAAGGACAAAGAAGGGGCTTTAGCCCTTAAGACACTAGCAGTCTACTCCAGCCAGGGTCCTCACCATGCAACCCACTTGTTAAAAGGACAGTTGATGGTGACATGGGAGCATGGGACTGGACAAGGCAGGCACTCCAGTATCTAGAATTATCTGCAGAGTGGCTAAAGGGACAACCCCAGGGGTCACCATTCTCTCTTACACAGGGAGTGCTTCCTGCAGCTGCCCTGCTCCAGGGAACATGCTGGGGCTAGCGGGTTTCTTTCCTTCTTCTGTCTTATTCAGATAAAGTGAAGTTCCCTGATTCAAGTAAGCCATCATCTTGGCAAGTTACAACAGGGTAAAAAGCAGAATGCGTGGCTCCAAAGGAAATCCTGAGCAGACCCAAATATGCTAAAGTTCCAAGATGACTCTCCATTTCCTTCTCTTCTTCCTCTCTTCCTCTCCTCCCTTCCTTCATAAAGTCAGAATTCATAAATAGGATGGGAATACGGGAGCATTGGTTTGTGCTAAACAAAGAAGTAGAACTCCTCCCAATTAAAAGCAAACTCTGTATCCCACATCCCAGCGGGGATGTGTATAAACCAAGTGAACTACACCTGGAACTCTGGGGTCTTGCTTTGGTCACAAGTTATATAAAGCATGGCGGAAGCTTCACCCTTTGCAACTACTTGAGGCTTCAATGCACAGTGCTCTGTGGGAGATGCAGAGGAACACATGGCCACTTCTTGTGCATGCAAAGACGGAGTCCTCAGGGGCAGATCGCACAGCCTCCTCTGTGTGCAGCTTAAGGAGAGGCAATGCCAGCCCTCTGCTACTCCTGGGTGTGTTTCGTTCAGTTTGTCTGAGTTTGGTGAAATTTAACCAAAACTGAGCCAGACCTGCAAACTTGTGGAGCTGTCAACATGTCGGTCTGGATTTGTTAAATTTCTAGAGTAATTTTGGCTCAAGAGCACTCCCACTGTCCCCAGCCTTCTTCCTGAGCAAATGTGTTTCTCTGCACTACAGGCAACCCCTAAACGTGTGACAAAGCTTATAAGGACAAGCCTGCATCCGGAAGATATTACCTTCCTCGTCCAAAACGAAGCTGGAGGACACACCATCTGTGTCACTTACAGATACAGAATATGTCCCTATGTCTACTTTATCTGGATTCTTAAAGTACAGTTTTGAGCTGAAAGAAAAAAAGACAGGTGAGCGTTTGCAATTTCTGCCTGTAGAAGCCAAAGGTTCACAGCCTCTGACTTCCAGGCAACTTACTGATCACCCTCGGTGTGAACCTTGAACCGTTCCTCGTCGGCAATCTCCTCATAGGCCTTGGACCAGGTGAACTGGGAGGCGTCCGTCATTTCCTGGCAGTCAAACCCAAGGTAGATGTTGCCCTCCTCATCCACACCAGCGCTGATCTCCTTTGTGCCTGTAAGAGGCAGGAGGAAGAGGAGGGAGCCTCAGGAACGCCGTGTCCCCTTTTTTCAGAGAGGGGATGGCCCAGGCCAAATGGAAGCCTGCTTTACATTGGTTACATCATCAGTTTTACCTCATGTCTACCCAAAATTGACCAGAGAGATTAGGAAGAGCAAACACCCCTCAGGGAGCTGGCTGACAAGGACAGCTGGTTAGCTATGCTGATGGCATTTATATCATGAAACTTCTGCTGACTTCCTCTCCAGCACTTCAGAAACCCCTGGACTGCCTCTCAGAGTGACCCCTCATCCCCAGACCCTGACCTGGACAGTCATGTTTACATCACTCCATATCACCCACACATGCTTCCTTCTCCACACCAGTTATTCTGCGCCTGCTGGGCTCGAGGGCTGCTATTTGTCTGGTATGTCTTGACCAAGGTGAACAACAGGCCTGATACCAGATATTTAGAATACATCTCTTAGAAGACTGGGGGGTGGGGGCCAGGGAGCAGTGGAAAGATAGCTCAGCCATTAAAAGCATTTGCTGCTCTTGCAGAGGAGCTGGGTTGGATTCCCAGAACGCACATGGCAGCTCACAACCTTACTGTTTCTGCCTAAAACGTTCTGCTTAAAATGTATTTAAGGTATTTGTGGGGAAGAAAAAAAAATGTTCAATGAGGGGTAAGCAGGTGATGGGGTGTAAGTAATCAAGATGCATTATATGCATGTATGAAATTATTAAAAAACTTTAAAAATTTTTTAAAAGGCAGAGGATCCATTCGTCTATTTAAACACGCCTCCACCCATGCATACACATACATACAGAGCACATGTGCTCCCCTCAATGTCCTGCTGAGGGGTTACACCTGCCGTGCTGAGTGCTGAGGGGTGGGGGCTCACCTGGCCGGGCCTCCACAAGCATGGGCTCCGATGTGTCTGAAGGCTTCCCTGGTCCACTGGCATTCACTGCTCGGACTCTGAACACATAGGTCTTACCTTGCTGCAGGTCACAGACCTTGAAATGACAGAAGAAACATGCAGTGCCCCATCTAAATGAAGGAATGAGCAGATTGGGGTCTGTCTATACTAATGTGTTCGTTCCCCTGAACACTGAAGTACAGAATCAAACACTATCGACTAGTTTACAACCTGGTCATGATACTGAACACAGTTCTCCGGGACCACATACTATTTTAACCATGGTTTCTGGCTGTGAAAATCATCCTTTAGACATACGGAAATTGAACCAGTCTCTTCTCACATGCATGCACATACTGCTATCCATATGAGGGCTGGATTCTAAGGCAATCATTTACCCGTTCAAAGGAGACTGGTTTGCATTGTGAAACTGCTCTGCAGAGAATACTGCTGCCTATACTTCCATCAATGTGCTTCAGTGCCTGGCTAAATGTCACCCTCCTTGGAAGAAGGGTGCACAGACCTCTGTGTAAACCACATCAGAAGACGTCTGGGTCAGGAAAGGTTAGCACACTCCCCAGAGCATGCAGGCCAGGGCCTCAAAGGCACTGTCACAACTGACCCAGTGATGAGAAAAGTGAGAGTTAAATATCGGAAAAGGAGGATGAACTAATTCACAATGTGCATGTATGTGAGTGTGTACTCCTATGGATATGTGAGTACAGGTGTGTATGCATGTAAGCGCATGTGACAGTGCAGGTGTGCATGTGCATATATGTATGTGCGAGAGCCAGAGCCAGTGTGCTTGTGTGATATGAGGTGAATTCACATATATGTATATATGTGGGCACAGGCATTCATCTGTGTGCATATGTGTACATGGGTGAGTTCAAGTGTATATGTATATGCATTTGATACAGATATATGAGTATGTGTGCATGTGTGTAATAGTGTAAGTGTGTGCATGATGTGTGAGCACTGGTGTAAGATTATGTATATATGTGTAAGTGCAAATATGTATATATGTACATATATGCACATAAATACATGCATGTTACATTGTCTCTGATTGGTTAAATAAATGCTGAGGCCTGAGATTGGGCAAAGACAGAGAAAGGTGGGACTTCCTGAGATTAGAACAGGAAGCCTGTGCTTTAGACAGAGGATTAATACATTCCAGCCAGAAGCAGGAAGATGGAGGATACACACTATGGGTTAGAAAAAAGAACCTCATTACACATGGCCAGGAACATCCGCATAACATGTAGAATAGCAGTCAAAGGGGACACATGTATATATGGGGTCATATTTGGGTAATAGAATTAAGAGCTAGTTTAGATGGGCCAAGATTGCTCAACTCAGGCCAAGGCTTGTTAAAATCCATCCTGTGTCTCAGTGTGCTCATTTATAATGTCTGCTTATGGATTAACAGCTGCCGAACCAATTAACCATAATATAAATACTAGTAAGTAATTTAATTAATTTTTTCTACACATGCATGTGAGTGCATGTATGCAGGTGTGTGTATGACATTGCAAGTGTGGGTATGTGAGTTCATGTGTGTACTTGTGCATATGTGTGCATGTATGCATGTGTATATGTGTGGGCTTCTGTTTGTGTGCATGTGCATGTGCGTGTGTGTGTATAAGAGTGTGAAAAGGCATGCATGTGTGTGCATGTGTAAAGGTGCCTATGTCTGTATAATAAAATTTACACATGAAAGTGAAGCTGTATATGCACATGTGTGAGAGCTCAGAATTGTGTATATTACTAGTAGATGAGTGTGTGCCTATGCATGTATGTCAGGTGAGTAAAGCTATGTGCATGTACACATGTGTGAGCACAGGTATATGCATATGTGTAGATGAGTGTGTGAATATGCATGCATGTGTGTGGATATATGTGTGTGGCTTATCAGCTAGACCCTGATTAGCAATCATAGGACCTATGTAAAGTAAATGTTGGGCTTGAAGTTGAATCACATAATAAGATGCCACCATCCCTGCCCAGGGAGGAGAATGGCCTCTACATACAAGGAGCATGGTACTGTAGTGGTAGTTTGGTAGGTTGCAGTGTACATTTAGGAAGAAGCAGGCAAATCCACTTAAGTCCCTGACAGGAAGTTTGTGGGGTCAGCACCACCTTCTCAAGGTGCTTTGCTACCCTCTGCTGGAGTTTTCTGTACTTGCTCAGCAGACCCTGGAGGTAAAGTCTCCTACAATGATCTCCATGGCATCTGAGTCGGCTCACCCAGAGACACCAGTTTCCTAAAGAATCAAAAATACACACATGGAAGGGGAGACAGTCACCTTTAAATAGTGATTTGGAATTGCTGCCTCGTTGGCGGTCTTCCACTCTCCAGAATCCTCTTCCTTAAAATCCACAAAATATCCAGAAACAGGACTGCTGCCCGAGTACACTGGGGCTTTCCATAGCATGACCAGAGAGGTGTCTCGGACCTCGCAGAATGTTAGGTCATAGGCAGGACCTGAAAAGTCACCGATTCTGAGCAGCAGCAACGGACCCCGCCAAACCTAAAGGCCATCACCACCCTCCAGTGACTCTGCAGCCTGGGCAGGGTTAGGCCTGCCTGATCTTCAGGTTCTCCCAGCATGCTTCAGTTTCTACGTACTACAGGGCAAGTCCCACCCCCAGCAGCCCTTTCCTATATAATCCAGACATTTTGAGGGCTCCCCACTCTGTCCCTCACTCTCCCTCACTCTCTCCTCTCTCTTACTCTCTCCTTATCTCTGTCTCTGTCTCACTCCTCTCTCTTTCTCTCTCTATGTGCACATGCTGTTTCTCTTTCTTTCTCATATCCAATAAACCTGTCTTTATATGACTTAATTTGGCCCAGATTGGACCATTTTGCCAGTGGAGAATTCATCAATTAACAGAGTAAAACAGGCAGGAGCCTCCCATCCCCACCATCCACTGATTCCCCTGCTGCCTTGGCAAGGGTTTTCCTCCACAGACATCAGATGTATCCTCTTCATATTCGCATATCACTCTCACTAGAAGGTTCCTGATGCTGTGGTGGAAAGAGAGTCCAGCCGTCAGGCACCTGGGTGATAGTGGGTATGAACCATGCAATCCACATCACTCTCTCAGGTCAGCACATGAGTATCACAGAGTCAATGTGCAGAAACAGGAGGTATTGTTGCCATCTCTGTACTACAAACCTCCCAACATGCTAACATATATCAAAGTTCTCTCCAGGGTGCCACTAGCCACAGGAGTCCAGGGCTGGCTCCCCATTCCCAGAGGAACTCTCAGAAGCAAGGGGAAAGGTGATGCTGCCCAACTTCATCTTAATTAGATCTCACTGTATCCTATGTGTGCTGTGAAAACTGTATGTATGGAGCCTTCAAGAGGATTCTGGAGCTGAGTATGCAGTCCTGTTACTTATGAAGCTGAGGCAGAAGGATTAAAAGTTCAAGTCTTGTCTAGGCACAGAGTAAGTTCAAGATAGCCTGGTAACTTATTATTGAACTCCTCTCTCAAAATAAAAATAAAAGTGTGGTAATGCACTAGAGTTACAAAAGAGAATATAATGCTAAGTGTTTCCAGTTCCAACTCTGTCATAGAGTTTGTTATTTTTGATGGTGGGTAAGAGCATGAGAATGTATTCAACGGCAAAAGTGCAAAATCCAGAGTGACGCTCCACCCCTTCAGAATGCTCATGGGCTTTGGGTCTGGTTAACCTCAGTGTGTAACAGGTATTATTGTTATATCTGAGTTTTTAATATAAAGTTCATTTCTAAATAAAAGAAAAAGAAAAGCTGAAGATGTAGCTCCATGATAGAGGGCCTGCCTAGCTGGCAGGAAGCAGTGAATTCATTCCCTGAGGCTGAAAAAACAAGAAGTTGGAGGGAGGGGAGGAAGAGGAGAAGAATGTTCTAAAAACTAAGTTTCTTTTTCCCAGTGTCATTCCTAAGGGGCCCAATTAAGTTAATTAAAATGAGAGAAGAAAGAGGAAGGGAGGGAGCTAGGGCATGAGGGAGAAAGAAGGATGGGAGAAATGGAAGAAGGAAAGAAGAAAGAGAGAACAAAGGAGGGAGGAAAGGAAGGAAGGAAGACAGGCAGGGAAGGAAGGAAGGAAGGAAGGAAGGAAGGAAGGAAGGAAAACAGGCAGGAAAAGGAAAGGGGGACATGCAGTCAGGACCACAATGACTATTCCTCAGCACTGAAACCCCTGATCCCCAACAGCCCGGAGCACAGAGGCTAGCACGGGAGTGGGGACCATGCCATCTGGTCTGCCTTGAGGGCTGGCCTCAAGGCTCCCTTCCTGCCTGAGACCTCCTGCCATCATCTTCCCTTGGCTCCTTGAGAGCCAGTGGCCACAGTCACATCTGGCTCACAGATCAGGTGCCAGCTGCACACTGCGGACTCTGGGACACCATCCCTCCTCTGTGTCATGGGGTAGCTGCTCTTTCTGTTCACAGACTCCCACTCTTTATTCAAAGCTCCTTCTCTGGCTATGCTCAGTTGCCTTGATCCAGTCTCACCACAGCAGGCAGCCCTTGCCATGATCTGCATTGTGTGAATGGCCAAATTCTCACTGTAGAAGTAACCACACAGTAGCAGACAACCAAAAATGTGCTACGGGAGCCCCTCCTCTGGCCAACCATGGAGATAGAGGGAGGCGTGTCAGGGAAGACTCTCACCAGGTTCTGGCGCTGTCCAGGCCTCACACTTGAAGTGCTCACTGGGGTCAGATGGCTGCCCGATCCCAGCCAGGTTGAAGGCAGCGATTTTGAACTCATACAAGGAGCCTTCTGTCAAGCCCTCCACCTGTGTGGGTTTTGTTTCAGTTAATATAAGAGCTCAAAGCTGTGTTATAATTCATAGGGGAAAAGGAGGATTCTCGATGAGTTTGCAAAGAGAAACGCAAGTGGAACAGACAGTGCTAGAAAATTAGACTACGTCTTTCTAGAGGCCGTTTCCTCACCTAGTATGTGGCAGCCATATCAAGTCTATGAGGGCTTCCACCAGACTGACATAAGGTAACCTCTGGGTAGATAAGCAGCTGAGCTGAGAGAAGAGGCAATGCCCACAAAGAGCAAATCAAGAGAAGGAGAGGGGTGGGGGAGCCAGCTCCAAGCCCTACTCTACCTCTGCAGACCCACCTTTGGGGTTGGTGGGATGGAGCAGGGGGCTAACAGAAAACTCTGGTTAACCCAGCCTGGCTAAGCAATCCTGAGTTAACCTGTCAACTCTGACCACTAAATCTGTCACTGGTCGTCACTACAAAATCTGCTCCGTATGTTCAAACGCTTGCTGAGTTCTCATGGATTTTCGAGTCACTACACCCTTCCATCCTTACTGAGTTTTGAAGTCTCTAGAAGTCATGGGCAGGACACTAAGGGAAAGCCTTCCACCCAGCAGCTTGGTAGGATGGTAGCCATATCCAGGTCAGGATATTGATCTCCAAGCAAGTTCAGCCAAGTGGCTAACCTGCTTGACTACCCAGAGGACAGAGTCATCTCACACAGAGATGAGATAGGTAGTTCTGCCAGGGTACAGGCCCAGTAAAGAGCCACTGGAGGCTCAGGGTGAACTTGGAAAGTATCAGTATTGTCAAACAAAATTTGAGTTTTCGTCATACATACCATAACATGTATGTGTTGTAAATATATTTTAAATAGTGCATTAGATTATATTATATATTATTTATATTATATTATATAGTATATTATACATTATTATATTACATTATATTCGATTATATTATACAATATTATATATTACATTACATTATATATTATATTATATTATATTATATTATATTATATTATATTATATTATAT
>CAJQZJ010033660.1:1465470-1477598 GCA_907164525.1 Lophiomys imhausi | reverse complement strand
ATTATATTATATTATATTATATTATATTATATTATATTATATTATATAGATAGAGTATATCATAAAGCAGAAATTCTCTCCCCGGATTCTCATTTTTTAGTGTGTCTGCTCTGATCAGTCCTTGAGTGCTGGTGATGAGATGAATTCAATCATCACTGTTCAGATGAGAAGTCAAAGGCTCAGACAGTCGAAATCAAAATCAAGGGCTTACATCTGGATTTGACTCCAGATCTCTCACTCCCTCTCTATCTGGGTGTGATGAGCCCTGGGACAGGAGATGGGAAACACTGGGATTTCTAAGAAAGGGCAGCTATGAACAAAGAGCAGAGTGCCCACCCTTTGGTACTTGCTCAGCTAGATCCTTCCCCAGGCTCCAGGCTCTGCTTTTAGGATAGAACACACCATCCCTGCCAACAAGGGCTGGTCACTAGCCAACTATGAAATCTGCTCAATTCTTAACCCAGTGTCTTTACTGCTCTTAGTTCCCAAGACCCATGTAGTTCTGAAACACCATGCCCTCCTAATCCTAGATTTTTAAACTGCTTCTCTTTCAGGATCAGGGGACCCAAAAACCACTGATCTCTGAAACTCTGAATGAAGGAGTCCACCTGAAACGCAAAGGCCACCTAGGCAAAGGCAAAGGCACAGACAAAAACCAACCGTTAAGAGTCTCTCTTTGACAGGCGAAGAGTTGACTTCATGCCAGTTCTTGTGGTGTACTTCTCGCTTGTCCAGATAGTAACCTAGGATGGCCGAGCCACCACTAAATTTAGGCACTTTCCAGCCCAGGGTCATGGAATGGCCATCACAGTTGAGGAGGGTAATCCCGTAGGGATGAGAGGGGACAGCTACAAGGACACAGAAGCATGACAGTCACCAGAGTCCCATATTCCTCATCCTACCAAGTAGCCACCTTTGGAGTCACAGGGTAAACAGAGGCACAGGTAACAGTCCCCTTAATTGCCACTGCTGGTTTTCACTGCTTCCTTTAAGAGGGTGAGTTTTAAAGTGCCAGTTCCTTTCATCTGCATTCATTGTTCTTTCCAATGTTTCAATATCTTGATGATAGTGCAGGACCTATTTAGACCTACATAGTGAGTTCCAGGTAAACCAAGGCTACATAGAGATCCAGTATCAAAATAATAGAAAATAATACTATAAAGGGATCCCAGGGATAGTGTTGTCAGGAGGGGAAACCTTAACTTCTGGAAATTGTGGTAAAATTATTTGGAGTTCAAAATAAAAGCCTGAACATATCTCTTAGGAATGAAAATATAACACTGCAATAGAAATATGTAGCTGTGACAGTCGTGTTTTGAAGTGTTCCTCCTGCACATGTTCAGCAGCAGAGCGAGCCCAACCAAAGGCTACAGCAACAACTGAAAGACACTGAATGTCATAGATCATCTTGTCTAGGGACAGCAACAAAGTCTTGCCACCATTCAAAAGGCAGAAACTCAGCATCACTAAGCTAGTCCTATCCGCAAGCTCCAGCTTTGATGGAGAAACCCTGCCACAAAAATAAAATGGAGTGTGATCTAGGAAGATACCTCAGGCCTCCACACTCACTCCTGTACCGATAGGTACACGAGCACTCTCTCTCTCTCTCTCTCTCTCTCTCTCTCTCTCTCTCTCTCTCTCACACACACACACACACACACACACACACACACACACGCATGCATGCACACACACACCACAGGATGTGAAAACTGGATCTGAATTGTCCTGTTTTATCAACATAATAGACATTTTAAATATTCATGGGTAAGGCAAGGAAGTGACAGGAAAGCCACATGCACTTGATCCTAGCACATCTTTTCAGAGAGTCATGGTGGACAATGGATATCCTCATGTGAGTTTAGGCACTACTGTGATGTCTTCCATACTTAATTGGCATGGTGTTGGCCTACTACTCACACTATTTCCTGGATAGACAAGCGGCCCACTGAGAGGTGTGAGCTATGTTAACAAGCCCCACCCCTACCACCTTTGTTCCCTGTCCATAGTCTAGATGGACAAGGGTGTGTCAAGTATTTATTCATGCGGAGATTATGGCCCTAAGCAGAGACAGAATTGTTCATGAGCTACGTACTGAGGGCCGCCTGCACCTTGATGGCCTCCGACTCCTGGGAGTTCTCACTGGTCCCCACAGCATTGACAGCCTTCACCCGGAAGATATACTGCTCACCAGTGGTTAAGCCGTGTACCACGAACCTGAGGAACATGGTCAAGAGTCACACAGACAAGCCTCAGCTTGCTGCTTCTCACAGCTTAAATAGAAGTCATTGGGTGTTCTTCATAAAAATTCTCACTTGATCTACAAACCCAAGTTTACTTTTCCTGTAAACCACACACACACACACACATCCACCCTCATTTTCAGTGTCATGAAATAATTCAATATTTAGAGTAAAAAAAAAAAAAAAAAAAGCAAGCCAACCGCACTGGTTGTAGAGCATTTAGTGTCAATAGTCTGAGACCCTGCCTAAGGTCTTATAGCTGGAGCCTCTCTAGATTGAAGCTCTGCTATAGCATTCAACTTCCGACATCCAAGAGGTCTGTGCATCGAAACTATATGCAGGGCAGGTATTCCACAGTGGGTAGAGACTAGGGCCTCAAATTTACACAGAACAGGCTGGAGTGTTGACTTTGACATCCACCAGACCATATGTTCCTTGTCATGTCCCTTGACCCCCACAAGGCTCTGTTTTCCCTCCAAGGGGCAGGGATGCCCAGCCCTCACAGAACCGCCATGAGCATCACATGGAAAACAAAGCAGAATGAACTTGGCCTACCTGCCTTGCTCATAGCAAGTATTCTGGAAATATAAGCAGTTACTCTGAATCTAGGGTCAGTACAATTTATCAACATCCTGCATACCCCTCCCTGAGAATACCCCCCAGGCCTTTCCCTCTGATGGGTCTTTCTCCAGTTGCTGGCAGCTGACTTATAGAACATCTAGTTGTTAATCTTTTATACCCCTGGGATTTTATAATATGTCTTTTTAAAAGAATAGTCTTTAAGGAAAGATGGTAGAGCTGTCACTGAGAGACTCCACACAGCCTACACCTTCCTGTGAGGCACATAGTACAGAAATAGCAAACCCAGACAATCCATGTGTCCTGACCCAGGCAAAAAGCAGAAAGGAAGTTCCCGAAGTAAAGGCCCAGGCAAAAGACACGGATCTCCCTGCACTGCCCAGCCAGGGGTGGGGATTCCCTGCCCAACCCTGTGGAGGCTGAAGGACAAAACCGCCCTTATGTGAGCAAAGCAGGGTTTACCCTGCAGTGTGGCAAATACTGATATGTTGCTCTGAACCTCACATAAATCAAATTTAAATGGTAGTTTATGTTAAAAATTGTGCATATATGCTTGATTGTGGTGTTACGTACCATGCATTTATACAATCAAAATAATAATTGAAAACAGTTGTTTTTATCAATAGGCAAGGTATCTCAATGATGTGACCTGCCCATCTCAAGTCAGCACTTCAGAATGTCACAATCCAGCATGTGACTAAACAAAGGGAACATGTCTAAGGGGGAACTATGGGCATTCTACTGTGGTCTCTCCAACTCTGGGAGCCAAACCATGTCCAATGCCCTGCCTCTGTGACAGTTGGTTGCTGGGTGATGGGAGCCGACACCTGTTATATCCAATGGGTTTATGGTTGCACGGTTCCCACTGGTTTGTTCCTGCCACACAACAGTCCACATAGTAGCCCAGCAGGTTCTCTTCATGCTTCGGCCTGTCCCATTGTACCACAACAGATGTCTTTGTATTCCTGGAGGCAAGCACCCGGCCAGGAGCAGAGGGGACCACTGAGGGGGAGATAGGAAGATGGGAGATGTGATCAGAATGTGGGCCATTCCAGAAAGCCACCTTGTCCCCAAGAAGTAAAAACTGGGTTTAATACACTACGTGGGAGTGAGTTCTGTGTGGGGCTGTGGGATGGGGCATCTTCCTGGACCACCTGACTGACAGGAAAGGAATTACCATTGTGAAATCTGCATTTCCATGGAGCTGGAAGAGGTTTTAATGCATGAAGACTTTGTTTGGCATCCATGTTTAAAATAATACACACTGATATCCTATTGGGGGAAATCTAAAGGGTACTGGGATGAGCCACAGTTTGACCATCACATCTTCTCCCCATCCCCATGGGCTATGGTCAAAGATCCTCCCTGCTATCACCAGCCAACCACCTCAGATACACTTAGTTAGGGATTTTATTGCTGCAATGAAACACCAGGACCAAAAAAGGCAAGTTGGCAGGAAAAGGGTTTATTTGACTTGTACTTCCATATATTTCTCTTTATCATCAAAAGAAGCCAGGACAGGAACCAAAACAAGGCAAGAACATGGAGGCAGGAGCTGATATAGAGGCTACAGAAAGGTGCTGCTTACTGGCTTGCTCCCTCTTGTCTGCTAAGCCTGTTTTCATATAGAACTCAGGACCACCAGCACAGGAATGGACCTGCCAACAATGGATTTGGACCTCCCCATCAATCGCTAATTAAGAAAATGCTCTATGGCTGGATCTTGTGACAGCATTTTCTCAGTTGAGGCCCCTCCTTTTAGATAACTCTACTTTGGGTGGCAAGTTGACCTAAGACTAGACAGCACGCATGCCCAGGGTTTGTTAATTATTGTCACTTTGTACATATGCTGTTAAGTGGAGAAAATGCCAAGGCCTCTCCTCAGAGAGTATAGATGTGGTAGCTGTGGTCCTGGGTTTGAGTTCTAGGAGCCTGGGTGACCGTGAAAACAGGCTACAACCCAAAGCGAATGTGAAGGCAGTCTAGACCTCTACCCCCATACCAGCTCACTGCTTTCTTAAGATGTGATACAAAGGAGAGAGGGACTAGAAGTGCTCAGAGTGAGAATGCCTAACACCACATACATCCTGCCCAAAGGCTTTTAGTGTTCAGGAGGCCTCCTAAGAGAGCTATGATCTGGGATAGATTGCATTTGAAACTTTCTGAGTGAGATCTTCAAGCTGGATGAGCAAGAAATCGCCTTGTGTTTAGGGTTGGGGCCTTTAAGGGACCATGGCCAGAACATACAGTTTAACTCATGCATTACTGGGTGTGGTGACACAGTGCCTGCAATCCCAGCACTCCGGAGACTCAGGAGGATTGTTACAACTTTAAAGCCAGACTGTCTCAACAAACTTACAACCACTTGCTGGTCTCATGAAAAGAAGATAGAGCTTTGAAGAAACACTGAGTGCTGACGACAACATGGGAACAGCCCTTCATCACTTGTAAACAGACTCGAGGCCACGCACAAAGCCAGGCATGGAGAGCATCTTCATTCTCTCACTGAAGTGGTGCCAGGGACACCTTATTTACAGCCTGTCATGATTCTGGTTGTGTACCATAACTTACCAATCATGTCCTGCGCCTGAATAGGCGGTGTTATCTCTGATGGATCACTCAGGCCATGTTTATTGGCTGACAAAACCCGGAACACGTACGACTTCCCCTCAGCCAGGTCAAAAACAGCATACCGAGGGGATCTCACCGCTGTCTGGGCATTGACCCGCTGCCAGCTGCCACTCCCAACTACGGACTGCAGGATAAATGGGGCAGGAGGTCAGAGTCTTAGAAAGATGAATAGGAAGATAAAGAGTTTTCATCACCCCTTCATGAGTCATAATTCAGTTAAAAATGTCACCATTCTGCAGCTACTTGGCATGACATGACCTATGTGTTCCCAAGAACAGAGATGATACAGTGGTGAGCTCACATATCTAAACCATGGGGCTACTTAGCTCATTGAGTAAAGGCCTTTGGGGAATTGTATCATCTTGTTAAACTCAGTGCCCAACTTCATAAAAACTTAGAGAGTATACATAAGGTAGAATGCTATATCTTATAAAGTCAAATATGGTTGTGTATGTGTATGTATGTATGCATGCCTATGTATGTATTTGTGTGGTTTTGTGGTGGGTGTGTGTGCATGTATGTGTGCCTGTATATGTGTGTGTGTGTGTTTGTGCACATGCGTATGTACTGTCTTTGGGTATATACAGGTAATGAAACCTCAAGCTCTCAAACACATGATTCCCTCTACAAGATCGCCATCCAGTGGCTGCAAGGCTTGCATGCAAACACTGAGCGTTGATAGATTTGAGTTTCTGGGGGAAACCCGCAGTCCTTGCAAGAAACTGGAAGGTAGATGCAGATGCACAAACTTCACTTCTCCTTAAATATGGGGACATAGGAACCAAATAGCTGAGCAACAGTTCTGTTACACAGGTGACAAAGCTCAGTCTCCATAACACAGCAGCTACCTGTGGGGGACTAGTCCCCAGGTGTCACCTCTGAGTTCTGCTACTTAACCTCCCTGTAAACAACAGTGATCAGGCTCTATGGGGACCAGTGGGCTCATAGCCCCTAAGTAAAGCCCAGAAATCAAGATCGCCTGAGAGCTGTCTTCTTGGGAGCTTGACCCGAATACCTTCTCAATGAAGTACATTAAGGGCTCCTTGCCACGGGGAGAAGGAGGATCCCAGCTGAGGACAACATAGTTTCTGCTGATCTCTGAGGCCTGGACATTGGTGGGAGGCCCTGGGATCTGAACATCACCTGCAAGAAAAGTGAACTGAGTGAGTGCCATATGGGGACACTTAGCCATCACCCAGCACAGCCCAAGGCACAAAAGACTGCCCTAGTGAGCTGGGAGAACTCCTCAGCAAATTAAGATCAATGGCTGCTCTTCCAGAGGACCTGGGTTTGACTCCTAACACCCATAAGGTGGCACTAACTCCAGCTTCAGGGCCACCCTCCTTGGCCTCTGAGTGCATCCCTCACACACATGGCACATATACATACATGCAGACAAAATACTCATCCACATAAAATAAAATAAATATTTTATAAAAACACTGTGGTGTGGCCTGCTACAGTTGGCCATTTCTACTCAAAGAAGGCAAACACATCCCAGGCTTCCTTTTACAGAGCATTATGTTCTTTAGTGAAAAATATTCCATTAAAGATCACTCCATTTTTATTTCTGATTTAAAACAAAAACAAAACAGTTCCTAAGAGTTTCATCCAAAAGTCTTTCAGAGTTTCTACAGGACAGAGAAAAGGATTTATCTGGAACTAATCAGCCAAACAGTATCACCTCTTGCTAGGATCTGCGAAAGCAGCAGCATTGTCAAGGAGCCTGCACAGGCCACACCCTGCTGATGCCTCCATACGGGGGACTACAGTCTTATATTAGCTCCTAAAGTACGCTGCTCTTTCCTCCCTCCAAACATCCATACACATTTTCAAGCACTGTAATCTGTGCCTGTTTATTTAAACCTCAGCAAAGATAGTGATAAGCCTTTTACAAATAATTGCCAGTGGATATTTATGATCAAAGACCCTTGGTATACCTACATCCCCTCTCACCTACCTACGTTATTTAAATACATGTGAGGTGGAAGAGATTTGTGTTCGGATTTACAAGAGATTTTAACAGGGGCAGAAGTTTTTCCAGACCCAATTTCCCTTTAATTGTTACACAAAATATTAGGAGTTTCAGTTAGATTAGCACAGGATTAAAGTGCTTTGAAGAGTCCCCAGGACATCTCTCTGCCCTTCGCAATATCTAGTTGCTCCCTTGGGACTCAGCTCAAGGCAGCAAATTGAGCAGCCACAAGGAAACAGCACAAAACAAGGTTGGGTTTCACTCTGAGAGTCCCTTCACAGAGCGCTCTAGAGGGTTCAGCCTGCCTGATCTGGAATCATGCCGGTCCATGGGTTGAATTTCACTGAGTAGTCATCATGTCTCCAGGAAACTGGGGAGACAGAGGGTGACTGAGGGAATGGGGAGCAGCCCAGGTCCTCACTAGCTATTCTCAACCCTCACATGTGTATAATAAGACCCAAACAAGTACAAGGAAGGACACCACAGACAGGCACAGACTATCCTGCCAAACTCCCAGAACCAAATCACTTTTGATGGAGCAAACCTGGAGGACAGATCACATATGGTTCCCACCTTCCTGGAGCAGGTAGGGGCTGCAAACCGAATGTCACACTTCAGAGCTGAGACCTGTCTGTATAGTTTTAGGTTCACAGCCTCTGGGCATACAGAAAGTGGACTAAGAAACACTTCATTGGATATCAAGACAAGAAGTAAAAACCCAGCCTTCAGAGAGCCCCCAGTGAGGATGAAATTCTTGAGTCATTAGAACTTTCTACACTACCTTGGTAGAATCATGCAGCAGATTTGCAGAGAGCCTAGCCACAGACAGAAGAAACCAGGCTGAGAATGGCCTAGGAGCCAAGAAAGAATTGATAAAATTCACAGAAACACACAAAGGGTGAGGGGAGAGGTCTATAGAGATAAAGAGAAAAGGAAATAACCAAACACTTCTCACCATGCCTTTTGCTGTGGATGTGGGTCCAGCTGGTTAGTTACAAATGCCCTTGGCCTCTGCTCATTTCCTACCAGTTCTTCTGGGCCTTAACTTAGGAGGCCATGGTTACATCGGATGACGATGGAGACATGGGCACATGTATCACTATGCTATGTACTCTTGTATACAGAAATACTTCTCAGACTAAAATTATTGTGATAACAAAAATACAGCATGTATAATACATACATATGTATTATTTGCTTATCTTTTATATTTTAAAATGTTTCCATATCTATCATCTTTTTATCCCCTTGGAAGACAACACTGCCCAATTCCAATCTAGAATGCTGAATAGGAGCCCAGACCACACTCAATTCCACAGCCACTGAGAGGGTTGAGCTGGAGTTTAAGTGTGGAACTTCTGAGTCCCAATCCTGGACTTTGTTCCATCTGTCAACCCAAAGAAACAATCATCGGCCCAGAAGAAGTTTTCTTAAGTTGATGAAACCTGAGGCTGATTTAGAATTTGCAGCGTTCTCAAGAGTCCAGAAGTCAAGGGAATGAGAAACCAAAGCCAAGGACTACAATTTCCAGAATAGATAATCAACTAAACACACAGGGTACAGCTCCCTGCTCCATCCAAGACAGTTCACAGGATCCTGAGTAAGGAGCCGGTAGAACGAAATCAGTCTTACCGAACTAGCAGGATCACTGAGTAGATCAAAGCGTTTGCTGCACAAGCCTGGTGACCTGAGTTCAATCCCCAGAAACCACACGCTCTAATTTCATTTCTGTTACTGAGATAAAGCACCCTAATCAAAATTAACTTGGAAGAAGAATGTGCTTATTCAGCTCCTAGGTTACAGCCCATCACTGAAAATAGTCAGTGTGAGAACTCAAGCAAGAACTGGAAGGAGAAACTATGGAGGAACACTCTTCCCTGGCTCATTTGGTGCTTTTCTTAGCTAGCACCCTTATATCACCCAGAATCACCCACACAGGGAACGGTACTCCCCTCAGTGGGTTGGCTCCTCCTCCATCAAATAACAACCAAGACAAGTCCCAATAAACATGTCCACAGGCCAAACTTATCTGGGCAGCACCTCAACTAAGACTATCTCCTCAGGTGACTCTGGACTGTGTCAAGTTGACACTTAAAGCTAATTAGAACACCACACAAAGGTGGAAAGAGAGGACTAACACCACAAAGTTGTCCTCTGACATCCACAATTATACCATGGCACTCACATTCACTCTCTCTCTCACACACACACACACACACACACACACACACACACACACACACACACACACACACACACAGAGAGAGAGAGAGAGAGAGAGACATACTAATAAAGTTTTAAAGCACATACAGAAAAACAACCTTAGTATATTACGCAAGAATACATCTTAGACTTTCCAAGTATGGACTATCCTTTTTTGAGTGTAATAATTCAGTAAATATTGGAAAAGATAAATTATATTAAGGAAACAGCACTGAAATGTTCAATGAAAAGAGCTAAACAACTGAGATTAGGATGAAAAAAAACTAGAAAGATGATAAAAAGATTAAATTAGTTAAAGTGCTGCTTTTAGCCAACAAAAATAATATTTTTATGTCATTAAGACAAATGTCCAAAGGAATGTTTGAATTTAAAGGAAATCAGAGCTAGGGAGGGACGGAGCTAGTTAAGTTAGCACAGTTAGAGCTGTGCTGTGTGTGCAACACACTGGTTTGATTCCTCAGGGTTATCCAGAAGGGGGGAAAGAAGGAAGCAGGGCAAGAGGGAGCTTACTAGTAGCATATGTTTGAATTCAGACCTGAGATGCTTTAAAACACTATAGAATCTCTTCAAAGATTAGTTAAGACAAACATTCATGCTTAAATGACCAAAGGAATTCCTGGTTAGTTCTTAGTGTCCCCTTGACACAGCCCTTCACCTGAGAAAAGACTGAAGAATTTCAACCTCAGTTGAAGAACTGCTTCTATCGGGTTGTCCTGTAGGCATGTCTATGGGGCATTGTCTTGATTGTTAACTGATTCAGAAGGGCCCAGCCCACTATGGGTGGTATTATCCCTAGGCAGATGGTCTTGGGCTGTATGGAAAAGCTATCAAACCAGAGCCAAGAAGGAAGAAGCAGAGGCCATTCGGATATTCCCCCATTCCCCTCCCTGCTCTTCCATTCCAGCCAAGAAGCCTTGAGCTAGTAAGCAGAGTTCCTCCACAGTGTCTGCTTTGGTTCCTGCCCTGACTTCCCTCAGTGACAGACTGTGACCTAGAAGTGTAAGATGAAATAAACAGTTTTCTCCCCAAGTTCCTTTTGGTTAGGGTGGTTTTTGTTGTTGTTGTTGTTTATTTTGTATTGTTTTGCTTTGCTTTTATCTCAACAGAATAAAACTAGGGTACAAATTTACTCTCCAATCTTTTCCCACTACACCAGAATCTTTAATTCATGGCCAGCTTACCGCAGACCATAGGAACTGCTATTCTACAAAAGCAAAGCCTCACATCAGGATCAGTAACCACATGAGGCCTATACCAAGGTCCCACGTCCTCTACCTCAGGGTCTCATCCTCCACCTTCTGAGGCTAGCCACATGAAGAGATAGCAGTCTTGGGAGTGTGCTGATGCAGGAGCAAGACACTGACACATCCAAGAATGTAGCAACCATGACGATGGGCAGAACCAGCTGAATGCCGTCTGCTTCTTCCTCTGGAATCTGAAGCCATTGTTCCCACAGGCAAGCATCTCGCTGTATCAGCTCTGTGTTATTACTATGAAAAAGCTTCTTTTACTCAAAACTACTTTTATGTGGCATCATTCTTCACTCAACATGCTTTCAAAGTGTATCTATCCCTATGTACTAAAAGGCGACTCCTCTAGCCGGAAAGGCATAGCAGGAAGGTCCCTGCCCTGGGGAGTTTTATTAGGTTGCTTCACAGCACTACAGGTTCCATCACAGACACACGGCATTTATGAAGCCAGCTGCACCTTCTCACCGTGGCCTTTGTTATGGGGTGTGAATTCCACCGCCCACACTGGGAGATGACAGTATTTCTGCACTAATCCTACATCCCATGAGAGCGAAAGAGAATGCCTTGTCCCCAGCATGCCAAACCTCCCATTTATACGAGCCTGCACACAGCAAGACAATCTTCTCCCGTATATCTTGAGCCATTTCTCAGTCATTCAAATGTCTATGTTTCAGTAGGTCTTAGGCACAGTACTAGTCTGAGGGAGTCAGACGGTTATGCAGGGTTGTAAGCCACCCTGCCTGGGCCAGTTTCCTCTGATGACTATTGATCAGGTATCTGTCATGACTTTGGAGGTTTTCTGGAAATAATGTCTGACAAAGACCACTAGTGCCACCTCTGGGTCACCTCAGCAGAATCCCTAAGTGTATTCCATGGAACTTTTCTTTGTCTGTGGTGAGGGTTGGAGCACACTCCTTCAGAGTCCCTGTCACCTTCACAGGGTAGAAGACACAATATGAGGATGCTCCTTTGGAGACTGTGTACCACAAACTTAAAAGTCAATCCTGGCCAGCGACGGCCCTGGGAGGAAACTCTTCTCTAATAATGTGACTTTGAAGGTGAGCCAAGAAGCACCTGTGCTTTGCTGGTGACTCCAGACTGATTTGCAGTCTTGCTTTAGAAGAAGAGGAAGAAAAAGAAGGAAAGGAAGAGAGGAGGAAGAGGTCATGGTGTCGTGTGTGTGTGTGTGTGTGTGTGTGTGTGTGTGTGTGTGTGTGTGTGTGTGTG
>CAJQZJ010033660.1:1440945-1460944 GCA_907164525.1 Lophiomys imhausi | reverse complement strand
ATAGATAGATAGATAGATAGATAGATAGATAGATAGATAGATAGATAATAGAATATTAATATCAGTTGCCAAATATGTATGGACTGGACATTGAGAATGTATGTTATACCTTATAATTTTCATAATTGTGGCCTAATTATTCTTATTGTTTCATATTTTATTTATTGTTATAAGAAAAAGAATGTTTTATTGGACTAAAAAGGGAAACTGTTGGGGGGGGAGATACACCTTAAATTTTAAAAAAGCAGACAGAAAGGTGAGAAGGAAGAGGGTATGAGAGTGGGACCTGGGACTGGGAGGGGGAGGAGGGAGCGGACTATGATTAAGATGTAACTTGAAGAAATAAATAAATGTTAAGAGAAGAAGAACAAGAACAAGAACAAGAAGAACAAGAAGAAGAAGAAGAAGAAGAAGAAACAGGCTTCTAAGAGATGTCACTTTATAGAATCCTTCCCATGCAGAATTTGGAAGACTTTTGAAAATATAATCCTGTCTACAAGCCTAGAAATGTAGGCAAGATTAACCTGTTTTTCATGGGCTGAGAAATTTAAACATAAACTTTTATGTTAAATCCCTGCAGAAAACAGCAAGGTCAAAAAATTAGTCTTTGGGTTATTCAAGTTTTAGAGCTGTACATTAGTGTTAGAAAGTGCTACCTCACTTCCTCTAATTATCCTGCAGATGAAGGTCAAACTTGTATTCTCCCAGGACTCAGCCTACTAGTGTCATTTACCGATCACCTTATCAGTGACATTGAAGACCATAAGGCAGCAATACTCTCCTGGATGGTTCTGTCAGCCTACAGTGACATTATATAGCCAAATGTGTTATCTTAGTAATGTTGCCTGTGTTTCCATCCCTATAGATAGAATAAACACACACTCACTTGTCAATGAAGTAGCCGATGACAGGGCTCTCAGTAGTGGTGTTAGGTGGTTTCCAAGTCACAATAACATAGTCCCGGTTGGCGTCATGGCACTGCAGGTCCATGGGTGCTCCAGGAGCCCCTGTGACCAGTGGGTCAGCATCTATGGTAGGAAAACATGTATTCACATAGCTTACAAGGCGGGTTCACTGCCAAGCCTGCCCACACAACTCCAAACCCACATTCTCTCTGCTCAGTTTGATCTTTATCACTGAATGTGTTTATTTCCCCAGCAGACTGATATCAAGAAATATAGAGCCGGGCAGTGGTGGCGCACGCCTTTAATCCCAGCACTCGGGAGGCAGAGGCAGGCGGATCATTGTGAGTTCGAGGCCAACCTGGTCTACAAAGTGAGTCCAGGACAGCCAGAGCTGTTACACAGAGAAACCCTGTCTCGAAAAACCAAAAAAAAAAAAAAAAAAGAAATATAGACATCTATGTGCCTATTTTTAAAACTTGGAACATTTAGTCTTCTCATCTGTGGCTTTTTGTTAATTTGACTCAAAATTACAATTCACCTTCTCTTAATTTTATCTGGTCACATCTTACAAGTTGCCCAAATTTCACTAATAACACAGTGGTGAGTCAGCCTATGCAACACCTGAGAAATACCAACTGAGATGCCTTTGTATTTCAATTTTCGTAGAAAATGTGGGGACTTAACAAAAATTTAAAAAAACAACTTGCAGTCAAATGCCTAGGTCAAGTTTTCCCACACTGAAGGCCAGAAGAGCTGGTTAGAAAGTTAATACACTGAACATTTGATTTTCATATCTAAAATCCACATTTATTCAGGAGCCAAGGATCCTGTATACCCACAGAAGTCTAAGCATTCTGTGGAGTCGGGTTCAAACCTCCCTAGAATATGAAAGGCCACAGATTTATTAACATCGAGCCTAGTGTTTGCTCTCTATCATAACCTCCAGAAAGTTATCAGAATAGTTGGACTCCCCCGATTTCTGTCCTGCTCTTTCTGCTCAGAGTGCTGAATAAGCAAGGCAATCAAACCTGGTTTGAAGTCATTGCATTTTTATAATGCAAAACCAGAGGCACACAGGAAAATGGAAGGTATGGTTTAATGCCAACTCTAATAAGCCCACAAAACTATATGGGAGAACCTGAAATCGCAGCCCCCGTGTACTTATGTGGTCTTGTGGGAAGCGCAGGAGTGAGATGCATATTTTTGTTCCTAAGGTAACACACTCCAATGTAGAACCCTCCATTAAACTCTATTCTAACTGCTACTTGGGGAAAATCTAACATATCAGTTGCTTTCTCATACCACCCACACTGGAGCTTCAGGAACACGTACAGAGGGACTAGATAAAGATGACTGGCTATGCAAGACAGAAAACATGGTGGCCAGGGGACAACAGCCATAGCTGAGGTCTCTCCAACAGGTTCAGGAGGGAGCCCACAGAGGGCAGCCTGGGCCAGTTGACTGGGGAGGGCAGAAGCAACACACTGAGAAAGGGGCATGGCTGGAGCACAGTTCCCTGAGCTTTGCAGAGAGAACTCTCTCAGGCTGCAGCCCCAAGAAAAGTTGGCCCTGGATCCTCCATAAGAAAGATAACAAATTCTCTGAGCTGTGGTGTCTCCAGGTGGGAAACAGAGCAACTTACAAAGTTGTCATGAGAACTTTAGATGGTCTGTACAGATCATGCATGAACATACTTATCTATGCACATATATCTACATACATGTATATGACAAGTGTTTACATGCATGTCATCATTGCTATTGCCTGATACCATGCCTGGTATATCATGAACATCTTTCTTTATCATGTGGTTAGGAACAGCATCCTGATGAGCTTGTGCTGAAGGTTAGATGCAGGGCAAAGGATGCACTCAGACCCAGGCCATTATATCACCATTGCTGCTGTGTTGTAACTATAATAAGTAGGAATTAACTGAAGTCGGCAAAGATGAAAGCCACACTGTCCTAGACTTGAGTCAGTCCGTAACACCGACTGCTTCTGAAGAAGCCCACTGCATCCTCCATGGAGCTGACCATGTAGCACACTTGCTCTGAGGGTTCGATTCCTCCCAACTCAGGGTCATGATGACAGACATGCCTAGCACTTTGGAAGGGGCTATTTCTTGTTGGGGGTCTGCAATGGTCAACACTCAACATTCACTTTCCTCTAACTCTTGTCCCCTCCTACTATGTGGCTTCCTCCCACCCACTACTGAGACCCCACCCACTGAGGTACCTCTGACAAACAGGAAAGCACTGTGGTCACTGACTCCACCCCGGGACACGATCCTCAAGGTATACAACCCTTCATCATCCTTGTTCAAGTGGCTGAAGGACAGTGAGGCCTGGCCTTCTCCAAAGAACATCTTTGTCCACTTGGACTCTTTCAGTAGCACATCTGAAACAGCATCAGAGGGCAAGGTGAGCTCCAGGTAGTTCCCCACCATCTCCCCCCACATGCTCCTGGATGATGTTCAAAGTCAGTGCCCACTGCTAAGGTCACCCTCCCCGGGTCTGGTTTTTCTCCTGGTAGGAGTGAGGGGCAAGTGTCTAAGACCACTCCTCCATAAAGGGCTCCAGGGGTACAGCAGTGGGGAGTCAACATGTCAGCAGTGTCCCCAGGCCCAATTCACAGAAGCACTCACCATCCCGGTACCACTCAGCCCTTGGCTGTACTCTCTTGAGATCTGGCGTCACCAACAGGGTGCACTTGAGTGTGACTGTCTCGCCCTCTCTTCTGAAGGTGACCCCGAATTTCTCCAAAAACTGGACATCAAAATGTGTGTACGGAATCACAGATGAAAGCGGCACTGGGGTGGGAGGAGACACTGTTAGTGCCCAGCATGGGTTGCTGAAGCCATGGCCACTATGGTATGAGATGCAACAGGGCCTTCAGAGGTGATTCGGGTTTGATGAAATCATGAGAATGGGCCTCATGATGGGGTCAGTGTCCTTACAGAGCAGGAAGACAATAATAGGAGGATGAGGAAGGACCATCTGCAAGTCAGGAACCGGCCTCCCCCACAACACACACTGGAAGCCTGGGATATCAGGCCTGTAAACCCAGAACCACGGGAAATAATGGCCCCTTGTCAGTCACCCTCCTGGGAGACAGCCATTCTGTAGTCAGAAAAGTAGCTTATCTGTCTTGTCATTAGGGACATGGTCAGGCAGGGATACAGCGTGGGCCTTACTGTGTTTACAGCATGGGATTTGCATCCCACCTCAGCCCAAAGACTGCCTGGAGGAAAGTCATACCCACTGGAGTTCTGGAATTTTCCTCCTTAAAATTAACTGTGGAACTGTTTCATTTCACAGCAAGTAAACCAACTAGATCTGGAGATGCCAGCTAGAAACAGATCAAACCCCAAAAATGTGCCTAGTAAAGTGCATATGCTTTAGAAGAAAACCAGCCAGTTTTGTTTGTTGTGGCATAGGTGTCAGACCCAGGGCTTCTCACACACTAGGGAAGCCCTCTAACACTGAGCTGTATCCCCAGTTCTTTGTTGAGAGAAGGTCTCTCTATGTAGCTCAGGCTAGCCTTCATCTTGCACTCTTCTTGCCGCTGTATCTTGAGTGATGGAGTTACGAGTGTTCACTACCACATGAGAAAAGTGAAACTTTAAGACCAAAAGTCATCTGTGATTTAGAGACACACGCATGCAGGGAAAAATTCAGAAACTATCTGCAAAATGCAGATGGTGATTTTGACCTTGGAGGACATGTCCAGATCACTCCAGCCCTTTAAAAACAGCAAAAGCATGGCTGAACTGTGCACTTTAGAGGGACTAAATGTGTCCTTCTTTAGAGGGACTAAATAAATCTATGCCATGTGAACTTGACCCTAAGTTCAAAAGTACAAAAATGGTTTTAAAAATGTACATTTGCTGAAATATATGAATACAAGAGCATCTATTGTCATTGTGATCTAAAAGTGTTTTACAATTATTTCAAGTATCTGTTTAGAAAAATAAAATTTTAATGGAAGAAACCCTGGAGTAAGACAGATAACATCAAAGGTCCAAGAATTCAAGGTGTATGGACTCCAGATCCACAGACACCTCCCCACACCAACCTTGGCCTGCCACCTGGTATGCTATAATACCAGCCAAGTGTTGTTGGATGTGGGCTCATCAAATTAAATTGATCCACAAATACACACACACACGTTGGGTGGTTACCAATGGGTCTACCATCAGGAAATTCTTCATGATAGGGGCTCATTCATATGATCCCTAATGGAATCATCACTGAGCCAGAGCTCATACGGAATGCACAATTCCTCTGGTAGAAGCGTAAGTCAAATTTAAACCTTGTCCCCAGACCATATGTGAACTATGTTGGAACTAGGTCTTCGAGTTTCGTGGCCTCATCCTGGGCCTCATCTGGTAGCCTTCTCCACCCGGTCCAGCTCAGCACAGCTTTTGGGCCTCCCAGGGACAGACCAGCCTGGGTCACAGGGAAATGCATGTCTCACGACAGGGCCACCGTAGGTCACTGTGGCCAAGAAGCCCATTTGCTGACAGGTAGTTTCACCCCATTCTCATGCATGGTGTTTGAAGGCAAGTGGAGGGGTACCAGCACTGACAACAGAGCAAGGGCTGTGTGCTTCGTGAGGAAGATGCTGTTCGACACTGAGGCAGTGTGCTTCAGTCTAAGCATACCATGGCTGTATGTCCCATCTAGGTCTGAGGTAGCTGCTCCATATAAATGGCCTAGGGACTTTCAGGAGCATAGAGTGAACTCCCACACAAAATATGGAACCATCATAGATCTGCCTGGTAATATGAATTCGTTTCTTTTTCCAACTCAGATATATAAAGTCTCTACAAGTGATGGGGTCACCTGTGTCTAAAAACACCAGCTTGCCAGCAGAGAAAATTGTCATACGGTAACCCTGGCTGGGGAAACCTGGGAAAATACTAGTAATGTATGTTTTAAAGATTTTTACCCTGAGAAAATCATTCCTTGGCTCTCTGCTATGTCACTACATCTTTCTAGACAAAGACACCCAGGTGTACTTACATCCAATTGGAAGTCCTACAGAGTAGAATGGCTCCTCATCTCCTCGGTACCCTGTGGGGAATATTGGGTGAATATGGCACAGAAAGAGAAAGCCAAAAACAAAGGCTTTTCCCTACCCAGGACAGACAGCAGGAACATACTTCTCACCACCACTGCAGCGTTGGTGGACACTTGTCCATGGGGATTAGTTGCTACTGCTGAATAGGTGGCTGTGTCCTCAAAGTTGGCCCTGGTGAGAAAAAGCAAGTTTGTGAGATGTTCTGACACAGTCGACATCCTGATCTTGAACAAAGCATTCCTGGAAAGCAACCATGTTGTCTGGGTCACTTGTGAGTTATTGGAGAACGGTGCCAGCTCTATCTTGGAGCGAAGGGCAGAGTATAGTATTAATTATAGATACAGATGAATGCCTGACCCCAAACTATGCCAGGCCTGGACTCTCAGAAAGAACGGATAGGAGTTCTTCCAGAAATCGTTTATTTCATTCCCCTGGTCTGTGTGGCTCTATTTTTCAGCCTAATGGACTCTGTTGTTTCATGAAGTCACTGTGGAAGCTCCCAGGACCTTAGCTCACAGAAGAACCCTTCCTTCTGGGACAATAAAGAAGCATTTTTGCAGAGTACTGTGCATGCTCTGCACAAAGAAGTTTCCTGCCCAAGAGCTGATCTCCAGTTGGCTCAAGGTGGCCCAGGAGCAACTGGTCTCAACTTCCATGTTGTCTTGATGCTTCCCATTCTGGGACTGTGCCTTTCACTGCCCTTTTCTAAATGGCTCTGAGATGGCAGCATGACTAGGCTGATGAGAACTCACCAGAGCCCCAGGCAGGAGTCAGAGCTTGTATCTAAGATGTGAGCAGAAATTCATGAGCCTTCCTAAGTGTGGAGTTCCCTGCTGCTCAAGTAAAACAGATCCAGAACTCCACCTCACTCCCCAGAAAGACTCTCAAGCCAGGAGCTGGTGTTGAGAATCACAAATGATACAATCCCCAGATTGGAAAGACACACATAGGTTTCATTAAAACACCCAGGCTGGGACACAGCTAAGACATGATCCCAGGAACACTATGACTTTAAAATAATAAGGGACCAGATTCCCAGAGCACAGAGTTTCCATGTCCTCACTTCCATCCTTCTGTGTCTGTGAGCTTTTTGTCAGAATCTATTTCTGACACCGCTTCAGCTTTCCCAGAAAATCTGACAGGAGAGAGGCAGGCAGATTCATGGGTTCTAATCTATGCCAGGTACTCTGCTAGGTCCTTGTCAGGGGAAAGTCTCACTATCACTTTCTCTCTCTCGTGTGTGTGTGTGTGTGTGTGTGTGTGTGTGTGTGTGTGTGTGTGTGTTATACATGAGCATATATGTACGTACATGTAAATACATGTGTACATGTCTATATGAAAGCCAGAGGTCATCCTCTGGGGTTGCTCTTGGGAGCTACCCACCTTGATATTTTGAGACAGGATTTCTCTTTGGCCTGGAGTTTAGGACTAAACAAGGATAGATGGATAGATAGGTAGATAGATAGATAGACAGATAGATAGGTAGATAGATAGACAGATGGATACATAGATGATAGATAGATAGACAGATACGTAGATGATAGATAGATAGATAGATAGATAGATAGATAGATAGATAGACAGATAGACAGATAGATACATAGATGATAGATAGATGGATAGACAGACAAAAGATAGATGATAGATTATAGATGATGGATAGAAGATAGGTAGATAGATAGAGAGAGAGAGATGATACATAGATCGCCCACCCCAGGTATACACATGTCTTTGCCTCACCAGCACTGAGATTACAAGCACATGCCACCATGCCTAGCTTTTTTTTTTTTTTTTGTAGATTCTGGACATCAGTCTCGGGTCTGCACACTTGTATAGCAAGCATGCTACTGACCAAGCCATATTCCCAATTCCACAACCCTCAGCCACTGTCCTATGTGACATTGTCACAGATCCTGGAAATCACCATAGGAGAATTTGGAAAATTGAGGAGGGGGAAGATTGACATGGTTCCAAAATTTTCATTCCTGCTGCTGTTTTCTTCCAAAATGGGGATACTAGGTGAGTTCTTAATCTTGGGAAAGAAATAGCATGAGTTCACTTTTGGGAAAGGTTAACTTTGCCCAAGTCTCTCTTTAAAGTACACTAAGCCAGTATTCCCAGAGACAAAGAACCCCCTGACCTGGAAATTCTTCATTATGTAACTCTCTTCTCTGTAGCTTTCAGAGCTGAAAATATTTTCTTTGACCAAAGATTTAATATCTCTAGGAAAGGGGAGAGAATTTGCTGTCTGCCAACTCCTTTCTCTTCCCCTGGGAATTTGAATCCACTTTTGCTGTGTCAGACATGGCACCTAGTCCCCTTTAAATGCCACTGCTCACAGAAGTCAACCCTGCCCTGTCCATCTGGACACCCACACCAGTACATCATGCTCCATTCACCTGGGAGGAATGAGTACCAGCTGCCACCAGTCAGCACCGTGAAGCGCTGGCCTGATCTAATTAGGAAGCCATCCACTATGCAGTTTGAAATTCTGCAGACAACCCTGCCTTGGTGCGCAAGAACAGAGTACAGCAGTAAGTTCCCCAATGTGGATCCTTGCTCTGCTCACACACACCCACCTCCACTAGCAACAGCACTGCCACTGAGAAAAATAACAGCAAGGTGACCATAGGCATGGCTGGAGGTCCTGGAAAGCTGAAGAAGGTAAGATGCAGTCTCCTGCAGTGACTGTCCAACCAACATGGAGCCCAACAGGGGCCGCACAGTGGCACAGACGAAGCCTGGAAGTAGGAGCAGGGCACCCACAGCAACCGCCAAGCAGAGAGCAGAGTTTGTGGGGAAGCCTGGGCAGGACTTCCAGAAGCCCAGAGGACAAAGACTGCCCTTGGCCCAGCAGATCACCTAGTCCTCAGAGCTGAGAAGAGGATTAACACCTAGGCCGTGGAGAGTCCTCAGAGGAGTGTGGACATAGATGGTACCTGAGTGTTCAGTCTACTGCTTAGGTCACACCATCTCCAATTCCATCAACAGCCCTTTGTATTAATATCATGGTTTCCAATCCGAGTTCCCTTTGTTGCACTTCAATCTTCAATTTTTAAATCCATAGTGAATGCCTGTGTTCATATGTATCACTCTGTTTGCATGGCTAAGGACAGCGTTGACTATTCTATTGTGTATAATGTGTATAGCATGTAAGTTGTCTGTGCCTACAACTCAGAGAAGCTTCTGCCTCCCTTGTTTAACTGAGTGATGGATATCCTTTGAGTCCAAGTAAAAAACTTGTTTCCTTTTATAACTGCTCATCTTGACAAATCAGGGTCATTCTCAATGGTGGTTGATCAGAATATCCTAAGAAAATGTGGTTGCTGTGGCTGTAATACTACAGCCACGGTACCTTGGTACCACGCAGGGCCATGGATCAGCCCAGAGTCCTCGTCTATCAATGTTATTCCTTCCAAAAACAAAACAAAACTATATCTTAAATTCCTAAAATCCTTTATAAGGGTAGCTTTGATGATTAAAACATAGCAGTGTATTTGAGACGCTGTTGCAGTTCTGTAAATTATATCAAACTTATCATTGCCAGTTAAAATGTTCAATCCCTGACCCTGATGTTAGAACTGTCCCCCCACTCTCTCCTGTACAAAGCCTCCTTTCTTCTCCAAAATTCCTCCAAACATTAGGGGTTTCCAAGGCCTCTGAGGTGTTCTTGAGAAAGGAAGAGCTGAAATTGCACAGGAAGAGAACAAAGCTTGTCACCAGATGGACCTCAGGAGAAGAAAAGGAATGTTAAAGTGGTCAGGCCACCCAGCAGCCTCTCCTCAACTCCCAGCTTTCCCTGGGCTGACTGAGACACAAAGATGGGACTGCAGCACCTAACGCATTAGCACTGATTAGCTCCTCCATTCACCCATTAGCACTTCTAGCTCTGAGCTAGGGTACAATGGCAGGGAGAAAGTAATGGGAGAAGCGCTTTTTCCTTTTTGGCCAAGTCACAGCGCACTCCTGTGCTCAGGAAACCCAGCTCAGGAGATAGGATCCATAACTTCCTTTCCATCATTAAGGAAACCCATGACCTGCCAAAATATGATACTCCCTTGATTTATGACAGTGGTTCCCTAGAATTGGGTGCATCCAGGTGACTGCTAGGTGGGCAAGGTGCAGGTTACAGTTTCTAGCATCATCCTTTATCTTGTTCATTGTACTCCCTGGTGTTTTGTCCTATACAGAACACTGTAATAGTGGTGTGCATATAAATAAATGAGTGATGGAACACTCTCACACACTGGGTGTGGTGGAGTTGCAGGGAAAAGCCTAGGGTAGGAACAGAGTGGGAAGCAGAGAGGAAGTCCGGTTGACTCTGGGAAGTTCTCCCAAACTCTGACTTCATCGAAGGCTAACTTGGAGCCAATGAGCTATGACCCCCATCCCCATTGTGTCCTCAGGGGCACCTTCCTTCCCTTCTGCTTCCCAGGACTACACAGAGTGTTCAGCAAACCCAGAGTCTAATTCTAGCCTTTGCTTCATGCCGAGAGAACTTGCAAGGGTTTTGCTTTCTGCTTGGATGGGTTCCCAGAATAGGAGGGTGGTTTGGTTTTATTTATTTTTTTGGTCTCAGTTTTTACTTCCATGGGGATGCCTTTGCCTCTCAGAGTCTCAGTGTAAAAATGTCTCAACACAACTTTCTGTGTGAACTAATGCAATTTTATCTCTTCTAAAGATAGACAGAAGACATCATAAGTGAATTCCTCATTGGTAGGCAATGCCCAGGTCCTTAAACGGTAAGTGATATAGGGATTGGACTTAGAGCTCGACTCTTTAGAACTTAAATACCAAAGTCAGAAAGTAAAGCATAAGAAAAGTTTGGTCATGAAAACATTCTGCAAAGAGTGGATGATGGTGACGTCACTAACAAGAAATGAGACGGACTGTTCTAAATGCCCTCAGAAAAAGAGAACAACATAAGAATCCTTTGGGAAGAACAAAAAAGGAGGTTCTCGTGATGGGTGCCCAGAGGAAAAAAAATGTATAAACACATATACCATGGTACAGGTTACAAATTAAAGCTCAAATAGTACCAAGGAACCAGTTCGCTTTTTAAGTGTCTTAAGAATTCAGCTGCAGGAGCCAGAATATTCATAGGAATAAATGTCATCTCAGAATGCAAGGAAAAGCTCATTCCACAGCCAGCTAGAGAGAAGGACAAGGCATTCCACACCCAGGAAACGCCCCAGATCAGATGATCCGTAGCTCAGCACTTTGGAATGAACAGCTGAGCTGAGCTATAATTTGTGGGCTTTCCCATTGCTCTTTTTCCTGAAGAACATGAAATCCTCTTGGTCTGCTAACAATGTCCCAGTAGGGATAAGAAGAAAACAAAGAGATGTGGTGCTGGTCTTGGCAAGTGTGAGTCAAGAGACCTGGGTTTCTGGGTCATTCCATTATGGCCTTCCAGGGCCAATTAGCTCAGTTCATTCTGGGTGGTTTCTTCACCATTTAAAGCCAGTGTTATTTCACACATAAAATTTTAGTACTGCCAACATTGGGTCAGAGTATGACTATTTTCATGTTTGATAAAAAGAAAACACATCTTGACAAGAAAAATCTAACTGCTCACTCCAACTAATCTACCCAGGCCTACAGGTCAGAGTGCACCCTGCTCAGGGACCAGCTACTCTGACGTCAGTGTCCTTCTTGAGAGAACTGGCATTGGCTTATTGGCCACTGATCCTTGGAAGTCAAGGAGGATTTACTGTCGACTGAGTGCCTCTGCTCTGGAGACCCACCCACCCAACTGGCTTCTTCTCCCTGAGCTGTATGCCCCTAGCAGGGACACCTGACTCCACCTGCAATCTTCTGGATCCCCATGGCTCTCTCCCTGCTACATACCTGGTCCCTTACTCTTGAATTTCAACAAAAGCTCAACACTGGTCACCTTGGGCCCCTCCCATCCCAAAGCAATAGGGATCATGTCTGCTTGCCTTAGCCTCTAAGACCCCTTTTAGCTTCAGCAAAGCCACCATCCTCCCTGTTCTGTGGGTTCTGGGTCTACAGGCCTCTCTCCAGTTCTCCTTTCCCATCCAGTCCCAGCACCTGGGTACTTCAAGAGACTGTTGGAGATTCTCACACAACCACCCAGATGTCACCTACTGCCCCCTCACCTTCACCTTCGAAATTCAGAATGCACCTTCAGGAGAAAATTGGCCTTGGTCCTCATTTTGCCATGACATTCCACTCTAGGCCCAGTTCTCCCTCTCCTACCTGTTATATTTACCTATGTGCAATCTGGGACACTTTCCAGACACAAGACAGAAAGTCAAGTTTGGGTGTCCACCCATGTACCACATCATCTAGAACAGCATCTGGTACTTAGTTGGCTATCAATGGATGTCAAAAGAAACCAACCAGCTGCAAGGCCAGGAGTTTGAGTTTATCTTGGGCACAGGGCTTCCAGCTTAGTAGAGACCCGACAGCTGTGGAGGAGTGATTCTTGTCCAGTGAGGGGGCCTTAGGGGTCCACAGTCCTGCAGGGCTCATGGACAGAACTACACTGTCCTCAGGCCACCAAAATGAGTCCAGAGAAAGGGTTGTCTCTCCCACAGAAATGTAGGAGTCACAAGGAAGCAGTCAGGAAGAAGAAGAAAATCTGGGAAGCAGAAAGGAGACATTCCACCTCTGTGGCAGGGCCAGGGCCTGCAAAGGCTTCCAGTCAAACCAGCCTCATGTTGGAGTGGGACTTCAAGAGCACAGCCTTCTCACTTTCCTCTATTCTAATGGAATCCCTTATCCATTGCCAACAGGGAATGGTGGTTACCCCAACCTAAACTCAGCAAGAGTCCTGTTAGGTATGCTTATCCAGGACCCCTCCCCCAGAAGCTTCCTGCTTTGACTTTCTGTCTGTGGACCCCACCCTCTCCTCGGCTCTGGTGTGCTGCTCCATATCTGCTAGGGGTTAAACATACTTCTCCACTGTAGCTTTCATTGAATGTTTCTATGATGCCATGAGAAACAAATATCAGAATTATTGCTTCTTCAACAAAACCCTCTAAATAAAATATTTTCATTAAAAAGAAGAAACTTTTCATTCTGGCGAACATCTAGGCAATGATACAGGAAGAGTAAGTATGTCTGTGTGCATCTGTGTCTGCATGTAGTATGAATGTGCTATCATGTGACTCTTCCAGTCACCCCTGAAATTACAGACACCCTCAGTTTCTCAGTCAGTCAGATTGGCCCAGACATCCTAATATTTCTGTGCCTCAGCCTCCCGAGTATACGGATCAGGATTTTCCCATCTCTCCTAGCCGGCTTCTGCTTTCTTTTGAGTTTGCACACGATTAGGGGGTGTGACCTCGACACACACTGGCTGTGGATCCTCACCTGTTGATCTCCAGGGTGTGCACGCCGTATCTGCTCTCAATCCGGTACTTGCCTGGCTCGCCTGCCTGGCAGATCAGACTGCCATCCTTGTACCTGGTGGAGGGAAACACTCATTTCAGTACACAGGCAGATAGACTTTTTCACTCTTATCCTGGCCACCTTTGTGCTCTAAGAAACATCTGCTCCTATTTCCTCTGCCCATTACTGCAAGATGCTCTGGATCTGGCTTTCTAGAAGAGGCAGGAGCTGCATCATTCAAGGAGACAGAGCCCCACATACCTGGTTGAACCCACATATCTTATGAATTCAGAAGTTATCATTCCATTAAAAAAGAAATGTAGCCAGTGCCAGCCAGGTCCGAGCATGGCCCTTCAGGTTACATTACAATTGAATTACATGAGGAGACTATCAGAGAGTGCATGAATCCCTAGTCCTGGAATCTCCAGCCCCTAGCCTGTAAAACATAACTCAGTCACCCACAGGCTGTGTTAAGGTTGGGTAAACTTTCCAATCCTCCCTTGTCTCTAACTCCATAGATGGGCTGAGCTACAAGGTTGCAAGACTCCTGTGAGAGATCCAGGACACCATGGGATATATACAGCAATTTGTGATTTCAACAGCCGGTGAACAAGAAGGGTCTGTGGAGCTTAAAGGTTTACAGGTTTGATATTTATATCAAGATTTACATCATCTTGTAATAATCCCTACATAAGTCCTCCTGCAATTAAAGCAGATATATGGGCTCTGTGTATAGGGTCAGCAATGAAGTCATTTCATGCAACATGGCCAAGACAACAAAGATACATGTCTATTCAGGGAGCTAACTCTTCTTTTTCTTGTTTGGTTGGTTGGTTGGTTTGGGTTTTTCAAGACAGGATTTCTCTGTGTAACAGCCCTGGCTGTCCTGGACTCTCTTTGTAGACTAAGCTGGCCTTGAAGTCAGAGATCTACCTGCCTCTGTCTCCTGTGGGCTGGGATTAAAGGTGTGTGCTGCCGTGCTTGGCCCAGGAAGCTAACTCTTCAACAAAATGTTCTGAAAGTACCACCAGGTCAAAGTCCCTTAAATTTGAATGGCAGAGCTTTCATTAGAAGGGCATTTTGACTCTGTGCACACATTTCCCACCTGGACTTCCCTAGGTCCATTGGACAGGTTCTAAGGCACCTACTCCTTTCATGCACACAGCTCTTGGAGGAAAACAGCCCTCACTCACCATTGCACCACCGGTGTAGGGAATCCTTGTACAGTGAAACAGAGCCTCACAGACATCCGCTCCCAGATGGTGTGAGACCTCAACCTCACCAGGATCTCAGGGGCCCTGCTCATCCGGTCTTCAAATGAGTGTCTCTCCAAAGCCAGTTTGTCTTCCACCTGCCAGGGAGAAGCAAGGGTGGCCAGGGTGGGTGTGGCACAAGTATCCACTAGCAGTGAAGCATCAGAATGCCTGCATGCAGACAAACTCTCCTTCTCTACGCCCTGAGGAGCTCGGAGGTCCTCCTACCATCTGCTCCAGGAAGTACTTGTCCAGCTTGTCACGAGCCTGTGACCGTGCCAGGTGTACATTCTCCTCCAGCTGGGCCAGCTCACTGAGGAAACGCTGCCTCTTAGCTTCTCCATAAGAAGCCACTACGGACCGGTACCTAATACAGCCAAGAAGCTCTGTTAGAAATAGGACACGTGACAAGACTTTGCAGCACTGACAGACTAGACCAGTCCTCCCTGGGTGTGAAGGAATAAAAGAAGATGATGGGGGGAAAACAGAACAACTTTTTCTACTTAATTTTGCCTCTTTCCTTTCAGGGTGTGTTATCGTATGCAGGAAGTTATAAAGAAGAGCAGGGTGTGTTTTATTAATATAGATATGCACAACAAGTATCTCTTGCTTTCTTTGGTGTGAGAGACAAGACTAATATTCTTGACCACTCCTGAGACTCTTTCAGCAGCAGGTACATGTGGGGCAATGGAAAGGATCCCTGCATGTAGAGAATGAGGGATCACACACAGTGAAGAAGTGCCAGCCTTACCCCTGGGGAGTCACAGACAGCCCTTCCTGCCAAAGCCAAGGACCAGACTGGACTAATGTCTGCCAGGAACGGTAAGAGCTTGTGATAGCAATTAGGGCTGGTGAGCAGCACCAAATAATTAACGACCCAGGCTCCCGTCAGTGCTCAGTGGGGCTCCCTTCATCCTCCACAGCTACCCTGCAATGCAGTGGTATCATCTCCCTGAACCCTGCAATCACCCACAGGAACACTACTACCCAGTCTACTTTCAAAGGAAGAAGTGATCTCAAGATCTGACATGGGGACAACACCCATGTGAGTAATGAAAGCAAGATATTGTGATGCCACGGGGTGGGGGTGGGGGGACAGTGGGGTCAGTTCAGGGATGGTCAGCCCCACACCTGTAACCCTACACCTACCTGCCACGAGGACTGACTTCCACAGTGGGCTAAGAGCTGCAACAAATTGAGCTCACCCATCATGACTCAAACCCAGACTCAAGAGTCAGAGAACCCGATGCAAACACTAGGTGTGTCATGAAGACTTCCATCAGCTCAGACTGACGCAAGACTGTGAGGGACACATAACCAGCATACCAACCACTCAAGACAATGATGTTCACTTTCCTCATCCTACAGTGGGACCACTACAGGACAAGAGCTTGCAGATTATATCCAAAGCTACACTGATGTATAACTGATAGACATAAAATGACACAACTCACATTTCCAATGTCTAGTCTCCAAGCCTAAATACAATCAGAAAATACTTTTCCAAAACAATACTTAAAACTTGAGATGGTTTGAGATGTCCCATGGAGCCCAGGCTTGAACTTACTATGTAGCCAAAGATGACCTGAACTTCTGATCCTCTTGCCTCTACCTCCTAATTGCTGGGATTACAATTATGCATGACCACACCTAGCTAATGTAGGGTTATTTGGTACCCTAATGATGGTACCCAGAGCACCATACATGCCAAGAAAGCATTCTACCAACTGAGCTACACTCCAGCCCACTCAGCTTACATTCAGAAGTCATTCTTCAACACCAGAAGCCCTCACTTCACCATAAAATGAATTTACACAATTTGCATGGTACAATATAAGGCATTTATAAGATAATTTGTTTTTTTAAGAAAGGAAGAATAAAATTCATATGTATAAGTCCACATATGTAGTATACTTCATGCCTGATTGAATGAACTTTTGAATGAATGAACTCTTAAGGTATAACACATTTCAATGCAAAGTAAGCCCTTAAATGGGCAGTGTCCAAATGTGATTCCATGAGTAGCTGGTATCTTACTGCAAGACACAAATTTTACATTGTGATTTCACTGTTTGAATATTCCTGATTCCATGACTAGTCCAGTTACTCCACCTTTGTCAACTTACAAATGAAGCGTGCTCAACCGACTCTCAGGAGTCCCTCCAGTTTAAAGAGATTTTTATTTCTTTTTTTTAAATTTATTTATTTGTTACTTCAGGTTACATCTCCATCACAGTGCCCTCTTTCCACCCTTCCCAGTCCTGCCCTCCCACCCTCTACCCCCTATCCCTTCCATCCCACTCCTCTGGAGTACAGTGTCCCTACATAAGAAATGTTAAGAAGCAGTTGGAAAAATAAATATACAGCAGGTATGAAGTACTTGGCTGCTCATGTTATTCTCTTTAAGGTTTATTTTTAATTATTGTGGGTACTGTGTCCATGAGTGCAGATGCACGAGGAAGCCAGAGGCTTGGGATCTCCTGGAACTGGAGCTGCAGGTGGCTGTGAGCCTCCTGGGAATCAAGTTCAGGTCCCCTGAAAGAGCAGCAAGTGTTTTTAACCATTGAGCCATCTCTCTAGCCCTACTCACATTATTCTGGAAAGACAAAGTGCAGCCACCAGCTGTGCCACCATCACCTGGATTTTGTAACCTTAGGACTGACATTCTGGCTTATCCTTCTCTTTTCCCATGACAGTGCACCCTCGTGAGCCAAACCCATTGAAATCTAAGATATGATGATTTATAGAACCCTTCACAGCCTTTGGTGTCCACAGAGACAGCTGTTTAAACACTGGCTGCCTCCTCAGGAGGTGACCTTGCTCTAAGGGACAACAACCATGGAGACTGTGATGGAAACTCAACTGTGGAGTCTGAGGCACCTGATGCCTTGGGCTTAGGGAAAGGCAGAGATCTAAGGGCAGAGGGTGTCAAAAACCGCATCTCAGCCCTGGCCAGTATAACGATGGACATTTGGTCCAAATTCTTTGTGTGTTGGGACTGATATCAGATGGTAAAGAGTAAGGGACTGACAGGAGAGGGACATTCAGTTCTGGTTATAAGCAAGCCCAGATTCTGTTTGCTGAACATCTCCAGCTAGCACCCCTTTCCCTTCTCTGCCCAAGGGCACCCAGCCTGCAGCTGAACTGGATGCCAGCACTTGGCATCCAGGTTCTACGGACAGCAGCTGACAGGGGGCACAAAGCAGTTACCTATTTTCATCTCCAACTTCCTCCTCTTCTGATGCGTTCACCCGCTTTGCACAGAGCCTGCAGGTCATCCCCCCCGTGGAGCGCTGACTGGAAGCTCTTTGTGAAGAGGATCTCTCTGTGAAAGACCGCTGGGATGATGACTGGGTGGTTGCTTGTCTGCACAAACAGTAAAAAAATAATTAGAAGTGCTGGAAATTTTCTAACACTTATGCTAACACCAATGCTTCCTTTCTATACACCCCAACTCTCCTCGCAGTATACACCTGTGCACCCAGAGCATAGGCATGCAAGTATACACATATGTACATGCATGCCCAAAAGATGCACCTAGGTACACCTGCATACATGTGTGTGCACACATACTACATACAGAGACACATATACATCAATATATATCACACAAACATAAGCAGAAACATGCTTACCCATGGACACATACATGTATCCATACAGATATCTATACTTGTGCAGGCACACGTATACACTGACATATATGCACACAAGCACACATATGCATGAGTATACCTAAGCCCAAGCCTGCCTTTTTGCATACGGCACCTTCTATTGGTCTGAAAACACCCTCTGAAAAACACTTCCCCTATGGCTGTTGTTCTTCCTTCCCCACCAGCTATTTCTGAACCATACTTCCTGGTTTACAGTCAAGATTGTGTGTATGTGTCTGTGTATATATGTATGTGTCTCTGTATGTGTGTGTATATGTATGTGTGTGTGCATGTATAGTACATGTGAGTGTGTGACTGCGTTGTGTGTGTGTGTGTGTGTGTGTGTGTGTGTGTGTGTGTGTGTGTTAGGATGGATTGCAAATGTTTGACTTTGTTTATAACAAAGGATGGCAACTAAATGAATGTCATGAGCATTTCTAAATATAGGGTGCTGGTGACATGTGGTGAGCACCTACAGCAAAAGAAGGCCAGGCTCAGAGGTCTCTTCCTGCTCACAGTCCTCTAATCAGCCCATTGAAGCTGCAGATATGCTGCCCCACAAACAATGCCAGGGAGGCACAAGCTGCAAGCTGGAGGAGACCTCGTCCTTCAGGATCGTGGAGATGAAGGTGAGGCTGGGTTCCAGCTGCCCTTGGCAGGCGGGACACTCAGGTGTCACACCTGTACCGTTACATAGGGAAACTGGGATTACCACAGACTTCATTTCCACTTGCTCGGCCACCTGTGAGCCTGTCAGTGTTCTTCCCATTGTGTTCCGCCTCTTTGTCCTGTATTGGGGGTGACTTTAAATCCCACTTCTGGAAGATGCCAGGCAAAAATATAAAAATCAGTGGGCTTGTACTGAGTATTCTTGGGCATCTGCACCACAGAACTCAGAGCCAGCCCACAGGCCTCAAAGGACACATGACAACTCCACCCAGATGGGCCATGCAACCCAGTTAACCTCTTGTCTCTATAAGAGATGTTTACACTAGGGATGCTGTCTTACCTAGATTCACACTTCCCACCAACCATCTCATCTCCAGGTATTAGGGAATAGCACAGTTTCTGGCCAGAAAACATCAAAGCCACACACTCAGAATTCAAGGAGTCTAGCCAGAACCTGTTAACTTACTTTTTTGATGCATACTGGTCCAGGAGGTACCTAGTTTGGATGTTTCGATATGACTGGTCAAAGTGCTTTTGTCTTTTCTGGTAGAAAGGTGCTACAACCAGGGACATCTTGGGTGTTCCTGAGAGAAAAAGAGTGTGAGGAGTTGAGTCTTGCGGTCTTTGCCTTTCACACCCTGCATCATTCCAAGGGGGAAAGATGGAGTTGAGACAATGGCACTGTGGAAAAGGTGCTTAAAGCAAGCATGAAGAACAGAAGTAGGGTCCCAACAGCCTTAGAAAAGACTATGTGCTACATCTGTAACTCCAGGACTGAACGCAGCAGGGTGGAGAAAGGAGGCGTCTGGGAGCTCACTGGCCTGGTAGTCCAGCCAGACTGGTGATCTCTGGAGCCAGTGAGAGAACCTGTCTCATGGCAGTAAGGTAAAGAAGCTACAGAACAATTGAGAAAGATAGCTGGCATTGACCTCTGACCTCTACACACACACACACCCGCACGTACACACATGGGGGTGGGGGAGACAGACAGATAGACAGAAAAACAAACTGAAAGACAGACAGACAGAGAGAGACACAGACACACACATACACAGAGACAGATAGACAAACACACACA